>JAHQIW010007050.1:0-80000 GCA_019055375.1 Parelaphostrongylus tenuis | reverse complement strand
CCCTGTTTGCGACGTCATCAAGTCCAGTAATGTTGATAGTCGTTTCGGTGATATCTGTCTTCAATAAAAAAACGATGTTGAGATGTTCTTTGTTCATTCACGAAGAATCATAATCTTAATATTCAGCAATCGAATTAAAAACTGTGCGAATATTTTGATTAGAGAAAACGTTTTCTGCACTTTGAACAAAAATTGGCCTCAGTAATTAATTTAGCACAGCGCCCTAGGTAACCTTTGTTATCACATTCCCAACCGGTGCTTTTTTCGTTCAATTTTGAATGCGACATCTGTGCACTCGCTTTAGTGTACATTTTCTGTGCGACCAGGAAGTGGGCGCGGTGAACTGTTTCCTTGCAACATTTGTTCAATTTCTCGATTCCTAGAAGAAAGGCAGCTTTTAAGGCTCAAAATTCAAGGATCTATTCAATCATGCATGGCTACTAGCTCATGCGTGCAGAATGTGTTCAAAACTTCTTTTGGATCAAATTTGCAAATGAAAGGAATAAAAAGGTAACGATAACCTTTCCGGTGAAAAATCACATCTTACTCAAGGGATATGTTTGGCAAAAAGGACATTGGTATCTCAGTGAAGCGCAAATTTTTGATGTATATGAAATATAGGACGTATGAAAGGAACAAAGCGAATGCAAAAGTTGCTAGGATACGTGAAATATGTGACCTTGGGTCTATCAAGAAGAATACTTACAAATTAACTTATTTGGGACTGTCATAAGAATTCGTTGGCAGAAAGCGTGGACAGACGAAGCTCAATGGATTTAGAGAACAGTGACATGTGGTCATATTTATGTAGCTTTATCATGAATCTTGTTGAAATGCTTTTCATTCATGTTGGAATATTGAGCTCATCTTCGACCATACCCTTATTCGAAAGTTCAAGCTTATGTCAATATTATAGAGTAGACTCGCATAGCTAGCGATATCATTTCAAGATTTGAATTTATAATTAGACGTTCGGCTGATGATGACACAATTTTCATATGAGGGAGCCCTAGATGAATGGATGACGCCATGAATCCAGGACGACGACGAATTTGAAAACAAAATCAATCTAGAAGAATGTATCCGAGTTCATTTAGGTAAAAACAGCGGACGTGAGAACAAGACCCCGTAACACTTCTAGCCAAAACAGAAAAAAAAAAAACGATTTGGCTGAACAGATTGCAAGCCAATTTGACTCTTTCACGCTTTGAAGAGGACGAAACTAGCAAGATCTCAGGTTAGTGTTGTATTGCATTCAATAAATACTTCATTGATAACGACGCATTTGTTTGTCGAGGGGAATTCCTCAATTATGCAATCTATGCCAAGATTAATGGAAAGTTGACCCCCTGGGAATTGTACGTGATGTCGCAGCGGAAAATTTTATAGCAAAGCAATAATCGGAAGAAATAATATACTAAGAATTCAATAATATACTGAGATAAAGTGATCTGTGGCTAGAATAAATTAAAAACTACATCTAGATTGTAGCAAGAAGATTGCGCATTTTCGCTACGACTTCTACGATAACTACTGTTTGATTTAACTGGTTGACAAATAGTTGTCAATAAGCTTAATTACTGATTTCACTGTTTCGTAACGTTTTGAATAAAGCAGTCTTTCTACCGCATATTCATAATGATAGTAAGATAGGATGTAGTGGTAGAAAAATCGTACTAGAAATTTCATATATTTATTTAGTTATTTATATGGTGTGTAGCCTCATGGTTTTCATATGCCAGCACTTTTGTCAATCTAATTGTCATCTCGTACCGTATCACGCCATCCATGAATGTGTCCGGGTTTTCATGTGGCTTCGTCAGTGAAATAATTATTTTCTTAGGAGAATTGTCGAACGTTGATCAAAATAATTCGCCCTGGCGTCTTGGAATAGATATTCTCGAACGTTCTAACGTATTCACTGGAGACGCTATCCGTTAGTAGTGAAATGAATGGGCTTTTTTGACCGATAATAATGGAACCTCTTCATCACATTAGAATGGTGATTAGGTTCGGTTGCCCCAATCCGCTGTTGATACAATATTCGAGACGAGTGTTGATGGCTTCGAAAATACTCAAAAACAAGTGCTCAAGTTAATTTTACTAGTTCAAAGCTGTGTGCTTTCGAACATCTTGAAGTAATTACACGTTACCTCCTGCTGTAGCGTAATAATCGCTGAGTCAAAGCGAGAAAGCAGTAATGAGTGTCTCTCTAAGAAATTTACGAGACTATATTCTAGCGTTAACGATAAAATCATCCAGATAATTCCAAGTAGATTTTAAAAATTGTGAAGCACAAGCTTTGGAACTGTGCGAGGAAGTAAAAGCTCATGTAAAGTGGAAATTAGAACAGTAGAAATTTGAAGAACTGCACCACTCAAAATTTTCATCCAAGTGAAATTTTGCCTCTCATGTCATCTTTCTAAGATTTTTCAATATACTACCTAAATATACATTTCAAGGACATTTACTCATTCTTTATGTACAAGAAACGAACAGATACTAATGATTCGAACAAATCAACGAAGTTGACCGATTTGAGCAAAAAAAAAAAGCTCAGAAATTCTATAGGTAAAGAATTATTGCGCTCATGTCATCGAAATTTGTTCCGTATACCTTTTAACAAACTCGAAACATGTAACTACTTTCATTCTTAATTATATCAAAATTATCATTTTCATCTAAAGCATTACATCCATTTCTTATAATTATGTTAAAACTATCAGAAAGTTGTTGAATAAACCATCTTGATAAAATAGTATCAGTGTCATAGAAGTACATATTTGCGAATTCTTCCAGGAGTATAAATCAAGTAGATGAGAAAACAAGTGTTTTATACCTTTTTCAAGCTTCTCAGTTCTCACCAACACCACCAGTTTTCTTTTTGATATTATCAAAATAGCAACATAAGAATTCAGCAACTCACTCGTTTTCTGCATCTGCCACAGTGATTTCAGTGACGAGTAGAAGAAAACAGTATATTCGCATAATTACGATAGAGGTTTGAGTGCACGGTCGATAGTGGGCTACGCGATCATGCTGGAGTGGCGCGTTTTAGACGTCGTCCACCGTAATGGGTACCGTAATACGGACGGTCTACCGTAATATGTACCGTAATACGGACAGTGATGGACAGGTTGTGCTCGAATTAGGGTGACAGACGATGATGAAGATGATCAGAGTGGCACTGGAATAGACAGTAGCAACAGAAACAGACAGTCGTTGTCGTTGACGTCGACGAGAGTCCGTTGGCGCAACACTGCCACCAACTGTTGGCCGTCGGCAGGTGTGGGCGTGGTCGAGTTGTAGTCCGACGACGACGAAAGCCTCCTCTAAACTCGATCGATTTCGGAGAAAAATGTTAGAATCGAAGTAATTGCGATAGAAGAGAAGTTCAGAGAAGATAACATCTTTAGGAAAGCTGGAACAACTATATCTTTCTTCAGGAAATACGGTAGCTAGCCAGGACTACGATCTTGAGCACCCGCTAACACGACTGCGTGCGCGGGAAAAGAGAGGTTTAAGCTTGGTTTTTTTCGAGTAAAAATAAGAACAGACGCGTAACGGTCACACTGTGATCAAAACAAATAGCGAAATGGAAAAACATTATAAGCGTTTCCAAGTTGGAAAAAAAAGTTCGAGAAGAGGAGGCCACGATAAGAAGAAAGTTCGAATTTAGAGACAATGCAAATGGATTCAATAATCATATTCAACTCTTCGAAGAATTTTATAGAACAATCAGTTCTCGATTGATCAGATTTTATCTTTACAGCTTCACCGAAAATGTCACAAATTGACGACTTTGAATCTAGCAAAGATAAGTTAAAGTGCAAATCGATTGAACAGACGATAAGGTGTTTTCCAAGATTTGTGGAAAAGAGCAAAATTGAACAAATGCTAAGTGAAAGTACTTGAGTTGAACTGATTTTCTTTCAAAAAACGTTCAACCAAATTCATATGGGTTTTACTTCTATGAGAGACAAAGGCACGATTAATAGATGAAAAGGTGGAATCTGCGGAGGAATTTGTCGCATACAAGAGATATTATGACAGTGATTTTCATCTCACATTGATCAGCTATTTTCACCATACACATAGGACAGTAAAAAAATGCAATCAACAATATTCAGTTGAAATTAAAATAATTTCACGTAATACTTTACGGATCATTCATATAAGTTAACTTGCTTTGAAATACAACGAAATTCGGCATCACCCTATTTGCCGCTCACTTTTAAGGAAAACATATAACAACTCCGAAAATGTAAAGTTATGAAAAAACTTGGCGAAAAACAAACGAAGATTGGATGCTGTCATAAATGTTCTGTGGGTGTACAAAACAGTGATGTATATGGACGAGTTCATGTCACGGTTGAGCTGCCAAACTGAGGTAAACATTTTTGATCCGAGTGTTTAACTGCAAATAACTAACGAGACCTATCATCACCAGCCTGCAAGATACTTAGTCACCAGGTGGCACGCCTTTTTATGATCAACAAACGGTGAAAGACTGCTCGTTCTCAGGAAAACCTGGATTATTGCTGATAGGTGTTTAGTGTTACCTTTCATGGAATGCGAAGATGTGGTGGCTTCTCTATGATGCTAATATCTGAAAGTATCACAGTGACTATCTAGGCACAAACTAGGGTACGGCACTTTTTAGATCTCTTCATACAGTCTGAACTCGCAACCTAAAAACACTTAGTATGGCGCCATTGAATTGAACAAGAAGAGAGAAGAGCCTTTAAATGTTGTAAAGACACATGGAAAAGATTTCAAAACGTATGGTAGCGAAGAACTGAAAGAGTGGTGGCCTTCGTCAACTTGAATTTGGACATGGACAGCGATTTCCTGGGATATTCTGAAACGAAAGCTTGTGCCTTGTAATAGGTATTCCTATACAGTTCTGACAGTATTGTCGCTTACAACCCAGAATCCCGTCATATTACACATTAGCTGGAGTTGTATCACGTAGATTTGTATAAGTTCAAAAGAGAAAATTAGAGCTTCTACGAGTTATCACAGACCAATTAGATGCCAAAGCTGTTTCAGGAGAACGCGTGATGAATTTCACTTTCTCAATTTTTTCCACGAACTGGAATGGAACAAATAATGGGAGAGGCGCTAGTAATCAACATTTGTGTTTTCTGTTTGCCTTATGATCACGATCACCAACTTAACACGCAACGTTAGTACACTTCCACTGACGCTAGTCATTGAAGTCTCCCAGTAAGGGATAGCTGAACAAATTGACCACATCTTCGTAAACAGAAAGTTTTTCCTGGTTCATGAGATTATCCCAGCGTGCAGCACGGGACTGAGCCATTATTTCATTGGCGTAAAAGTTCCGTTCTTTTAGAAAGGCCTCAAAATCACCACAAATTGGGATCTACTTGCTTCTTGCTCGAATTTTGGATACATATCATTCCTGACACTATTGGGGAGAAATGCGTTTTTTCCATCGGAGAGCATCACGATTTTACTTAAAAGCTGAGAATTTGAATATCATCAGGAGACATCTGCTCCTGAAAGAACGAACTACTGTGTCATGACGGAATCGCTAAGCCGTAGGCAGTTATCAACTCTCCCGATCCCGCAAAATTTTACAAAGGAACCAAAAAAATCTCCTTAGGAAAGGCAGCAGTAATGGTTGAAATCGCGGAAAATAGTAGCACATCTGCAACGCCAGCCACGGCCAATCAGAACACCACTACGATTGCGCTCCTACATCCAAATGGGATAATCACTGCTACCCCAAGGATAATGAGAAAATCATTTATGACTCGCACTTCAATAACTGCAACCGGGATGTGCATTTACTCCTACACATGGCCGGCGAGAACAAAGTGAAAAACCTACGGGACGCAGGGCCAAATTCCTATGAAGGTTGAGAGGAGCTTCTACTGGTGTTTACGAGTTTGCATTGCGCCATGTAAAAACAGTGCCATTTCAGCACACAATTGCAGAGTCTGGCGTTGTATTTGATCTTCCCACTAACCTGTCAAATTTTATTTCCTGTGAGTCATTATCGCACGATAAATCAAATGGAGTTCTTGAGATTTACCTACGTTCTTATCTGATGATCAGGTCTTTCTAAAAACCCATACATTTAGGATAGTCAATTTTTGGCCCACGCAGTTTTCACCTGGAGTGCCTTGAATGATCGGTAGTTCGACTCATGTCACAGCGTTTATCTTGTTCTCCCTAGTAACGAAATTTGTTGCAAGTAATCAAGTAGCAAATTGTTGTGTGAAAATATTTTCCTGCGCCAATCAAGATTTCATAACTACATTTCATAAGCTATCGATTGATATTAGAAAATCCAGCAAAGAACTTCTGTGTGCAAAAATAAACCACTGCAAAATAGTAACGCTTCTATGGAAGTGCTATGAAATTTTTATACCACATTCATGAGTGATCTTTTGCATATCAATTTGCAGGTCATCTTGTGTGCAGCACATATTTATATATATACATATATAAATATATATATATATATATATATATATATACATGCATACATATATGCTGCACATGATATGCTCTACAAAATGATGTACGAAAACTACTTATGACTGCCACGCCTTTAGAAGTCTCTCTGCTTGAAGTAAATTACTTTTGTGGACAGTAGTCCCTTAAACTTTTTACATTCGTTCAATAGTTTGCGAAAATTAATTATAAAGCCCTAATTGATCCGGGGAAAGCTCTTCAGTCATTTTAGTCTGATGAAACTTTTAAAGCCTTGCAGAGGTCTTTTATGGTACTTCGAGTGGTAGACGTACGTTTCAGCGTTCTCGCACTCCTCATCAGTACCACATTGTTTTCGCTTTACCGTTCTCCTACAACTGATGCTAACAGCGCCAAACATGTATCACTCCATGTCAAGTGAAAGGATCACTCGATGTTGCAGTTTAGAGTGATTTTCAGTCAATGTCTCACGGTTGGTAACATGCCATATACCAGAATCATTCGTCTACCACTCGAAATTCCATAACACACCTCTGAAAGGATTGAAAAATTCTATCAGATTGAATTTTAGAAAGCGAGATCTCAAACACAGTTAAGTGGAAGGTCTTGTCACTAATTTGTCACTTGATTATCTACAACAACCGTCGTTGCCAAGATGAGTAATATGAAAAAATGAACAAGACACATTTTCAGGCAATCAAATGTGAACCTATAAGAGGTTATTTTTCCAGAAATAGCACATGCCAAAGGATTTCCATACCTCACACTACTGATTGATTACAAAACGTCTGGGAGAAGACTTTTGCGCGCCAATACAAATTGTGCAAAAAAAGGGAGGCTTTTGTATAGGAGCCGCTCCGTCGTAAATGTGTCATGAGACAATCGAGTAAGTCAAAAGCTGTATAAGCAGGACCTCTTTACTTAACAATTACCATATTTTGGAAGCCACGTAACAGCTTGATATCCACAATTTGCGCATTTCACAACATTGTCATCACCTATGTAAAGAGAGATGTTCCACAAAATTAGAGCATTAACCCAAAGTCACTTAGGCCCCTCTAGAGAACGTCATCTCTAGTCTAAAATAAAATGTAGCTTCTGGAATTTTGGGTATTTTATCGAACTTTGCCTTGTCAAAATAACATAATCAACTTAGGAGATGAACAATAACTCACTTCATCTTTGCTCTCCTGATGATACGCTCTCACAGAATTACTACTTATTCAAGCATAACAAAAGATTTCTGATTTCATTACGTATGATTAGTCAACTTCAGCATTTATCCATTCTATTCCTCACGGCTAATCATTACCGACTCGTGCCCTTCTAAACACTTTGTGGAAATGCTTTGAAATGTAGCAGAGCATATCAGGATATGGTATGCCTAGAAGCATTCTGAGATGAGCAATGAAAGTGAACGCACTTCAGCAGTGCGTTAAATCGCTCCTGTCAACCTATTATTAGGGAAACGACACCTATTGAATCACCAATGATTGGAAATCGGCTAGAGTAGAGAGTGAGAGAACTTGGGGCAGAAATATTATAGAGCATTTTTTCCACCACATTTTCAAAGAGCATCACTCGAGGAAAGATCTACATACTACTAAATTTTATTTTCAGTAACATATCAAATGCAAGGAACTTTAATTTTCCTATGAAATTCGAGAAAATTATGCTAAAGCAATCGTTGTATGCCACCATTTGACAGATAGTAACTGTCATATACCGGTTGCTGATGAAGCTTGTAGCAGGAAGTCGGTAAAAAAATGAGTTTACTTAGCTAAGATTCGACGCATTTCATCGATTCCAGAGCCGATAATTGGACCGATTACTCACAGTCCTCCGCCCTCGTAGTCTTCATCTTCGCTGTTAATCCATTCAGATATTCGATGGGCACAGCTCGAATGAAGAACCACTTTCGCGATGCATTTGAATACAGGCCGATTGTTGATAATAATGATTGTCCGTTAACAATATTTGTTTTTCGTCGCATAATCTATTCTGAGCCAGTATGCTTATTGGTTTGCACAGAGAGCCATGATATCTTGGGAACAGACTTTTCTTTTCGACGAACAATCACTATCCTCAACAACCGTCCTGTCATATATGAGGGCATTGCCGAGTGAGGTTCTTCATTTGAGCGGTGCCCCTCGAAAAAGATTCGAGCAACGAGAGTGAAGACTACATAGAGGACGCACTGTTGTTGGTAATAAACTTGAATCAACGACTCTGAAGAAGACGAAACACGTTGGAACGTTAGCTGAGTAATACTGCTGTATCAATTGTGCCATAGGCTCAATATCAAGTAGTATATGACTGACTGCAATTGCTGTAGTTGAAGAAAAGTCGGTTTTCAAATTACTTGTGACGTATTATCATAAGATTTGCAGTGATTCCTACAACTAAATTGCTCTTCTTGGCTGAGCTTTTAATTAAAAATGTAAAACTTCTTCTCAGCTCAAATCCACACTGCTAGGGAAAACCCTACTGTAGGAAACCACACCGGAAAACTAAGGATAAATAAAGAAAGAAGTGAAAGCATATAAAAATTGAGAAGAAAAGGTCACGTAAAATGAGAATGCTTGTCAGTCATCAATGAATTTCTACTGATCATTTTAGTGTAAATAAATAGCTTCAAGCGGCAATCACCTCAATAAAAATAATCCCTCTGATCGTCAAAGCTCTAATGAACCCTCTCAAGCGTACCTGCACTAGTCTCGATATAACTCTGAAGACCACCGTATCAGTACTCTAGAAACATCTTTCTGAGCCGGAAAGCGACTGACAAAATGTCTTATTTGCAGTAAAAGAAAACTTTTAATGGCGGCTTTAGGTTCATTAAATTAGTTCTTAACGTTATAAGTGAATGAATCCAGCATTTTGATAAGAAATCATGATTTCTCACTACTTTTCACCATTTGAAAATAGAGTTTATGATTGAAGGAAGAGATCGCAAAAAGCAAAGTTGAAGGAACTTCTCAGCTGTCATGTCGGGCTGTCAGGTATGTCCGAGCGAATGGCTTAAGCAGTCTGAATGTCATACCTCCTCCTTTTCGACACCGGAGAGAATCCGAGAGTGATATGAAAATTGCGCTTCACTAATATCTAATGTATCATTCTTAAACGTCATCCGTTCATAGCTCAGCATCTTTGTAATCTGCTTGAAACGACGGCCAGAGACCATCAACAATCATAGTTAAGGTTATGATAAAGACGCAGTTTTATATTATGATTGGTTGATAGAACCAATTTCAACGGAGGATTTGAAGCCATAGTGAGAACAGCTTGAAAAAATTTTCTAAAAACAAGAAATCGCCTAGTCGCTAACCATAGACGATTTTTGCTCTCATGTCAACCACAAAATTCTGACAGATGTTTGACTAACTCAGTTTTTCTCCCGTCTTCAAAAAAAAAAAAACAACTTTCAAGAAGATCAATATCTTAGCTTAGTGGCAAGCTTGCACAGGATTGCTGTAAAACCTTATTGTGGATAACTTTCGTCGCTCGCATTTGCTTCCTTCGGAGCGGCAATAAGTCATGTCGAGTGTCCAAATTGGTTCATTTGCCTTGTGAATCATTTTCATCGCATCGCGTCGAACCCAATGGGCTGGAATACCACATAAATAAAGTAATGTCATCCACCAACCATTTTATGCAAGGGTGATTTTAAGCGGGTGATCTTATCAGCTCACGGTGACACTGAAATACTTCGTGAACTTCTCCTTTCGACTGTTTTTTTTTTGAGACTTCGCTTAGAACTACATATATATTTATTTATTTATATTTATACATATAATGTTGTGTTGAAATGTGTTATCAGATATTGTATTGTTTTGAGCGAAGTCTCAAAAACAGTTGGAAAAAAGGTATTATAAAATACGTTTTACCATCTACGAGCAAAACACTGTACGATGGGCGATCTTGTCACCTTGCGCTGAGGTTGTAAGTTGTTCGCCGTCGATTTCTTCATATGTAGAAGATATACTCCCCTACAAGAGATTCGCTGAAGCGAAAGGCACCGCGCTGCTTATGAGGCTGAAAGGCTGAAACACGTGTCTAGCACTATATAAGTTCGTGAACTATTTCCAATCATTACGACGTGTTTTTCTTAGGATTAATCCATTCCGGTAAAGATCATTTAGCAGATACCAAGACAATGTTTTCAATATTCATTATCATTTATCCTTGGAATAAGTCTTACTAAATCACATTCAATGGAAACAGACCAGTGATCATCCTAGTCAAAAGTAACCGTTATGTGAGCGTTAACTAGTGTGATACACCAATTTAGTATATTCAGTGCACTTGATGCGACTATGAAAAGAAACATTGCAAGAAGCTATTCATATAGCCCAGCCGACATCCGGATCGTGAGGATGGCGGGTGGCGGATGGACCATGCTATTTCAACCTGCTTCGTTTTATCAGCTCCCAGAAGTTGGTAAGTCGGCGAAGACTAGGTTTGACAAGTTCTCTCAAAATTCATAAGAGCCAGTGACTATTAGTGGAGAAGCGATGGCAAAGCTATGGCTGAACTGTCCATATGAAAATCTTCTCAACTCACACTTTGGCATGCATAAAGCAAATCAAAATATTCAAACAGCAGTAGAACTCATTCGCAAGTCAGAAAAACTTCGTAGATGACGGGCGTCAGGAAGCAAATCCAACGGGACAATAACTGAGATCATCACAATCCTTGAAGTTCTCTTATAACGATAAACAAAATGAAATAAAAAAAGACTGGTATACTATCAAAAAAGGCCACAAATAATCATTCAGTATCAAAGAAAAACCAAAAACAAATTAAAACACTCATAGCTTCAAAAAAACAAATCACTCCAGATGCCTGAATCCTAAACTCAAAACCAAACCGATAAACTTCACATAAATTGTAAAGAATGCGAAAGATGAGTTGAGCTTCGATTAATCCTTGAAAACTGACGACTGCTGATTGGTTTGAGTGAACACTTGATGTTGGATTATTCACGGGATCAATAAGGAGAAAAAGGTGCATTGTAAAAATTGTCCTTGTTCTCTTTTCGCTGAGGAAAAGAGAAGAAAAGAAGAAAAAAGATAGGAAATTTCACCCACTTAAGTACTCCAATAAACTACTGCAATCACAAGGACCTCTTACATATCCCATAAGTTTATCTGACAAAAGAAATTTTTGCAATCGTAGAACAAGGTTGAAAAGTCACATGAAAAGTCAAGTCTGTCGAAATTCACACAGGACGAATTTCCATGAGAGAGTCATGATGGACGAAAAATTTCATTTAAGGCGATTTATCAAAGTGTTTAATGGTATGATAGAAAATATAGTAGTAGTCTATAGTATTGCGTCAGGTACTTTTATCACTTCCACCTTTCCTTTTTACTTAGCAGGTTTCAAATCTGAAAGGTTTTGTATTTTTCCAAGACCAAAAGTGCTTGAAATTTCTCCCTGAAGAAATACCGTAGGATGATCATATTACTGACAGAGCACACTGACGCGAAATCATGTTGAAGCATTGTAAACAGAAAAAAGCATTCCACTTTATGGTTGTCACATTTAGAATGTGACAGATTCCTTACGAAAAAGCATGGACAGTGCTTCTGAAGTGACGGGTAGAGAAAAAATGCCGGCAAGCCGGAAACATGTTGGGATTCAAAAGCACTTTTGCACATTGGGGTAGAACATTGAGTATGGTATGAAAACAGTACGAAAATGACCAGGATGTCTTCGCCGGACGATTGCTCGAGATTCACAAGAAATGCTCTTTCAACACAGTTTTCATTTCTGATCTATAAGGGCCAATAATGATGATCTGGAATTTCCTGTAGTGGATATCATATGATTCCAACCTAATTGCGGCGAACTATTACTGAATTACTGATTAGATGAAAAAGGCCATAGGTTATTGACCTGCAGTCGGATACCCACCTGCACATTAGTTCTATCATCTTCATAATTAGAGCAACGAAAATAATGGAGCAGATCCTGATGCCAGCCATCTGTATAGGTATAAGCAAGCATTAAACAACCGGTCCGCAAATAGGTTTTCTACGAGGACATTTTTGTGCGTTATTAGAGGTACCTAGCAATATGCACAATGTCACTGGCTCGACAATTTGACTCGTGCATTTCAAGTCCTCCATTAGTGAGGAGTTAGCAAATTGAGAACAGATCTGTCTAGAGTTATAAAAACCGCGATTACATAGGTTAGCCAGCTCCCTCAGACGTTTGCGTAAGTCAGATATGGGGTTATTCGTTCAAAAGTTACTACCACTACAGTCAAGAGCATGACATATCCCTACGGGTCTATTATCATTGAACGTTTTCTCGTTTGTTGATTTTCTATAAGCGTTAACATTGAAAGTATTTTCCACCTATGTGTAAGGTGCTTGAGGAGTAAAGTAATAAAGTGTAACTCACTTACTTTTTCACTTATCATTGTCTTCGGAGCTCCGGTGGCTCTTCAAGAATGTGCATATAAGGTTATCTTCAAATTACATCTGGTGATGATCGAGTTCTAGCACACAATCATATTAGGTGGATGAAAAACTGATGAATTGTTCATTAACTGCTCGTCTCATTACGCCATGTCAAATCCTATACTGACACTCTACACGTATTTTGAACTACTAATGGAAGAAATAGATTTGAAGACCATCTAGGCTTTTTATACTTATCATCACCGAAGGCTTTATTCTCAGTATTTGTTAAAAAGCCAAACTTATAACATCATATCAAGTCATCCATAAGAATTTCCAGTCAGCGTAATCTTTATCAGACTGCCCTTTATTTGTAGGTAGATAGCAAGAATGAAAAGTTAAGAAGCGGTCGATGACAAAGGACAAACGGTTTAGGCCGTTTCATTTCGTCTGCTACAGTATCCTACTTAAGGAAAGTGGAGAGGTGGTACTGTATGTGTGCTGTCTGTCCAGGTCCTACTTTTTCATTTTCTTGCTTTTGTACCCGATCGAAAGGTGATTTATTAGAGAAAGGGCTTAAAAATGCAATCGGTGGTAGAGAAGTAGAATATTTCTGAGCTCAGATATTCAAAAGAGAGAGAAAAACTTGGTCGCAGTGTGCTTACTGATGTCTAAATGACGAGCCATTTAGTATAACGACAGTATTATCGATCTTTTGTTCTTCAGAAATATGTGCATTTGCTTTTTTTCTTGTTCCAAACGTTTTGATAAAAGATATAGAGAGTCATATATCATATTTAGATAAGTTCTGCTAAGGTTTTCAGCCTACTAGCATTTTGCTACTATATAATTCTTTGCGGACGATGAGGATCATTTTGACCCTCAAATTTTCAGAGGCGTTTTTATTCTGGACAAAGGTTCTTATCTGGAATTTAAGTAGTCATTCGAAAGTTCAAATTTTGGAAATTCCGACACTTTGCTTGGTTTTCAAAAAGGCCTTTGTAATAAAAGGCATCAAAAGTAAAATTGTTTCACACTCGACTTGCCTTATTTGCTCAGCTGAAGTCAATGTTGCTTCTTATGAGAACACTTTAAGTTCATTTTTCGAGTTTTAAGTGATTTTTGAGAAGGTTTTGTAGACCGCAGTGAGAGCGAAAGTAAATTTAAATTTCACACTTGGAGTATTCTTTAAATATAGGAGCTATAAATGCACAAAATATTTACAGAATTGAAGAAAAATCATGTACAATCGAGTGGAACGAAGAACCTAAAGTATTTACTAGACCAAAGAAAAAATCTCTGCTGAAGAAGAAACCGCTGTCCGTAGTGGAATAAACATGACTACTTCAACTTACTGTTCGTTTCGACTGTTTTTGGAAGACCAAGCTCAAATTTCAATATATATATATATATATATATATATATATATATACATATATACATATATATGCATATATATGTATATATAAATACATATTATATATATATATATATATATATATGATATTTTTGAGCCATTCATGTGGTCTGTTATGAGCAACTTTTAGAGCCCAATACACGTATTTGGGCCTTCACAGTCCTGGTCAGTTGGGAAGTACCCTCTGTCGTAGTCGATCCTCATGAGGTTCCCACCTCCTTACATAGAGAAGACGCAAACGTACTATCATAAATACCAGCCAAGAGCAGTCGAGTGTACAACACTGTCGATCTAGTGATTTCTTTCACTTGACGGCACATGTAAGTAGTACGTCTGCGCCTTCTCCATGCAAAGGGATGGAGACACCCGAGAAAATCGGCTAAGACGAAACCCAACCGTTGAGGCTGTGAAGCTTTAACACGTTTAATGATCTCTATAAGTTGTCCACAACAGACCACATGAATGGTTAAGAAAAACACTTCAACTTATCTCAAATCACTTGAGTAAACAATATCATACTTATTTGACCAAAGAATGTAAGTAAAATCTTCTAGTAATATTCTAGTATAGTAGAAAGAAAAATTTCGGTTATAAGCACAAGAAATGTGTTTCTATTGCTGCATTCGAATTCAGAAGGCATCTATTCATCATGTAGTATCTCATGGCGATAAAAACCTTGATAATAGACGATCGTCGCCTTTCCTCATTAAGTCATAGTGGAATCAGTTCACTACTGAGAGTATAGAGCATTACAGAGCAAAAATAACAAGCAACGGTTCCTGCAACACACTTTTATGATAGAGCAAAGCTATTCTTGATCGCAGCTAACCACCAACAGCTCCTGAAAGGCTAAGTTGAGATATGGCTAGAACTCCTTCCACATTGTACTTTCTTTCAAGTTCATCATTCATAGGCCAGAAACATTACAAATCGATGAGCCGTTAAGCTAACATTGTTTTGCTACTTCACTATAAATCCCTTAGACTCGATGATTACCAAGCCATAGAGGATTGGCGTTTTACTTGCGTCAGGAAGAGGTGGGACTAGTAACTGTTGGCTCATCGTTAGGCTGAATTCCTCACGAGAGACGATTGGTTAAATGTTGGACTGAAATCTAATTGGTGATGTTCAATGGCAGAAGGCGAACTGGTTATGCTCATCATTTGCGAAAAGCTGAAGTAATAACGGCTTTGTTATCAAATAGAATTGAACCAGTGACGACGTGAGTTAGGACGCGAACAATTTCACATTTCATTGTTCATTTCCTCAAAATGTTCGGCACTGCTAATTGTGTTGATTGGTAGGTATTGTTGATCGAACACACAACCTCGTAAGCTGCTCAAGTTCCAGATTTCTAAAACACTTTCAAGGAATGAGTTGATGAGAAACGTCAGATTCAGGGTTCATTTTGGTCAAGAGCCTTTTTAAGAATTGGAACTAAACTTGTAACAGAATTCCTTTCATTTGACCGCCTTTTGCGGTAGTATGATGTAAAGACGTACCCATTGATGTAGAAAGATAAGCAAAGACTGCGTCAGATGAGATTTGGACCCATATGTTACCCTATCGACTACCCCACCAGACTGTTGACGCTTGGCCGCTGAAAAATAGATGCATTGTAGCGTAGAAAGAGTGATGTCAAAACGGGCATCGGTAGTGCAACGATTAAGCACGCGCCCTCGGATAGGATTGAATGTGGGTTTGAATCCTAACTGACGCGATAGTTTTTGCACATTACTCTAATCAATGAATATAAACTTCTAACATTTGTAAAAAAAATGTATACAAAGTCCTAGTGTTTTCATTTAAATTACTAGTACAAAATACAATAGCATGTAACATTATGAACTGATGACTAATGAAAAAAAAAATAGAGACCATTCGAGTCAGAGAAACAAATGAGCACAAAATGTGAGTGTGTGTTGATTTTAAAACGCACCGGTTCAGTTCTGATGTGCCACGCTTTTACTATGATACTTTTCCTGCTCGTTTGGCCAGTAGCCATGGGTAGGTTGCCAGTTGCTCTCGTTCACAGATTGGCTTTTAGCTGAATTCCCATGTAGATATACCAACATTCCTCACAGCTGAGGTGATTGTGCTGTTATGGTCGTCCTCCGATATATATAAATATATATATATATTGTGCCGTTTTGGCTTTCATTATGATCTTTGCAATGATATTGCATGATTTTAGTATCGTTCAATTGCGTATTTATTTTCTTCCGAACATTTTGGTTTACGACTTTTCTATAGTTCTCCAGCTTTGAACTTCGCAAACCACTTCCTAACTGTCCTTTTGCAAGCGTGTCGTCGTCCCAAGCACCGAAAATCTTGCGCGCCATTTCACTAGCATTTTCCCCTACGCGCCATTCGTGCATGGATGGCAGACGAATTTGCTTCCTAGACAGCTCCATCTTGAAGCATGTTTAGGTAGGTTGTATGCCAAAATGTTTGCAAGAAAATGGGCAGATTACCGATACCAAAGTCATGCAATTTCATTGCAAAAACTAATTAGAAATCAAAACGGCACGAGCCAGCTTTATGGAGCGTCAAACCCGCGAGTGAATTTGCAATTCAAATAGGAACAAACTGTAGAGAATAAGGCATGCGATATCAATCTTCAGTAACATAGTAATGATGACTAAATGCATATTTGACCTAGACATTGACTTTTGGTGGCCCATAAATTCATCGAGCCATTATATTTACCTTCTTCATCGCCGGGCACTGAATTAAAACAGCGTGTGAACTATAAGAGACCTATTTAACTGCTGTGCCAAGTTGTCACAATTCAGATGTGTTTAACTTATTAATCAGTGTAAAAACTCACAAAAATCAGGAAATAGTAAGAAATTAGTGCTAAAAATAATAGTAAAATAATTCAACACCGTCTTCCCTTTAACCTTGGCATTACCAATCGATTTATTCGGTTAACGTTCCAACGACGTCATCTCCTTCAAAACCGTGTATTCGAATCAATTATCCACAATAGGTTCCAGTATTATAATGCTATGTACTTGCTTATAATGGTACCAATTACAATAAATAGAAATGACCGATGAAAAACGAAGTCTTATTGACGGACCATCAGTATCTCATCAACAACCGCTCCGTATAAAAGGGTATCGTCGAGTGAGGTTCTCAAGAGAACGAAAGATAGACAACAACGAGAACTAATGATTGTGGACAATCGACTCAAATCATTGACTTTGAAGATAACGAAGACTTTTAATCGCTAGTTTAATAGATATGTTTCATCGTCCTCGTGCTCTTGGATTTATCAACAAAAAATATACATATTTAACTAGCAAAATAAGTATGAGAAAACATACTTCTTATTATCCAGATGATAGAGTGTATACTAGACTTCTTTATTCGACTGCTTTTGAGACCTCGCTAAATATTCAGCACTACCTTGAGGAAAAATCCTTAACACCTGCGAAAAATTCAAATTTCATAATTGTCTCACAAAGTATCGGTCATGACGAATTTATGTGAATATCTCGGGAATATTTCCATAAGAAACTCCTACGACAACATTTATAGTGCGTAAAATTATAATTTACTATTCGGATATCAAATGATGACGATCAAGAATAATAAGCTTCGAGTTTTGATACGCTGTTGCTGGAAGCGACACTTTAGACAAGAGATGCTGCGAAGGAGATCTAAGGTGGCGAAGGTGAGGAAACTGTGAACTCTACTGCGAGCAGCTGGACCAAGTCTACGATGTGTTGAAGGAAAAGTACCCAACATTGATTCGTCAAGTGCTCGTTGTTTCAGAAACACAGTGCTAAACCTCACACCGAGAGAATCGAGGTTTTGGTGCACCCAACGTACAGTCCAGATGCTGCGCCGTCCGATTATGGTCCGATCTCCGCCACAATGAAACATTTCATTTATGGACGCCGATTCAAGACACTGATCAAATTGAAGAGGCATGTCATGAGTTTTTCGATTCAAAATCCAAGGAACGGTATTTCGAGCAGATCCGAAAGCTTGTACATCGTTGGCGGAGTATCGTGGATAATATTGATCTTTATTTGAAGGAAAGTTATTGTTTTCACTTCAGTTTATGAATAAACCTTGAATTTTCAACCGTTGTTGAGTGTTAGGAAGCTTTTCCCTCAACTTAATTTTATCTAGTAATATATATATATATATATTTATTTATTTATAAGATTATCAAAATCGATCACACGATTGTGAACTAGGCTTGTAAACACATAAGAAATGGAGGATAAAATATTCAGCCTTTGTCTTTGAGGAAGATCTAATGAATTTGACTTCATTAACCGCTCAAGTCTCACGTCGATTTCTCACGCGGAAGGTGGCGGGATTGCGCGGCGAGAACAGCGTGCTAAAACAACATTCTGGTAATTTCTGACATAAATAAGGAGTCTATCTACGCCAAAGGGGGTAAATTGTCAGTAAATGGTTGAATATGATAGGAAAAACTTCAATAAGGTCATTTTTGTACAAACATGGCAAAATCTTTACAGAACAATAGATTGTTCTTCAAGAACGATGGTGCGCATTGTTACAACGTCACTTCAACAAAAAATCGGAGCAATTTTTTATTGTTAGTAGACTTTAGGAGTCTAGACTTTTATTGGGATACAGAGAAGACTTCGTTCTATTGTCCCATAAGGGTAATAACTTTTTATATATCCACTTAGACACAACTATGACCATTATTCATCGCTGCATCCTGGAAACGCGTTGTTTTCTCATGATGTATGTTTCGTACTGGAAAGTAGGTATTTCAGCATAACTGGGTGTTCTCTCTATTGAAATATGTGTTAAAAAAGTCCTTGCAAGAACAATCTATCTTTTCGCTGTGAAAGATTTTCCCAGAATTGAACTTTCACTATACAATTTTAAGAAAGAAAGAAACTCAAAAGGCGTGGGTCACTGACGAGGAAGGCGAGACCTCCGAAACACCGGTACCTCGCTTAGGCCTACACATTGCTTTTTTGAAATTATTTCAAAAGTATATTGCGAGGTTTTATATCAGTCAATGCCATGGATCAATTTTTCTACATAATTCAAGAAAAGTCGTGAAGAAGTTGAAACGTCGCGCTCCGAAAGCAAAACGCAATCTTAGCAGAATGTACCATAAACTTCTCTTACGAGTCTCAAAAACTAAAACTTTTAGTTTTCGAGCTACCGAAAAATTACCAATAATCCAGTGACAAAGCTAGCTTTCCAAAAAAGTTGAGGAAACGCAAGTACATTCCACGGAATGCGACCCCATCCCACACAATTCGTAATAAAAAATAGAAATTATTTAAGGAAACTGGCAGCTTTTCTGCTAAAAATACGTTTACACAAGTTCCTTTAATGATGCCCTATTTGTTTAGCAAAAAAGTAGCTCAGGATCAAAATTATTATATAATATCAAAAAAACTCCGCCGTGAAGTTGAGATGATGAAATCATCATGTAAAACATGCTTTTTCCGTTACTAAAACGTAATATGACTGTTGTTTCACAAGCCAAGCTCATCTTTCATTTCAAGTGTTTTCTTAAGACCACAGCTCAAATTTCAATATGCCTGATAATCATTATTTGAGCCACGCATGTCAGTGGTCTGTCAATGAGGGCTGACTTATAGAGCACGAAATGAAAGATATGTTATATCAAATATACTAGCCACGAGCATTCGAGTGTACAACACTCTGTGTCTGGTGAGTTCTTCACTGGACATAGAGTGTAAAACCTACGTCGTCGCTAACTCTTATTGTGGGGACTGGAGCACCCACAGAGATTAGCAAAAGACGAGAACGGGCAAGTGCCCGACTGACGAGATCGCAAGATCGAAACACGTGTATCGGGCTCTATAAGTTAGCCCTCATTGACAGACCACTGACATGCGTGGCTCAAATAATGATTGTCAGGCATATTGAAACCAAGCTCAGTATACAAATTGACAGTTATCCAGTTATCGAACGACTACTTAGACTAGGAAAAGAAACAAATGTTATGCAACAGTTGGAATTATGTACTTCTTCACAACGACGTTGCTTTCTCGTCGGTACATAAGATATTTTCCAACACACAGGCGCCCTTTGCACCAGAAAAAAGTCCCGGAGAACTCTCTTATGTGGTAATCCATCATCCAATGATGACAATGTTTCCTCAGAACTTCAATTTACCGAATAAATTCCCATGTTCGCATTGCAGCGCGCAAGAATTCCCGTCGCACGCCGCGCGCGACGTGGAAAACGGTGGCACATATATGTGCCAGTTTCGACTCAAAGAATCAAGCATCAATAAAAGCAATCTGAATACAAATCTGACCTCAACAATAATTCGTGGTGAGAAACTGATATAAGAAGTCAGCGTTGTAACCTCCCAGAGGTCGATCGCGAAGAGTAGAATGTCAGTCACATCGGAGGATCGGGTGACTCTTATGAGTGTTATAGGACACCTCCTACCACAGTGCTCTACGCACCCTTTCCGTACCAATACGAAGGTTACCTCTGCAAGATAATTGTTTATCATTATCAGTTGCGTGGAAGACTGCACAAACCACTCATCCTGTTACATCACCATGATCGCCCGTAGTGTCACGACATGGTGACGGCCCGTCATGCCGTAAATTCTGTCAAATATTCTCAAAAGCGGATAAATTCCGCTGACTTTAGTTGTAAACACGTCTTGGTAGTGGTTATTCTAGAAGATTCGTGAACCGTTTTAGGGCTCACTCTACCTTTCATCACGTTCATCTGTCGTTAAGTATCTTCATCACATGATCACCATCTACAAGTGGGACTTAAAAACTCGAGAATTTTCGGAGTTTTCAGCCATTCATGAGGCTATTTTATTGCTAACTTAAGTTTCAAATAGGACACGATTGAACAAAGTTCATGCCATACAAATTCGTTGTGATAAGTAGCGTCGTTTGCATTTTTTACAAAATCATTTATGACGTTAGGATTTAGAACTACCCTGGCTCAAGTTGGGACTGAAAACCAAAGAGGTGATTATCAGTATATTTCTTCAATCATACGTGCAAAACGTTTGAGTGGTATGCAAAACATTCGACCCTAGGAGGGAGTTAAACCCGCATTTTATCCATAACGGAGACGGGTATAGGTTAAACGCGCTTTCAGCTCCCGCCTGAGTCGAATGTAGCATATTACCTGAATTTCTTGGATGTATGATTAGCACATCATAAAGTGCTAAAACGCTGTAAAACAAGGAAGGAAGTTGTATAGCATGCTCTATTCCTCTGAATTGTTGACTCTTTTCTGTTAAACGGCGCAAATTAAGAAACGACTCCTTTCGCTGGACAAGAACTTTTCATTACAGTGTTGATAACCACTCGAAAGCTCAAAATTGTGGCTAGTGCGTTAAATGATTTTTTTGTAAAAATCCATTTAAAACGCCATAGAACTTACAATTATGTTTTGTATTAATAATGAAATTTTACTATTACTTGGCTGGAAGCACGAAAATCATATGAACGTGTAGAGGAAATCTCGCTGTCTTAGAGTCATCCATTTAGTCTGGAATTCCTCTTAAGGTGGAAAAAATCCTAATTGAGTGACAAAAATCGCACTTTACATGTGACGCGAAAACGTATTTCGATTGATCGATCGATCGATGGTGGACCACCGCATCAAATGCACGGCCATCGAACACCCGGAGATTAGCCGGTAAACAAGCGCGCCGAATATGTAAAATCAATCTTATTTTCCCTGCTACACTGCAGTGAAATGTCTTTCCAGAAAGTGCGCCAATAGAATCGTGGAAAATAACGCTATGGAATGATTACCAACAGTCTAAAGGAAGAGCTCTGCACTGCGAGCAACACGCGTGTGTGAAATACAAATGTTTTCTTTCTGTGACGATGAAGATAGGCTTTTTCCAAAAAACGGCCACGTAATGCAGTAGTCAGATATTGAAGTTTTCGAATGAATACTGAAAGTGCAATAAGAAATGTTCAGCAAAAGGGGTCGTTTCTTTCGCTATCACCGTCTAACAGAAAGAAACCGAACTCCTTAACCGACAAGATGTTGTTGCAAAACTCATTTTTGGGTTAACGCTTTAGCCTCCTCGCTTTCTATGGGTAATTGACTCAATCATCGTGGGACTAAAGAGTACGACGGCGTTAACAATAACCAAAAGGTTTTATGAAAAATAACTTCATATTAGCTGAACTATTTGTAGAAACATATTGATTGTCCTTGTGAAAATTAACTCATAATGTGCGCCACATACCTATAGTATATGTCGATACGGTGAATACTCTTAAATCCATTTCAAGATCCCTTAAGCTTTTTAAACCCTTCTCTCATTTTGCGAAATGAACAATAGAATAATGACCTCAAGAAACTAGCGCGCTGTGTCGAAGCTGCTTAGTGATTACCAAATCACTAGTGACTTCAAAGCGACGCCTTGGTTGAACCAGACGTCATGGGCTAACTGAAAGTCGGCTCAGATTAGTATGTAATTTATATTTCTCTCAACTGAAATATCGAGAGCCATAGCTAAGCAAAGAGAGTGAACTAAAAGCAATTCCCGTCTAAGAATGTCATTATACTGAACGACGTCGAGATGCGGTTCGAGATGAACAATACATTTCATTACTTCTCATTTACATTTATTGCGTTGTTTGGGAAAATTTTGAAGCCAAAGAGAAAGTTTTTGCCGCAAAATTCGGATCTATGCACTCTGGGCAATGTCGTTGATAAGATTTGCTCACGTCAATCCTGGATGCGAGAGGTGCCCATCAGCTAGGACGTAGATGATTTTAGAAGACAGTTGTTGTCTGAACCAAAGAACCACCAATGAAAATGTATACTTAGCACTAGATTATCTTTTGTCATTATTGAAACTGATACAAATGTAAGCCAAAAGCGATTTTATACTGGCTAGCATCTGAGTAAGGTAGTTATAGTTGGTGTCCTTTTAACCTCAACGGGGCAGCCTCCAATATGCTTAGGATAGTTTGTCAGTGCGATCGAGCGGCTCACATTCACACATTGCTCTGGGATCAACAAATTCATGCCGCATTTATTCAGGATGACATCAACAGTGACTATTCACAATATGCACTTAATCATCGTTATGATACTAAGAACGGAGTCAAATGCAGGCATCTCAATGAAGGAACTGATCAACATCACAAGCGGTGAAGTGTGTGGCGTTCAGGATAAAGAACAGTTGCTTTCACAGCCAATCTTATAATTAAAAGTTAAAGACAAGTGTAAGATTTTTGGAGAGTTTGATAGACGACCAATATCTCTCTAAAATCTCTTCCCTATAAAAGCTTTTCAATTCACAGTCGGTGATATTCCCAGCCAAAAGATTAACTCATTCAATGAGTCCATTGTCTAGCCGTTGAGAATCGGGTAAAGAAAACTTGTATTTTCCTTCTTGATAGTTTTCTACTTGATAAACTGCTTAATGACAGTAATACAATCAGATTATTACCCATTAAAGTACATGACATCTGACATTTTTCAAGGCTAGACTCCTTTTGAGGATCCGCCATGTCAATGTCATTGTGGTTCCTGAACGACACAAACCGTGAAGTGCTAATTTTACAGCTACTTTTATTTCTTCTGTAGGTCTATTCATATTCAATTGCAAATCAACTTGTTGTTAACACTTTTATAGAGCATGTAGTAGCGATATGATTGCCTTGCGATATGCCACAGTTGAGACAAGTCTGCCATCCTTGCAGGACCGACAAACTGCTATTGGACATATCTGGGAGGATAGCAGCACTGACGTGATACATCAGTAGGCCATAATGAGCCATTATATTGGCCTATAATGCATTCAATCATCTATACGATGCTATGAATGGAGTCGAAGAATTGCCACATCCCTAAGGAAAAGATCTATTGCTCTGCCGTTTTGCCCATTATATGGCACTCCAATAAAAGATATGTACAGCTCACAAAGGAGAAATTTTGATGGAGAAGCCGAAAAATGATGATCGATACACTGATGACGACGCTGGTTATTCGAATCAGCTGAGAAGTGACGTAGTGAAATATTTGATAAATCTACAGAAAAAACATATCTCATTTTATAAGAGTATTAAACGGTTTATCCAAGACATTTCTAATCCATACATTTCTGCTCAAAATTCCAAATTTTCAAAACAAAATCTAGAACAATATCTTGATTTTCAAGGATTCCAACACAGGCTTGGAAGCTGAGAACATCAGCGCTGCGTTGCGGGACACCGTCATGTCCTGTGCGCGAAATTTCGCATGTCCATACACTTTGCTGTATGAAATATAAATTATTGTAGAAAGTTATAATGAAACGTATTTCCCATTTATGAAAACTTTGTGGGTTCCAGAAATTATTTTTAGATCTTCAAACAACAGATATTGTACTTTTCAAAGATTTGAAGTTGCTAAGACTTTATTTTGATGACTAAGGTTTATTGCAAACGAAAATATGTCTACTTAGATTTAGCATCCGCAATGAGTTAAGGGCGAGCACGATTTTAATGCAATGCCTATCGTTGTGAATGGGCTAATTCAAGTAGTGTTCCTAATTTCAGGCTAACGAGTCCTTTACTTTTTATTGGTGTTCTATAAAAAGCCTAGAGTTACTGATTTTACAATCATCGTCGAGAGCTGAAGAGAAAAAGTAGGAACTTGGGAAAGATTTCAGATAGTCATAAGCTTATGGCACGTTCGAAAGAGAACAAGTAGAAAACTGTAAGAAAAACTCTAAACTACTTTGAACACTTGCAGAAATCTATTTTTGAACTGAATGACTGTATGAAATGGTGGAATGTGGGTTCCACAAATCAGCTGCACCGACAATTGTTTGACATCATCACCATCGAGTTGCCAAAAATTTCCGACTACCATTAGTTATAAATGTGAATTTTTCTCTGGACGTTGTGCTGAAGACGACTAAAAAACGTAAAAGGCCAAGCCAAATTCAATGAGCATTGCGTAGTGGCCAATCGAGACAACTACATGCAAGATATATAGGGCTCATTTATATAAGCAAATAAAACGCATTTTTGCTAGTCAATAGACATAATGAATTAGAACAATAGAACTCGTCCAGAAGAGAAATGTTTAAAGAGGTTGTAGAGAGTGGAAAGCTGACAAAGTACGAGATTGCGAGTTCCCTCAATCATTTAACGAGTAGATACTTGAGTCGGGTGGCTCACAATGGACGGATGTGCAACGAGGGAAATTCGCTTCAATACGCGAAACAGCATGTAAGTACTCAGACTTTCGGCAATTTAATTCGATGTTTCCAATGCTATTCTTCTCCTCACAACAAATGAAATCAATGATGATTTGAAACGAAAACTTCTGACAACAGGAGAAAAAGCAAAATTACCTCATAAGCATTGAACGACCTAACCAGTTTCATGGACCATGTTTTATTTCATTTTGAAAGTGAGAAATAGTAGTATGAGCGAATCTATTCTCTAAAATAACCGACATTAGTTGGACAATAGACACTGTCACCGTTTCAATCTTAATGAGCATCTAGTCGTTTAGAAACTGAAAAAGAAAAAAATACTTTGAAAAGAATTCCTATGAGAAAAATTCATAACACCAGCCAATGCATCGCAATAGCGGCTAGAAGAATATGGAAGCGGTAGATGACATGACAGATATTTAGGATTAGGCTGATTTTACATGAGAGAAATTTCACGTAACATATCAGACCTTTCAGGCTGTCCATCTCTTCATTTGATATACACGAATACTGACAATCATTCATGGAAATAGTAACTCTACCGAAAACTCGGAAAAGTACATTCGAATTCGCTCAACCTCTTCTTAGGAATTTATGGAAATTTGCTTGCATCATTAACTTCTCAGTATCTTCGTACATGCATGAATGTCAATTATTTACATTTGGAAAGCTGGAAATACAGTCTTCCACTCATAACTAAGACATTAATTATTCGAAACACATCTAAATCCTAGACGATGGTTATTCTTTCGAGAAATTTTGATCTATTTTACAAATGTTGGACGGATATTCAAACATTTCAATATCCTTAATGAGTGTGTTAAATTTAATAACGCGCACAGCACTAAAATTTCACTCCTCATGCAAGCGATTCTCTATAATCCTTTTACATTGCTCTGCCCGAATAATCTACTCAGCAAGCCACCATCATCCGTGACGGATGGGCTGTACAACTAGTGGATCAATCTGAACACTTGAAAAAACAAACTGAAGAATTCGTCAGAGCTCAATCCTACCTGTTCACAACAGATGTTATAGATAAAATTAAAACGTAAAGTTTGGCGATGCTCCTTTTATTTCATTTCATGAAGTCACAATTCCCTAATTTCTTCATTGATAAGGTAACACAAGGTTGGCTTTGAATTTTACTTTTCTAGTGTTTTAACAGAGTGGAGCAGCGGCTAGTGATGCGGTGCTTCAGCAAACAAGGATTTAGGCAAGGCGCTGATTCGATCACCTCCCCGAATATTCTTGCAATCAATCAACAAACGCCTCACAATGGTCCTAGCTCGGCTACCTCCAAGATTACAAGAGGAATCGTCTCGACTATTCTACTACTTTGTTGAGAAATCTCAAGCAGCAACTGGAGCAAAACGTGAAATATTCAAAGACCTTTGTGGAGGACGAATGCGAGTAAACGAATATGCAAAAAATGCTGGAATCCGCATAGTGAATTGTGAGAACAGGTTGTGTAAAAATAAGACGTTTCAGCGCTTTCGCCTGTCTCAGAGCCTGAGTATTTCGAGTTGATTGTTCTCAGTCGTTTATCTCCGTAATCGCTTTGAATCCAATCTCCGAAGTGAAGCATTGCTCGATTAATCAATTTCGCGCTTAGCTTTATTGATCAACCATGTGCTTGTTAACTGGTGAAAAAGGTAAAATTATAAAGTCATCAAAAGATTAACAATATAAACGATTTCCAGACTCTCTTTACGAACGATGTTTCAGTTTCCCAAAAACGTTGGAATTTTTTAGACGAATGAATTCCATATTCATAGGCAGCATTTTTACTCTCAGACGTTCAAAAATAGACTCTATCAGCCTTTCCCATATGATGAACCACGAATTGCTAGATCATGAAAAAGGCTATGAATCATATCCTAGAAAGCGGATAGGTGGCTATGGTGGTCCAAAAGCATTATTTAGCACAAAACCAAGATGGTGTAGTCGATGCGCCAAACTAATTTGTATTTTTCTTACGTACATAATCATATTCATGATAGAAGAACATGATGTCATTCACCTTTCTGCCATTTCATTTGACCGGACAGTTGTTGCACTTCGTGAAATCCGTCACAAGGAGTCATTTTTATTTTACACATTTCGTTATTTCATTGTGTGGAAGTGGAGAATTGAAAAATACGATTCGTTTCCTAACATTCATCGTCCACAAAAATTTTCGAAGAAGTAACTTATCAGTTTTTCTTGCAATCTCAATGATATTCTAGCTTTAGCGTTCTTAAGCGTTCAGTTGATTGATGCAAGACAACAGCGTTGGAGGAGAGTATCGAACTGGCACATCATTTATCACTTCGCTTTCTGATAAACTGAAACATTGCTAATACCAAACCTTGCCCTTATCAAAAACAACATATTTATTTGCTAAGACAATGAATTCATGATGTGATCGAATTATTCGCTGTGATGACCAGTGTCACAATAATCCACAAATCCAAGCAGATGATTGTACCGTAACCCTCAATTTCATCAGCATAAATCACTACTTTTTCGGACCCACTCAGCGCATCAGATAGCTGAATGTTGTGAATGAATGATAGGAACAGCAAACAAAAAATTCGATGGAAATAGGAAACAGATTGATGATGCACAATTGTTCAACTTTTTCTCAACGATTAACTCACAACAAACACTGAAACCAACGCTTTCAATGAACCTAAATGTTACTTCATCTAAATATCAGGCTATTATTTTCATTACTGTTTGATTCACAGCACATTTACGTTCAAGGACAGTGAAACGTTATGATGCCACAGAATTGAATAGGGAGAAAAGTTCTGTGAGGATTGTTACAGTGACACTAAAAAGGCAATTTATAATCACAAGTAAACAGAAAAAGAAATACTCAGCAAAAACGTAGAGCATTTTGACATCAAAACAAAGACATGACAGATTTATCTTCCCTTTGTCAAGGTAACCCATTTCTACCGAACTTCACCAAAATTACCAAGAGTTTCTAGCTTCCTTAAGAACTTAAAACCCTAAAAAATCCTATGAACAAATTTTTATCAATATATATTTTATGCATGTAAGCAAAAATATGGTCACAAACAACTTTTGGAATCCACAGTTACCAGCTTTGACCGAACAGTTAGGCCGTCGTGACTTAACAGCGTGAAGTCAATGATCCATATCGCCGTTGTTCGGTCAAAATCGCACCATCATTATGATTACAACAGATCCAATCTTATCACAGCTCAACATAGATGGATTACAAGTAGTAATAGGATACGGGTCACCCTCAATCAACAGCTTAAGCTAATAGAAAGCATGATGGTGCTTTTGATACACTGACATACAGATAGACGAACGAACATATACACATATAACATAAGTACATACACATACATACACATATATATATATGTATATATATATATATGCACATACACATACATAACAAGAAGAGCGACTAAGTGGAAAACGGGAAGGCGCAGTCTGAAGAGCAATGATGACCAGAAGAGGCGTGGTCGTTCGCGTCTACTGCAACACTCGACCGAGGCGGGTGAGCTGAAAAAAATTGATATGATATTTTTATTACTTCCTTTTGCCTGCACAAACAGACTCACGAAACGTGGAAACGCATATATGAATTGGCAGTATTGATAAAAACGAAACTTTGAAGCTATACATTACTTTAGAATAGTGCGAACTATAATACTCATGTGCTTCTTCATCGCGGTGTCCATACGTTTAGACTGAGGGGCGTTCTGTTTCGCAGAATCGAACTAGTAATTCAATCATTCAACCAAATTCAATAGTTGATCAAAAATTCATGGATAACCGCAGAAGCCGTGAAAGCCGTTGAATAGCAAATTAGACCTGGACTCTATAGAGTGTGATTAACTGAACGAAAAAGGGATTCAAAAAAGAGTTTGACTCTAAGCAAAAACGCCCCTCTAAGTTTTCATGTGAAGAGATCGAAAATGAGAAAATAAGATGATCTCATATTCTTATAACCAGTTAACACATAAATAGAAAAAACATCAGAAAAGGGATAGATCTTCAAACAAAGACTAAATACACAGAATCATGAAAGCTTATACTTTTACGTATAATTTTTTGCGCCCTATCTGGTTCATTCCCTTACTTATTTCATTTGAGAATTTCATAACTACAACGACAGGTAATGGAAATCGTGCCGTTTATTTGAAATATTGCTGTTTCTGCTATTGCTTTCCAATATCCTAGTTGCTCATGTCATTGAAACCACATAATTTTTGATAGGTAGCTCAAACAAGCTGTATCGGCTCGTAAAATCCGAGGCGTGCGAAAAACTGTCAGTTTATTCGTGACATAAGCCAGTCGAAATGACGAGTGGCTCGGCTCAAACGAAGCGCTGACCGCAGCAAAATCACAGCGTTGAAATCAACTGTTACTTCTAGTAAAAGAACATCATTTAAAACAAAGTTATTTGGTTTTCGATAATAATTGACTGACCCAGCTCAGTTTTTTCGAAATCTTATGTTTCTTATGAAGTTAAGATTCATGAGATATCTATTTGAAATGCATATCGAAATCTTCAGTGGAAGAAAATCAAAGAAGTCAAAGAAGAAAAGCAGGCTCGTAGCAAATCAAATATTCAGCCAGAGAACACTTCGTTAGAAGATAATTCAAAATAATATTCAACTGACATATAAGTGGTGGTAGCTGCTTTTGACTGTAGAAGAGTGCATATACGGTGACAAATTCCTACTTGGATTTATAATGCATGAGATGTTATGTTACACGACCATTTATCCTCTATGTTATGTTGCTTTTAGTAACAGCGCATTTCTATGTAATTTTCTCTTGAGAAACATTTTAGTCGCAACATTTATTTCCCATTAGATAAATTGAGTGTAGAAGATGTAGAATGACGGAAACGTGGACTTGAAAAGCAAATAGTCTTATTAGCATGATTGTTTTGCGTTCTTAACTCTATTGCATGAAAAATTATCATTGCAAAAGATCCATTTTATGCGGAAAGTACTTGGCAGATGGCTATAAGTTTGATACTTATCAAAAGGGAAACTCAGAGTGAAAAAAATGAGAAAGATATGAAATGACAAATAGAACTGGTTCAAAGAAACCACTATTAACTCCATAAAAGACCTCTGAATGAAAATCTGAATGTCAAGAAGTTCTCATGGCGTTTAGGAAAAAGAGTAAATATGAGGAAATGTCATTTCATTGTACTTCTTGTTTATAATTTGAGTTAATAATCTAGTTTTCCTTACCAATACTTTACCGTTTCCTGACAATCTTTCTAAAAAAAGCTCATCCCTTTTATAGAAACACTTATCTTTCAGTCATGTATTTTCTACCAACGTGCCAAATTAAAAAATGGAAAACTTCGGCGAGACATGCTGCTCCTGAAAGTTACTGGTTCTTAATATTAATGAAGTAGAGCTGACACTGAATCGACTAACCAAAGTTTATTAAGATTTTTTAAATAATGCTCAGTTGACTTAAATTGACTAACCACCATAAGTTATGAAACAACGAGGAAAGCTAGCATTTCACGAAAGTTGCAAAAAAATTGATCAAAAATTCTAGAACAGAAGTGCAAAATGGTAACTAATGTGAAACTGATACTCTTCAGAGAAACCATGCACACAAGAGTGTTCTAAAACCTGATTCTCCATTCGAAGCTTGGTGAAATTTACAAATACTTAGAAACTAGAATAGGGGAATGTGCTGGCTTCATTCTCACAAGAGGTGACACAAAATTTCGAAATCTAATGCTCAAGGCTCCGAAAATGTCTAAATCGGAAGTTTTCTTTTCAATTCGCTTTAGTCAACAACTCTTCGACGTCTTCTCCTTCTTCATATCAATGATTCAAGTCGGACCATCTTCGATGAAGTATAGCTCTAATGAACTTCATCTGTCAGCGATGTCCACACATAAAAGACGGTTGCTGATGATACTGGTTTTCCGTTGACAACACTTTGTTTTTCACCGGACAGCCTATTCTGTAGTGTGAGTATCGTTATCAACTACACATACCGTTATATTTGAAAACTGACTATGGACAATCGACTGAAAGCATCGGCTCTAAAAAAGATAAATATGTCGAAACGTTTTACTATGTGCTAACTGTGCTCATGGCGAAGACTACAGAATGGTTTCTCGACATGAGAAACTATTATCATTCAAGAATCACTAACGAGCAAGCGCTGTATGAAAGACACCGTAGTGTGAGATTTTTCAAACGTGCTCCACCGAAGATAATTCGTCTCCAACGACAACGAACTCGAAGATCCACAACGACGACGGGGACAGTTGACTCAAATCAACGGCTCTAAAGAAGACGGAGATCTCAAAACGTTGCCGAACAAAATTTAAATTTGGGCTTGGTGTAAGCCTAATCACATGCATCATTACTGATTTTCAATGTGAAATTAAAAATGCATTGAATCTAATAACAAAGAATTAGAACAGATTACAATCCTAAAGAAAGATTAGACTCACTGTAAACACTATATGATCAATTCGTTTGGCAAAAATTCCAATGAACCTTTATCTAGGAAGCGATGTTACCCCAGAAAATCTAAAGCTTCTTTCAGGCAAAACTTGCAAATATGAGTGGCAAATAGTGTATCTAGCTATGAAACAGGAACAGCCTATAAAATCGACACTTATATTCCACAAAAAGAATTTTTGAGCTAAAATAGCCGTGTCTGTTGAAAAGGATACTATAGTCACTGATGAGAACATTTACACTCAATTATACAAGGCATAGACAAATAAACAAGCCGGATGCTCGCCTTTCAGAGAGCTAAGCAACGCTGAAAGAAGATTTTAACCATTTCCGACCACCGAGCTCTCATCTGCTATTGGAAAAACTGAAATTTCTCAAGACTTCTAAGATACTTCACTACTGAAATCTGTACATGTGAAGTTCCAATATAAAGTTGAACTCGAAAAAAATCTAACAATATTAACATATTATCAAAAATCTATATTGAATTTCCAATGGCAAGTTATAGCACACGAAGTAACCGAATACAGCTGGTTGTGAAAGAAAAGAAAACAACGCTTGAAAATCACTAAAAAAAAGAGAGTCACATGCAGTTTTTCCATTGACTACATTGCGTTTGGTAAGCGCACTGCTAATCGACATGATCGCATAACTTTACTAAACCTGATTCGTCATTAATATTGGTTGGTCTGATAACAATTTTCACATGGCAATGTCTTATTTATCTAAAAAGTCAATCAGTGTTCATAGCAACTTCATAGTTAGTTCCAAGAAGATAAAAGCCCGAAAGCATAGCAACACATTCCTTGCCTACTCAGAGACTGACGTCCACTAACTGCATCAGAAGCTGCTAAGAACCAAATTACAAAACAACCAACACAAGCAGGGAAGAAATAATGTTAATGGGATTTGCCCTAAGGGTGAGTATATTTTTGATTGAATGAAATTAATTCATCTAGCACAAACGGAATATTCTGATAACACACATATAGTCAATTTTCATCATATATAAAAATGATTGAATCGGGACAAGTCAACAAGGAAGTTTGAACCTATGTCGAATGCTGCTGAAGCGCACTTCAAAGCAAGAGTATATTCTCCTCGTGGACTCATATTATTAATATATTCACACAAGTTGAAATAAAAACAATCGATGTAGCTTCTAAGCAGATGTAAAAGCCATGTAGATTCTATGCAGATGTAAAAGCCATGTAGATTCATTATTTCACTGCCTTCAAGCAGTGGCATGATGATATAGATATACATCTGAGACTGTCCAATGGTAGGTATGCGAAAGGCGAGAGTTGAGCGTTTCACCCATACAAGAGGCGCGTGGTACCACTATGCTACCGAAGCTACCGTTTCGCTGCCACTCTTTTAAAACCAGAAAGGAATACAACATTTCTATTCGAAAACAATCCTAACAGTAAATACGTGTCACGGAAGAATCACATGAGGCAGCTCGTGTGGCTACTTAAATGTAGTGCACAATAAAAGCTTAATCCGAGAAGTGCCATCTTCTTTATGCTACCGGGTATTCATTGACCACTTTATCAAATGTAACTCGAAACAATCGACAATCAAGATAACCATGAGTGATGAAGGTGGTAAGTTTCCAAAACCTATGAACTTGAGAATAACTTATGGTGTCAGTGATTAAACGGGCTGAAACGTTGTGCACTGAATAATCTTTGAAGAACGTGTCAACCAATAGAGTCTATAAACACCGTAGATGTAATATGCATGTTTGCTTCATATGATGACCTTCAGTGGTGCACTGATGTATCATGTCGTCTCTTTCTCCTGTACAACTCTGATACTAATCTGCTCACCGTGGAATGATGGGGGCTTGGTTCATCCCTATCACAGGAAATTCCATACATACTTGTGTCCTTATAAATAGGTGATGAAACATAGGCTTGGAAAAGTATATGTGAAGTGAAGAACCTTAAAATTCAACCCAAGCTTTTGCTATCCCTGAGGTCAACAGATTGAATCAGCGTACCTGAGAGGATAGCAACTCTAATTTATTTGATATATCAGATAGCTGACCAACGCTGGAGGCCTGGTCTTTTAGTCATACATGATCAGACTCCATCTGACTAACCATCGAATTTGAAAGTATTTGGCAGCTCAAGGAATCGTTGAAAGCTATCATCACCATGGACATATTTCGAAATCTACATACTGAGCGGAATTACGAATGACAAAATGGGATATTCTCAATTCTCAGGGGATGCCATGCTTGTGTGAATAACAAATGTCCTTCGAATAAAGTCTTCTAGCAGCAGAAAAACAGCAGATGAGCGAACCAGAAAATTGCAAAGAGATTATGTACTACCATGATGGATTCTTTCCTAATAATTGGACTCCAGTTCACCATTCATTGAGCCCATATCCATCAACTAATGCGCGTTTGGTTGGACTACCTAAAGAACCCAACCATGAACTACGCATGAACAGAAGACGATTACATGCACCAAAACACAATATTTACATTTACGACATAAAACACAATATTTACGATTACATGCACCAAAACACAAAACAAAACACAATATTATAATTCATTGTTAATCAATTAATCACTTTTTCAATCAACACACGACACTGCTCATGTGATATTTGTTAATCAAAACAAGTTTACCGTGGGAGGATTCAGGCTAAAAGCGGCTTTCTTTCTCTTCTGCACTCTTCACTGTCTAATCGTTAGCTTTTGGAAATACTCACAAAAATACACTTTTGAAAAAGCAGTAACTGGCTCAGATTCTAATATATCCATCTATATAGAGTGTCAAGGGAGTGAGTTCCGTTGCTATGATCTCGTAGTAATAAAATGAAATTACTGGGGCGCAAATATTTTCATATGGGTCTTTCTACTCGATGCAATTTTCTTTTCCTATTTTAGAACCTAAGAAGCGTGACAAAGGACATTTATAAAGTGTAAGGTACAGCTTCTAGATTTTCCATTCAGAACAGATAAATTATGCCTGGAAGAATTCAACTAAACTATATGTACAACTGTCAATAACAGTTATATATCACACAGCTCGTATAAACTCACCACTCTTTCATTGAATACTGATATTAATTGAAATATTGCTTGGAGATGCTTGAATATTACTTGGAAAATTTGCTATGGAATGCATTCATAATTCTTTGATCAAGGACTTGTTTCAAGTAACTAGGTAATAAAAATTACATCAGCATAACACCTTTGAGATTCCCTAAGCCTTTCGATTTCTTCTAAGTAGAAAGCTGTAAGAAGTATCTTATCTACTATGTCCATTCAAGATCTTTGAGGACTCTGATGTACACACACTAACCGTGACAACTTTGTTGCTTCCAGTCTTCTATATAAAGCGACTACCACACTAGCTTGATGTACTGATAGTTTGCCTCGCACAACCTACTAGACGATTCCAAAAGCATAAAGAAGTCATAGAATTACAATCAAGATCACTTTCACTATAGGAACTACTCTTTAACAACAAACCTGGAAAGACACGTTTGAGAGAACTAAATAAAATGGAATGGAGATGAGAAACACAAACCGAGACGTGTACGACTGATTCCCTTATCTTTCCTTCTTTAATCAATCACAACTACCTGGACATGCAGTTATTTATGGAATAAGCAGTGCAATTGTAGATATTCGCGATAACTAAATGTCAATGTCGAACTCCACAAAAAGGTATCTCACAAGAACTAACTTAATGAAGTAGTTTACATTCCAACAAGGAATAAGAGAAATATTGTACTTTTCTCATTAGAACGAAAATTTTTACATATTTGAATCTCTCGTGAAGCATGACCGAGAGCACCTTTGCGATCGTTTTTAGAGCGCGAAAAATTGAAAAACATTTTGAAACTCAAATAATTCATGTGAAAATTGACTGTAAAGGTTTTACTTGGAAAATTAGTTTACGAACTAGGAACAGAAAATTAGACCCACGAAGACTGACATGAAAAACCTTGTAGAAATATGACAGTTTAACGAGGATTTCCAAGCAGCTCAAACCCAATCAGCAGAAAAAGCGATAGAGGATAAGGTGCGGAAAAAGCAATGTGGCATGACAAAGTTTGCAGATTCCATCTGAATAGAAAAAGTCATTTCAATGTAAAACATGTAAAATGAGACGGAAATCGAGAAATCAAAACGTTCTTTTGCAAGAAATATTGCAGGTATAAATTAAATGAAACACATTTCCACAGTAAACAATTTTCTTCCTGATGGAAATAAAAAACTCATGTTTATTTCGAGTGTTTTATTGAGACCACGCTTCAACTTCAGTAACTCCCTTCATTATTACTTGAGCCAACATGTCATGTGGCCTGTGTAAAAGGGCTCTTGTACAGCCCGATACACATGTTTCGATCTTACAGTCTCATCAGTCGGGCAGAACCCGTCGTTTATCAATCTTTTTTAGCCAATCCTCTGTGGGTGCTCCAGTCCCCACACTTAAAAGTATTGAAGACCAACGCTTTACACTGTAAGTCAAGTGAAAATACCACCGAACCCACAGTGTACAAGAACCCATTTACCAGACCAAATGACATGTTGGCTCAAATAATAATGAAGGGATCTATTGAAATTTGAGCGTGTTTCTTAATAAAACACTCGAAATAAAGGTATAATATGATAAAAATACCACCCAAAGAGCAATCGCGTGCACAACACTGTGGGTTAGGTGATATCTTCCCTTGACTTACAGTGTAAAGCGTTCGTCTTCATTATCTCTTAGTGCGGGGAGTGGAGCACCTACATAGGATTGGCTAACGAAATTTGAAAGACGAGTTCTGCCCGACTGATGAGACTGTAAGGTCGAAACACGCGTATCGGGCTGTACAAGAGCCTATTTACCTGACCACATGACATGTTGGCTCAAATAATAATGAAGGGATATAAAGAATTAACTTTGAAAAAACGTTCATTACATCATAGAAAGAATTCAGAAGATGGAAACTAAAGAAAATCAGCCCAGATTGGCTTGCATGAGTATCTATGACTGTCAAATTAGAGATAAAGCTCAGGAAAAATTATACAGCTCTCGACGTTGTTCAATATCTGAAGGATGCGCCATGCATTAGTCTTCAATTATCAAGTTCGTTTAAGGTAATTTCATTCATATCTAGCTTTCACAATGACTCGTAGTGGCCAGTGTATCGAGTCAGTACTGTTTATAATACTGTTTATCCCCACAGACAAGTCTGGTAGCGATTTACCGACCGCGGAAGGGATGGATGGCATGGCGAGCCATAAGCGCGAGATCGAATCATCGACCTTGTGTGCGACGCAGAACACCTCTAACCATTGCGCTACATGCGCTCAAAATCAGAGTTGCTACAAATAACTTTCGAAAACCTCGAATAAGAAGCTGTCGCATAAAATGGGCGGTAACCTTACAATAAAAAATTATATACGACAGGCAAGTAGTAGGCTGCTTAGAGATGGAATAATGTGGGATTTTGATCTTTGGATGCATTTCAGTAGAAATTTTTTTGCATGACGTACTTATACTACTATACACATACGCAGTGCTCACTTTCCGCATTTGGCTAGGTATAACTAAATTTTACAGTGAAATGCGTTGTTGACAAGGTGTAAAGGCTATGATTTCACAAATTCAAACATTAATTTTCAAAAATCTACTTCGACTCGATTTCGGACGCACACAGCGAAAACACCATGAAACATTGATGAGGTATGGGGCTGCGGAAATGTTAGTAAATGCACAATGCAATAATGGTTTGATGTTTTTTGTGGTGGGGACCTCAACCTACAAGATGACTAAAGTCGCGGACGTTCTTCAGTTATTGACGACAAACTAAGCTGAAAACATTAATGGAAGCAAATACGCACATAACCGTTTGTGAACTTGCGGAAAAAAACTCTTCTGTTTCACGGCATTTGAGATATTATGGAAAATAGAAAAATATCGTCAAATGAAACGGCAAGAAGTCGTAAGACGTCGCATTACCGATGTTCGGCTAAATTTCATGTAACCGACGGTAAAAGCCCTAATAAGTTGACTATGAAACTTTGTCGCATCCGTTAAATTCGGCTGACCTCTCGCCTACCGCCTATCGTTTCTTCAAGTACAAGTATCCATATAAAGTCCACTGAGAAGAATTCTTTAGAAACTACGCCCGGCTAAAGTACCCTCGGTTCCTTCTGATTAGAAAAAACAAATGAAAAATCCACCTCATTTGCAGGAGACGAACTTTTCATAATAGTGTTGGTAACTAATCCAAAGCTGAGATTTCTATCTACAGCCCCACGCCGCCGGTTTTCAAATACCCTTTTGTAACGGTGTGAGCTCCACACAAAACTAGCGCATATTTCTCGACAGACATGCCATTATTTAAACTATTAGTAATCGAAAGTGATAGCGTAGTGTTTCCTGATGCCAATGCTGTGCTTATGTCCTGAAAAGACCGTTTTCCTAAAGCGCATGAGGTAAAATAAGTTGGCTTCGATGCGTGAGAAAGGACCAATCTGGCCAATCACGCGGCGGTGGGTGTAGCGGCCATGTGAACTGCTGATGCGATAATTCTCAACGCGTTCATAGGCTCAAGAATCGATGACTGCGTCACAGTTTACTGGCCGCTGCAGCCAGCGCCCACGTGATACGCGGGGGATGATATTGCTCCCACGTGGAAATCCAACTTATTACCAGCTGCATTTCAACTTATTTTACCGTCCGCATTTCAAAGAAACGGTTTTTCAGGTTATACGGACAGTGTTGGAACCAAATGCGACTATGCTATCGAGTGATTACATATACTTTGCGTGGCTCAAATAATGATTATCAGGCATATTGTAATTTGAGCTGTGGTCTTAAGAAAACACTCGAAATGAAGGATATGTTATATTAAATATACTAGCCACGAGCATTCGAGTGTAAAAACTCTGTGTTTGGTGAGTTCTTCACTGAACACAGAGTGTAAAACGTACGTCGTCGCTAACTCTTATTGTGGGGACTGGAGCACCCACAGAGATTAGCAAAAGACGAGAACGGGTAACTGCCCGACTGACGAGATCGCAAGATCGAAACACGTGTATCGGGCTCTATAAGTCAGCCCTCATTAACAGACCACTGACATGCGTGGCTCAAATAATGATTATATATAGTTTGAAAAAGAGCTCTGTTCGGCGAGGAATAAGTGTGTCTGCAGACAAGAGATGTTCTCCTGTAGCGACGTCTAAAAAAGTCTTTTTCGGAAACCGGCGACGTGGGACTGTAACCTCAAGTCTCAGCTTTCGAATAGTTACTAACACTGCTATGGAAGGTTCCTCTCCAGTTAATGAGATCCGTTTTTCGTTTGTTCCCTCTTAATCAGAAAAAACCCTACCTTCAACAGCTTTATTACGGGAAAGAGGAAAATCCAAATAACTTATTAAATATATCATACCTTTCATTTCGAGTGTTTTCTTAAGAAAACGCTTAATTTTTAGCACGTAATTCAATATATGGTTTAATTACCCAAGTCTAAGGTACTTCCAAGTACTTGAATAAACAGCATAGGTAGGAACGAGTCCTACTATGTTGGGAAGCAGTTTTCAAGACGTTTAGTGCAAATAACCATTCAGCTACTAAAAAAATACTTAATTGGCGACGAGGAGTTAGTAGAACAATCGTGTAATCGTGTGTATAGTCGTTTTGTACTCGTGAAAAAATCGGTATGGTCGAAGGTATTAAGGAAAGTGCTTTCGATTACAAGATAAATTATGAGTTCGAAATTAATCAAGTACAGAAAGAAAAATCTAGAATGTAGAAGTCAAAAGAATCAGCTCGCTTTCTCAAAGTGATGACTTTCGCACACATTCACATATCTGCTTGAAACTTTACTATGTCTTACTACTACAACTCCTGTGGCACATTTTTTCAGGGCATGGAATACTACTTTCACAAACGAAATTTGAGGACACCAAACACATACTATTTTTCAAAACTAGACATAGTGTGTTTCTGTGATATGTGACAAACATGGACCTAAATTTCATTTAATCAAGATTTGACCAAGATTGTTTCTGAGTTAATTAAGCTCAAACGATATATGAGCTGAGATATTACACCTATCACGCTGATCATCTACGATCTAAATGAAAGTAGAAAGCGATTAAAAACCCAAACACTTTTCATTCATTTCACACTACTATATATAAACTTCTCACAACTTGCCATTTACTCATCTGTTTAAGAATTTTCAAACGGGAACAAAAAAAAAACCAATATAACTGAACATGATTCGTAACAGTTTTTGTAACCGACCATGTGGTGCAAATCTATTTCTGAAGCGTAAAAATCAGTGTTATGCACTACTCAGGAATTTACGAAAAAAACAGGAACAAAGGAGAAAGTGGTACCGCGTTGGTGAATTCGACCAATGCACTTGTTCTGACTTGAGTGCTCATCTGAACATGCAAAGTAACCGATTTTTGCAATGATAACATACGAATGAGATCTATGGTCCAAGTCTGCTAAAAAGACCGTAATACATAAAACGTACTATTGTGATGTGGCAGCAAGATTCACCTCTTTGGTTTTTATGTCTTTTTATTTTTCTCATAGTTTCGAGCTCGTGAAACGTAATGAAAGCATAAACTTCATAGCGTTTCCATCACGCAACCCATGTTCCCAAAAAATATCATTTCTCACCATAAGTTACTAGTATAAATCTCGCAGTGTGGAGAGATAAAATTGCAACAACACTGTGATTACCTACATTAAACTAACGAAGATGAACACAACAATGACCTCTGAAGAATAAAAACGCCACTTTGCCCATAAACAAGAAATGTTATAACAAATTTTTAACGATTACATATAACCACACAGTCTACACTCTTTTTCTGAAAAATTTTCTAAGAATGTTCACGATCGGGACTGATGAGCAGTAAATCTTTCAGACCAAAAGTGCATAAAACCGCATACAAACATGAGCACGACTATCTTGACCTCGGAATAAGATATCGAACTCACTAAAAAAATCTGAAGAAAAATTTTTTTAAAACTTCATTATATTGCACGATTCGCAAAATCGGAAAGAGCTTAAAAAGGGCCTAAGAGGGTGATCGTGAGTCACAATTATCATATAAATAGACAATCTACTGCCCTTACGGTAGGTTAGATCATCCCAAGATTCAGTCAATGTTTATGAAAAACTTGAACATCACTGAAAAGCTATTCTGAGTGATCAACTTGGATTTCTTTCGACAAAAATGTGACTGAAGAGGAATTTGGGCATAATAATATCACTGGACAAAAGCCTCTTCAACGTAAAATCATATTCTATTCAGCAATGTTTTTCACTAGCTGATAATTTTTCGAAAGTAAAAACTTGGAAGATTACTGAACTCAAGCATTTAGTTTCCTTAACAAACATATCAGCATCCCAGGAGATGGGGGCTAAAGAACCTAAAAATCAGAGAGCCGAGCAAGTTCAAAAACTAATACTGAGATCATTTTTCTGATGTATATCCAATTCACTTGTCGTGTAGCATTGAAAATGCGCAAAAACTCTTTCCTTTCAGAGGAGATTTTAACATAAAAAAAGAAACTGATCGTAAAGATTATTCTAATTCTTGAGTGAAACAATGCTCACCTGGTCAGTAAACTGTCTTGGATTGACCAACTCCGTACATCCGTACGTTATGCGTTGCAGGCCTTTCGATTTACCATAATCAACGAGATTTTGATATTCGACATAATTTCCTCCACCAATGACGAATAACATAACGTCTTGTGGTGGTGGTTGCCGAGCACGCACAGCATTTGATGTACTACAACATGAATGTTTCAGGGTACTGTGACAGACTGAACATGATTTTCTCACAAAGACACAGCTAGATGCAGAATTTATATATACATACATACGCATATACGAGTCTGTGTATATATACATATATACGTATACGTATAATGTATACATATACAAATATATATATATATATATATATATATATATATGACCTTGAAATCATTAGGTAATCGCATTATGTTTCCAACTTTGCAAAAAGATTTTTAGAAAGAAAAAGTGCTTAACAAAGACGCACTCTCTTGACATTGCGTGCATAACTTTAGGATCTAGGTAACATAGTTCACTGCTTTCGTTAGTTTGAGACGCTCCCATCATCTGATTAATGCCAACTGAAGACGATGACGGTGGGGTGACAAGAGAATCAACCATCTAAAACTACAATAATTATTTCCATTGTAAGTACACATTCCTATAACTGAAAATTCACGTCTTCACAGACGCTTACGTAAAGTTTCTTGTTGTTTTACACCTTTCATGCTAACTGTAAGATGAAAGTTAAGATTAAGTAAGCAATAATATCGTATCAGCTTATTTTCAAAGAATCAGGATTATTTTGACGAGAAAGAATTTATTGGCTATTAACCTTCATCACATACTGGATGACAATTTGGCTTCTACAAAACTGTTTTTTTAACAGTGTCCACCAAAAACGGAAAGCTGGAAAATGGAACCCTCATTCTCATGCTCTAAAATAAAATAGTCAGCTTCACTTTAAGGCTGCAAAATCGCATGTTATGAGGAAAAAATGCCAGCTAGAACACTTATTAGTGTTGTTACTAACAATAATAAAGAATAACTGATGATCAAATGTTTTTTAAGCTGTATTGAAGATTTCAGAAGGTTCATTGTTCCTTATACAGATTTTTGATACCTAGAGCACCTACTGAGGACCGAAGTAATGATTACTTCACTTTATGGGAAGTCTACGCGATATACATATCATGAACATTAACGCGATGCTCATTTCTTTCAATATTTTTCAAACATTCAAAAGGTTACTCATGACACCTATGCAAGCATTGTTAAGATCCTGCCTCATTAGTTAAAACAACATTTGCGACATAAACTTTCTATATTATATTTTGCAATAATTATACTACTGAGCCTCCTGATGTGTAAGCAAAGTGAAATGTTTTAGGAAAGTGCGACATTAAGTCTTCAAATCACCGTATAGGTCAACCGATACTAAGACGCGGTCATTTGTCTAGATTACGCGACTGCCGTAAAGCAATGCAGAGGGCAAAAGTCCAACTGGCTCCTCACAAATCTCTTCCGTTAGAGAGCATAAAACTCTTCATACGAAGCTATTAATGGGGACCTTGTAAAACAATTTTGAGCTGCGACAATCTTTGAGTCCCCAAACTTGATCATTTTTGTGTTACCAGATTCTACTACTTTTAATCGCATTCTCATGACACTTCAGTGAGATTAGCAACTGCGTGAATATAACTCACTGTTACAAAATTATATCACAACCCAGCATGCTCGCATTCATTTGAACCTATTGATCACAGAAGTGCTAAGATACGAGTAAAACGTGGAACTTGATGTGGCTTCGAACAAAAGATAACCGTTTACGCGGGAATCACTAGATTTTTCACCTCAAATTAAAGATCTCGCTCGGCTTTTCGCTCCAACCGTGTTTTAGTCTATACGGTAGTCGTCGGTAATCACCCGTCAACGAAATTGATCTCGAGAGCATAAATCAACATAAAACCCAAATGACCTGGAGCCGTGGTTGAAACCAAAATTTCAACTTTACTTTTTGTCTAATTCATTTTTTTTATTGCAGAGTGGTTTCCCGCTATTGAACAGGCTAGAATAAGACTGAGATAAAAATAAAAGCGGAGCGAGGGACTGGATATTGTAGTGAAAACTCATCAAGTCTTGGGAGGGAAGATCGCGCGTTTGAAGTCACCTCAGTTTCCAACTTTCTGATATAGCATTCTCATGGTTAGAAAGCACAACGTACCGTAATATTCAAAAAGAATCAGGCAAAAACATAGTTGAATTTGATTAATTAATCCTATTTGCGAGTGATATGAAGAGCTCGCTGATGAGGTATAGAACTCTTGTATTGCTTAGTGATACTACCTTGCTCGTTGGAATCCTCAAACAAAGACAAGCAGGAGCTCCTTTAGATATAGCTTGCTTAAAATTATAAGGTTCAGAAAAACAAGACTGCAGTCAGTCGCTTTAAGGTATAAAATCCTCTGGATCCTCTTCCTGGATGCATCGATTGACTTATTCGGATGATGGAAAGATGAGATGTCAAGGTTTTGATTGATAGTGTGAATGTAGAAACGCTTCCAAATCCTCTTTAGTTGTAACAATGGCCCACTTTTCTGTAGGATGTTCCTTCACTCCTTCACTTTAGAGTTTCCGTGGGTTCCACAGATCCCAACACTTGCATCAACGCTGAAGTTTCCACGCATAAATTTTCTGCTGAAGTCTACACTATCCACCCTCTTCGCATATACTTTTTTACATTTACAGTATACATTCGCATAACTTATTAAGCCAACTCCAGCCGTTGACAAAATTGAATGAACACGTCTTCATTCCTGTGAAGTTGATATGGAAAATAGAAGCCAACGATCACCAATGATTAGCGTCGTCAAGTTGAATGACTCGGCCAATTAGTCCGAGTGATTCAATTTCACGGGTACAGATACAGAGACACATCACAAAACGGTTGGTTGTTGACAGCATTGACATATAATATCACAAAAAGAGTTATAACAGGGTACCGGCCTCGGTGGCGCAGTTAGCACACATGCCGGTATGGATGAAACACAGAGTCAACTCCCACCTGAATTTCGAGTTTTGCATACCACTCAGCATCCTCGAATATAATGACATAACATTTGAACAATGTGTAAAGGCGGCAAACAACAATAATTCTTGTAAATTATAGATCATGAAAGGATTCACTTCGTTATATTTAACAAACTCGCGACTTATGACACTAATAGGTGTAATAATGAAGCTGAGAGAGTGGCTGGTATGAACCAAATGATGTCATAATGTACCCGGTTATTTCCTTGCACAGCCGTTTTATCCCCGACTTGTGATCATTCGATACCTTACTCATCTCAGATTATTTGACTTTAGATGGTTGTTTTTTAGAGTTAAGGTTGGATTTCCCACTTTACGGCGAGAGATTATTGCCGTTGAAGAAAGTGGATGGTGTAGAAAGTAAAGCCAGTGAAGAGAAGCAGAATTACCTCAATCTAGAAGAAATGGCATTGCACGCAGTGTGCAGCATTATTTTTCAAGGCTTATTCGCCGTTTTCTCGTTTACAAACGCTATGATAATTCTTGAGTACTGAGTGAAATAAGAGTACATCAATCCCACAAGGTAAACATCGTAATAATCTTAACACAGATTACACAACTTCATTCAGTACTGATTGCAACCAGTATGACTGCATAGTGGACGAGAGTCTTCTAATCACATAAGAGTTGCATAGGCACCACAGAGCATGTAAAGGTGTACAGAAGAACATGGAGCATTCATAGGTCGACAAAAGCGTAGAAATTCTTTTGAAACACAAAGAGAAACTGGTTTGTAGAAAGGGTTTCAACATTAGAAGAAAGCGGGGCTAACTAAAAACTGCCGAAATGGTGTGCAAGACTTCCACACGTGTCGTAGTTAGCACAGCAAAGAATTAGACGCAGTCCAATACGCAACAAAATCAAATGTTTGCCGTCGGGAAAGTATTAATCACGGTTAAATGTAAATTTCCCTAAGACCTTCCTGCAACCGCATATTAACGCAGGTTCATATGCACAAGAGAATTTATTGTACAGGAGAACAACGTGCAATCGTGCAAAAAGGATTTCCCTAACTTTCACTTTTCGATAATCTGTTGCAGTCATATAGGAAGAATAAATTTTCTGTAGGAAAATAACATTGAATAAAAAAGTTTACCGCAAAGTTATCAGATTATGATGGACTCAAGTATTTATGACTATTCCAAGATATATAAAAGCACTTCACGAGTAAGTGAGTTTCCTCAACATCAACCATCTCTTTATCAACATCAGTGAGGACTACACCGCTCAACCGTATGAGAGGTGTCATAACATGGCTATATAGTTAGTTATGGATTGATATATTCGACAGCTTCTGAATTAGTTGCGATTGAAACTGGCAACCTTTTAAACTTCATAGCTCGTCAACCAGTTGTTCAAAAAGGTTTCATATATGGGTTTTTATAGCTATTTCGAATATTGCACAACTCGGAGTTATTTAAATTTGATTTGGTGAAAAACAAGGATGTCAAAGAAAAAAGGAACCCGTCCTGAAAACGATAACTTGTCAACTATTGGAATAAATCAGTTCTGAACATCCAAAAGTAAAATTACGGTAGGAAGGATCTCACAAGTAACACGATTATCAGTTCCTTGATGTTTCAATCACAAAAAAAACTTAAATTCTAATTAGATAAAGAGGCAGAAAAAACTTACTCTTGTCAGTGGCAGATTGTGTTTCTTGGGTACAAGATTTTTCACACCCTCCATTACGAATCGAGAACTGTGGCTAAGCAGCTTATTGAACATATTAACTGTTTTTGTACCAGCTCCTTGATGTTCTTCCGGTGTCGACTTTCCAAGTTGCGAAACAGATCTTGAAGTAAACATTACTGATTTTAAAAACATCCATAGGGCCGGAAGTGTTCATATGTCAACTGATAACAAAATTTACAAGTTATTTCATTGGCGAGATTCGATAGGATGTTAAGCTAGTGTCACTATTTAGTTTATAAAAGTGATCAACCAGAACGACTCTGGTCAAAGCGACTGCCAAAACACGGGTCACTGTGTAATGAACGTTACGATTGTTATTCACGGATAGTGAGCGTCTTTCTCGATGCACAACGTTTTAGCGGTCGTTTCAATGGAGAGAGCTTTTTTACAAAAATTCCAGTGCTTTATTTCCGTGAGATACTTCTTGATGAATTGTTGCAGTGGAAACGAAAGTAGGCTTTACACTCGGAGTGCTTGTTTGCACGCTAAGGGCTGTGGTTGGCTATCCTTGTGCTATGTTATCATATTCCGTAATACAAATGTAGCTGAGTCCGAAGTTAATCTATTCTAAGGAAGTCTTTCTAGTGCACTGTATGAGCGAGAAGAAAATTATGTTCCACACTAAAAGTCTCTTGTCACATAAGAGTTATATACGCACAAAAGTATACAAGCGTATAAAGAAAACCGTGGAGTATCAGAATACAAACAAACTGAAAATTACTTTTGGAAAAAAATTTTTGTGAAATAACGAATATTGCGAGCTGTTTACAAAAATCGATCAACAGCCATCCGCAAACGGTTGACGGATCTTTTCCGTTACCCACACACTGTTTCGACCCCTTGAGAGAAACGCAACTTTTGACTTTTTTCGAGAATTTCAACAATTACTCAATAGCACATATCTCAAAGATCTCAATGGTGTGCTTCAATTTTGAAATGAATTCCTTAATCCGCTGTAACCTTAAAAATAAAAATATGTTTCAGACTCGGCGTTTCAGCGCATTTTTCGCTGGACATTCCTCTAAACTTTTAGTATCCCTTCAATAGCACAAGTCTAGAGAATTTCAATGATGAATTGCTTTCTGTAAAGACTTCTTAGTGCGCTGTAGCAGTCGAAAAATAGTTGAGTTTCGCGCAGCGCGACATTGATACCAAACCACCCCGCTTTGCCGGTATTGGGTAAGTTGACACGTAGACACAGCGTTTTTTCCAGCGGCTAATTTCCGAAACTCGATCTTTTTTTGATCCTTTCATCATTATTTGAGCCAACATGTCATGTGGTCTGGTAAGGGCTCTTTTTTTTTTTATCGTTACAGCGCAATAAGAAGTCCTTTTCGGAAATCAAGTACGTCATCAAAATCGTTCAGATTTGTGCTACGAATTATTGAAGAAAGTTTGCAGGCAAATTTCTGTCCAGCAAAAAATGATTGAATGTGAAAGAAAATTTCATTCCCACCATAACAGTGCAGTAAGGAAACAATTCTGAAATTAAAGTACACCATAGAAATTCTCGGGGTTAAGTTATCGAATGACTACCAAGCATTAGAAACAACCAAAAATACTTCTTCTCAAGAGATCGAAACATGGTGCGGAAAGCGGAAAAGTACCGCGTTGTCTTTCCTGTCATCTCGCCAAAAAAAAAACCAAACAGTCAGCTTTGAAAACATTGGGCAAAACGCTATTCATAGCAAGTGAAAATAATCTGTGGCGACCAGACATCTGTTTCTCAAAAAATTTTACAACTGCTTTTATAGCTTGACAGCGAACAATTATTTTACTGAGCTCTCACTAAGAGAAGCAGCAACTGTTAAGTTACCTACAAGTAAACTGTTGTCTACTCCAACACGTTAAAAGTAATGTAGATGAAAGACTGCCAAAGAAGAAGAATGCACTGACCTCATTTTCTGAACAAAGCGCAATGCCGATTCGTCCACAGATTTTTCTTTTAGGAAATTTAGCTGCTCTTCTAACTCGACCTGAAAAAAAGTAATAAGATGCAAGTCTGCGTAAGAAACCTAGGAAGTCTCCTCTCACGTTCACCCCCAAAAAGGCACACAAAGGCGAAAACAACAAAAAGTCAACACAAAGACAAGAATAATAGGAATATGAAAAGGATAAAGCTCTCGGCGTCGATTAAGCCCTACAGGATGCGCCAAGCATTCGTCTTCATGTTTTTAATTTCGTTTGAGGTGATTGAATGCATATCTGGCCTTTACAATGACACGCATTGGCCTTCCGCTGTATCAAGACAGTGCTGCTTATCCTCCCAGACAAATCTAGGACCAGTCCGGTGCCAATCTACCGACCCCGGAGGGATGGATTACTTGGTCAGCCATAAGCGCGAGATCAAACCATCGATCTTGTGCGCGACGCAGTGCACCTCTAGTCACAGCGCTACATGCGCTCAATAGGATATATTTCGACAGATAGAAATAAGAATATAATCCACAAAAAATACCTTGCTCATGTTTTCCTGACATAAATAGTTGATTAATATAACCCTCAGCACATCCTCTGGGTTACTAAGATCAGCTAAGAGCTGGAGAAGAGACATCTCTGAATAATCTCTAATAGAACAAGACGTAATGGTACGACGTAATAGCACGATTTCATGATATTATTGATGAAACAAGAATACCAGCGTGTTATAAATCTCACCAAGCGGAGAACGTTGCAGGATCTTTTGCTCGAGCTCGAACAGTACATCCAGCTTCCGCGATTTGATGTGGTCCAAGAGCGTTGTGGCTACATTTGTATGCAAATCGATCGTCTTTTTGGCTTCAAGGAGCTGAGTAAGTGACGTCACGGTTGATCCAAGCTTCGCTGTTGTATCCGACAGAAGAGATGTCATTGCTTCATCAGCATCATTCCCTTCCATTCCCTGAAGAATTGATTTTATCGGATTTTGAAATAGCACAGATCCTAGGTATCGTTAAAAAAAGGCATTGTTCAGTATAGAGATAGTATGAAATATGTATAAAGAAAAAAAAAAAACAGACCAGATACTCCAAACGACCACAGAAATCAACCAATAGTTTTCAGGAGTACAAATATGACTCCACCGTTTTTTTTTTGCTATAAAAATAGTAAAAGTAAAGATATGCTAATTCTCTGCATTTCATTTGAAAGTGCGTTGAAAACGCTATTTATTTACATTTTTTTAAAGATAAAGTATTTTATATGGCGGTTTTTGTGGCGCATGTGGCGCAGTGGTTAGAGGTGCCCTGCGTCGCACACGAGGTCACTGGTTCGATCTCGCGCTCATGGCTCACCAAGCCATCCATTCCACCTGGGTCGGTAAATTGGTACCAGACAGGTCTCAGGCTTGTCTGGGAGGATAAGCAGCACTGACTCGGTTCAGCGGGAGGCCACCGCGAGTCATTGTAAAGGCCAGATGTGCATTCAATCACCTCAAACGAAGTTAAAAATTGAAGTCGAATGCATGGCGCATCCCTCAGGGATTGATCAACGCCAAGAGCTTTATCCTTATCCTTCCTTTTATGGCGGTTTTTATAGGACTTTGGAGATGACGACTTTCGTACCCAAAGAACGCCATTTGAGAGAACTCTACCTTGCAGATTCATTGACTAGAATAAACCGAAGTTGCTTGATTTGGTATCGTTCAACTGCGCACTTTCTTGCGAAGATTTTCAAGGAGACAAGTTGCCTATAGATGCTTTACGATGGAGCTGTTGTGGGAACAAATTCGCTTGATATTCATATATAAATGGCGCGCAGGAGAAAACGCTACTGAAGCGGCGCACAAGATCAGTGGAAAATGAAGCGAGCTCTATCTCAAAGCCAGTACGAGCAAGTTGTATATTAAAATGTATGCAGGAGAATGCGCAACTTAACGACACTGAGGTCATGCGATTTCACCGGTAAAACCCTTCTTATACCAAAATGGCAAGAACTTTGCCATTCTGTTGAACGATAACGCTCGATTTCATGTTCCAAAATCGATCGGAAACGTCATGAAAGAGCTGAGGTGGATGGTTTCAAGAGATCTCACCTTATCCACCTTACCTTCCCAACATTGCACTGTCAAATTACCATTTGTAATCAACAAAATCATATTATAAGTCAGCCAATTTGAAAAAAAAAACGGCAATTTTCGGATACAAAAGTCATCTTCAAAGTTTTATAAACCATACAAACCATCTTGGATATAAAGACATACGAATAGCGCTTTTAATGCACTTTTAAACTAAGAAAAAAGAAATTATAGTATTTCTACTATTTATTATCGAGGCACGATAGCTAACATAGAGATGTTGAAGAATGAGTGGTCGGGCAAATGTGCCTCGGTGGTGTAGTAGTTGAAGCACGCGTCCCTGGATAGGATGAAATGCTGGTTCGATTCCCGCTGAGGCCGTGTTTTTGCTCATCACATATTTTTCTAAGTTATATAAGAAGAAAGAATCCACATATTTTTAGCTTACTTTTCTCCAACAAAAAAAAAAAGAAATGGCCGAATCATATTTGTACATCTGATAGCTCCATAATAATGTTCAAAAAGTGCACGAAATGACAAAACGCCTACCATTGCATGTTTCAGACGCTTAATTTCGTCTTCGCTACTACGATAGACTTCTAAGTCCTCCTGAATTGCTTCCGCTACAAGTGGGAAGGCGCTTCCCTAAACGTAAAGCAGATAAAATAAGAAATACCCCATATTATATGTACCTCAATAGCAAACATGATTACTAGGAAAACAAAAAAAAATACATCCAATAGAAACGAAGAAGAATCAGTAAGGAGAAAGTGAGACAAAATCAAAGGAGAGTAGGGTTTGAGAAGATAAATAGTGAGAGATAAAACAGATGTGGGAAGACTAAAAAGTAAGTCTTACTTTATGTTTTGTCCACAACTTATCCATACCACCACTCGACAAGTCGTATTCCTTTTTCTTCCCACTTTTTTCTACGATAACCACACGATTTTGGTCCAGTTCCTGTCAAAACTAAATTTAGATCAATCTGCACCTTCCTAAGCCATTAATTAAGCAAAGTTTGGGAACATACCAAAACGTCGTGTATGAGCGCCTGATAAGTCCAAGTATGATGTAACATTGTTGCGAGATCTGCCGACCTAGAACGACTTACGACTGTAGAGGACCATAAGTAGCAAATGCTCAAGAGTTGAAGTTAAATAGTGAAAGAGCTAAAGACATCAGATGTAAGAGCTAAGAACGGTTAAGAAAAACAGCATCATACCTGTCCGCAATGAGCAGAAGAGGTCGACTAGCGTTCAGTTGCCCAGCACGAACACTTTCAACGGTAAAGAGATTATTACGAGCATCTCTAAGATTATCGCGAAGTTTCTGATCAAGGCGCTGTAATAATTGTAGCAATTTCTGATAAAGTAAGTGTAACGTCTAAAAATGTCGAGTAGTGTGCAAAAACACCACCCCAGACAGGGCTGAACCTGCATTTCACCCGTACCAGTGACTAGCGCTACCACTACACCAACGAAACTACCGCTTTGCTACTATTCTTCCTTCAATATGAAGTGTCGTAGCTATCAGCATCTAAGCTTTAACGGATTAATCTGGTAAATACAACAGTGGTTTGGGTTGACAGCTACTGGATATGTTTTTGATTTCCTCTACATACTACTCAACATTCTTAGCTGTATATTTACAGCGAAATGCTCTTAATTTAACCGCTTTTAGCGGTTGTATGATGTCACAGATATGCCTAATGATGTAGAGTGATGTGCAAAACTTTTGGGTCAGTGGGTCTCGAACCAGCATTCCACCCTATTAAAATGGGGGAGGGGGTGCTTTAACCCGTTTCGCTACCGACTAGTTTTTCCCCAGCTCCTTCTACGCTACAACGCATCAATCTGTCAGCAACCAACCGCCAACGGTTTGGTCCAGATAGTCGGTATTGACATTGAACCAAGTCACACTGAAAGATATTAGATATGTGTACGATCACACCACTCAACACCAATGTGTATATTATAACTAAATTTGATCATATATCCAATATATGTCAGCGTAACCGAGTTCAATATCAATATCGAATACCAAGCCAAACCGCTGACGATTAGTTGCTGACGAATTGATGCGTTGTAGTGTAGAAAAAGTGGTGGAAAAACAGGCGAAGGTAGTGCAATGATCAAGCACGCGCCCCCAGAAAGGGTGAAATGCGGGTTCGAGTCCCGGCTGATGTCAATGTTTTGGACAGCAGTTAACACAACTGAGTATATTTGCAATATTACAACACTTCTAAGAAAGCAGTGAATTGAAGAATTCGTGTACTTACGTGTTATGTCCAAAACGAAACTATGGCACTGGAAAGAAGAGAAAGAAAAACATCTACACACCTTGGCAACAAGTTCTGCAGCATTATCTTTTGCACATCTGATGATAGGTACTATCCCCATCGTAGCACATACTGCAAACAATCCATCAGCAACTGAATCAATCAACGCTGACATTTGATCATCGGATGTTGACGGATCATTGATGGCTGAAATGTATTGATTGCTAGAGGAAAGAAACTTTCCAAGAGCTCAGAACTTATCCAGTACTAATGGAAAGAAGACAACAAACCAAAGTAAGACATAGGACTATTCTCGCTGTAACGTCTCAGTACAAAAAGGTCATCTTCAAGTGAAATAAAGTTGAGATACTGATCGACAACCTGAACACCAGTTCAGTCACATTCATAGCAGGACTACGATAAATCCTTGAGGAAAACGAGGAGAGCTAAGATGCCTACCTTCTGGACTAGTCCATCAGATCCGCCTTGAACAGCAGCAAAAGCTAGATTCTCCAGGCGAGCACGTGAAAGTGGAGAGATAAGGTTGATGTAGAAGCCGTCATACATAGCCTTTTTGAGGTCTTCGCATAATAAATCAATGTTCTCTTCGGTTGGGGAGATGAAATAAACGGCCGGTACATCGGTGAGAGGTTCTCGTTTTGAGCCGATCAACCTGCAGCACTGACGCAGTGAGAATTTTGAATGGTATACAAAACATTTGACCTCAGGCGGGAGTTGAACACACGATCCACGACACCGAGGCCACCAATATGTTACCACTCTTTTTTTCTTGTAGAATATACGCATCAAATACCTGTGAGTTTAATTGGGTTCAATGTTGATATTGTCTTACCGGACCAAACTCATCAAAGGGTTGGTTGCTGACCGCTCGAATAGTTCATATCGAAGAATGAGTGGTAGCAGTGGTGACCTCGGTGATGTAGTGTAACACGCGCTCTCGGTATGGGTGAAACACGGGTTCAACTCCCAGCTGGGACTCAATGTTTTGTATATCAATCAAAATTCTTAAATGTAGATTGTAACACTACAATACTTTCAAAAGACAGTTAAAATAAACGATTTCAATGAATCACACAAACCCACATTTTTAGAGCTATACGAAGCGAATAGCAATAAAGTTGTACTTACAAATGTAAGGTGACTCCAAGATCCCGCAGTACTTTTATCGATAGCAGCGGAGAGATAATGTCCTGCCCAAGTTTGTCGATGACCAAAATCTTCCACACAGGCTCCGTTATCATCGTATTTGTAACCGGTTGATTCAGGTTGATGACATTGCGCAGAGCGGCTAAAGTTTTTCGAATTCACTAAGGAACAGCTATTCTCAAAGAGAACCACTAGAATGGTCAGATACCCACAGAACTGGGAATCTGAGGATGATATCGAACCCGTGATTCTCTCTTTCGGGGCTCATGTGTTACCCACCTCACCACTGTTGTTTGAAAGGAAAAAACAAAGGATTTCGATGGTGCAATAGGTAACATGTAAACCCAGAAAAAGGATTATCGCGCAGGTTCGAGGCACACCTAAGCATTTCCAAGTTTTGCTCGTATATCATCTTCCTACAATGTGATTCATATCGTGCTATGCTATGAAAGAAGAATAAGTGGTGAAACTAAGGCAAGCACCGAGATATCTAAGAGATAAAAACTGACAGCCTTCTTCATACTGGCAAAGAGAAGTAAGAACTCCTTGTTTTTTTGAGCTACGCATATCAGTGGTCTGCCAAGGAGGACTGACTTATATATGACTCTATATGTCAGCCCTCCTTGACTCTTTGATAGACCACTGACATGCGTGGCTCAAAAAATTATTATCAAGCATATTAAAATTTGAACTATGGTCTTAACAAAACACTCGAATCGAAAGATATGATATATTGAACATATCAGCCAAAAGCAATCGAGTGTACAACACTCTGTGTTCGGTGAGATTTTCACTGGACATAGAGTGTAAAACGTTCGTCGTCGCTAACTCTTAGTGTGGGGACTGGAGCACCCACAGAGATTAGCAAAAAACGAGAAGGGGTAACTGCCCGACCGACGAGATCGCAAGATCGAAGCAAGTGTATCGGGCTTTATAAGTCAGCCCTCTTCGACAGACCACTGACATGCGTGGCTCAAAAATCATTACCAGGCATATTGAAATTGAGCTGTGGTCTTAAGAAAACACTCAAATCGAAGGATGAGAACTCGTTCGCTAAAAGTATCAGGTCGTTCCATAAAATTCGGTACTAGAACAATCAACGCCAAATTTATTTATCAAAAGTAAATAAAACTGATGATTTCGTTGTCGTTCAACTGCGTTTTTCCTTCAAACATTTTGGCATAGAACTTGCCTATACTTGCCTTAGGGCTAGGAACTGGCTTGGGAAGAAATTCGCTCGTTACTCATGCACGAATGGCGCTTAGGAGAAATTGCTAGTGAAGCGACGCCAGAGATTAATGAGCTTGGGGCGATGATACGGTTGCATAGAGGACGGTTAGGAAGTGGTTCGGGAAGCTTGAAACTGGAGAACACATTCTGGAGCACCAATCGCGCTCGGGCCGTCCATAGGAACAGGAAGCCACTCCGTTAATTTTACGCGGCGCCGCTTCACCAGCATTTTCCCCTGCACACCAATCGTGCATGACTAGCAAGCGAATTTGTTCCCAAGACAACTGCATCTTGAGGTAAGTATAGGCAAGTTGTATACCAAAATATTCGCAAGAAAATGAGCAGTTGAACGGTACCAAAATCATTCAATTGTACTTAATTCTGGTAAAAAAAACCCAGTATTTATTGGTCTAGTGCCTATGGAACGACCTAACAAATGGCCTGCTACTTGTATTTCAAATAATGCTTTTGAAAATATTATACCTTATTTCGAGTGCTTTATTAAGACCACGCTCAAATTTCAAAGGATCCTTTCATCATTATTTGAGCCAACTTGTCATGTGGTCTGGTAAGGGCTCTTGTACAGCCCGATACACGTGTTTCGTCCTTACAGACTCATCAGCCGGGCAGAACCCGTCGTCCTTCGATATTTTTATAGTCAGTTCTCTTGGGAGCTCTACTCTCCTTACAGAGAGTCATCGAAGACGAACGTTTTACACTCTATGTCAAGTGAAATGTCCACCTAACACAGAGTGTTTGCGCACTCGATTGCTCTTCTGCTTCGACGGGTTCTGCCCGACTGACGAGTCTGTAAGGACGAAACACGTGTCTCGGGCTGTACAAGAGCCCTTACCAGACCAAATGACAAGTTGGCTCAAATAATGAATGAAAGGATCTTTTGAAAATACTTCAAACATCTACTAACGTAAATCTTAGCTCGAATAATCAATAGAAGTTTCCTGGAGGATTTGGCTGATACCGCGAGGTTGATATATGAATGCTATTTGGCTATCGATTCGACGTCTTCGTCGTTTCTCAGAGTTGATGGATTCGCGTCGATCGCCCTCGTTTTGGTCCTCTTCACCTTTGATGTCGATCGAGTCGAATCTTCTTTGGCGTGCCAGGCTCAGATGAGTTGTGAGCTTCAGTTGAGAGATGATCCATCGATGACGATTCGACTCGAACGGAACGAAGGCGAAGATCCACTGAGGGAGAGAATCGACTCGATTCCTCGGCTCTCGAGAGGACGAGAGGCTTCCAAACGCTAGCCGAATAAGATTTCTAGATCGATATTACAATACGTGCTAAATCATACAAGAAATCTTCGAGGGAAAATAAGAATTTTTCGGGAAAAAAAAACAATTTATCAAGAAAATCACCCACCGATTTGCCTCGTTCGGACGGTCTCCAACTGAGGACTCTCGAACTGATAGCTCATGATCCTAGAAGATAGCAGAACGACCCTCCACTCACGAAAAAACTAGTAAAAGCTAAATAACAGGGCTGACCAAACCGCCGGAAAAACGGCCACGTCGAATATCAGAGGCGTCAACGACGCTGAACTGACGTGTTTTCTGTGCACACCGCAATTTTCCGTTGACGCAAAATCAAGTTTTGCTCACAGGGTAGACTCCAGTCGAGTGGCGCAGCGCAGTGGTTAGTGATGGCATGTACCAGGAAAACCAGGTGCGGGTTCAACCCACCCGCGCGATACTCTCCTCGCGATACTCTACTGCCATCAATCAACAAATGTCTCAGGGAACGTCCCTTCCTCTTGCCTCCAAGAGCGCGAGAAGGATTGTCCCAAACAGCTCTCGACGATGCTTAAAAATGAGGAAATCCTCAAGAACCAACACGTGAAGTGTTCTGCGGCTGTGAAGGATGCGTGCGAGGAAATGAGCCAATTCCAGGAAATAATGAAGTCCACTTGGGGACTTGTGATGACGAGGTTGGGCGGAAAATCCATCTAGAAATGGAGTAGAAGAACATGGAGTCTCGACGTCGATGAGGTCTAGCCTCATCGTCTTCGCGTCGCTGAAGTAGGCCATCCTAGTGGTATCAGGCACTTGTCAAAGAGAAGGAATATCAAATGATTACCAATAATGCTGAGTGATATGCAAAATTTTGACGTCGAACGGGTGGCAAAGCCCCACCTCAACCCTTTCGGGACGCGTGCTATCAGTTGGGTTCTTTTCGGTTATCCGGAGACAAATGGACATTCAACCTTATTCGGTGGACAAGATTTTTTCATAAGAGTGTTAGCAATCATTCGAAAGCTTGAATATCTGGATATAGCAATACGTGATCGGTTATCCAAAATATCTTTTTATAACGCTGTAAAATTCGAAATAAAATCATGTTTCACACGATCACGCTTTTTTTGCCATCTCTCTTCTATTTCGCTGGACAAAACAAAACTCATTCCTTAGAGTGCTAGTACTCTTTCGATAGCGAATGTCTCGAAGAACTAAAGTGTGTTTGCTTTTTGCGAAAGCTCTCTAAATAACACTTTAGGAGGAAAAAATTGTGTTTACATCTCACCAGACAGAGCTCTTTCTTTAGACTATTATTATTCACTTGATAGCGTAAGTTTCAACAATTCGAAGGCTGTGCTTTTTGGAAAGGCCGTTTCATTGCAGTGTAGCAGGGATAATAAGATCGAGATTCACACATTTGCCGGCTGTATTACCGTATTACCGGCTATTTCTGGAAAGACCGTCGCAGTAGTTTCAAGAAGACATTATCCCAATTAAATGATGGAATGTTAAAGAAAAGACTTCTATAAAAGTTTTATTAAAATAAAAAGAAAGTCAATGTCTCGAAAATCTTTATGGCTGCAACAAAATAAAGCATTCTTGCCTTCTATACACATATTTATGTTCAAAGGTCTTTCACATGTCCTCGTATCTTTCTGTTTTTCAAAATGCCATATCAGTGGAATAAGAACACATGTCCAACTCATTTTTCACATTTCTTTCTGCTGATTTGTGACATTGTTGATGGATGAAAAATTTTCTGCAATGTTCGCGCTCCAAAAAGTTTTATATGAAGGAGTTTTTAGTACTATATGTACGAATTAACCTTCATAGAGTTCGCGTTTGTCAATTCACGGAATACTTTAGAAAAGATGTACAGTTCTGACCGTAACCTATCATTTCTCTTGCTCAAAAATTTATACAACAAGCAGCAACTAATACAAACACTATTGATCAACAGCAATTTACCTTTATTCATGGGTTACCACTGATCAGCAACTTGCCTTTGTTGCGCAAAATTTGTACTCCTCACAATCAAAGTAATTCGTGCCTTTTCAGTAGACTACTAGTAGTTATTCAACAGCTTGATAGATGGAAATTTTTGCAATGAATTAGACAGGAAAGGACAAAGCTCTCGGCGTTGATCAATCCTGAGACATGCGCCATGCATTCGACTTCAATTTTTACTTCGTTTGAGGTAAGTGAATGCATATCTGGCCTTTACAATGACTCGCGATGGCCTTCCGCTGAACCGAGTCAGTGCTGCTTATCCTCCCAGACAAGTCTAAGACCTGTCTGGTACCAATTTACCGACCCCGGAGGAATGGATGGCTTGGTGAGCCATGAGCGCGAGATCGAACCATTGACCTCATGTGCGACGCAGAGCATCTCTAACCACTGTGCCACATGCGCTCTACTGAATTAGATAATTAGTAAATTTGCCTATGTGTGGATTAAAAATGAAGAGAAAAATACAGCTTCCCTCTCAAAATAGTTGACCCGTTGTTTGTAGTTTAGAAAGGGTTTTGTTGACTGTTACATGGTATAGCTCAGATGTGATGAGAACTCGTCATCGCCACGAAAGATAACATATTACTGGGGATAACTCTATGGAAGTACTTTTAGAAAAAAGAGCGTCTATGCGTCCTAACAACCCGTATTTTTCAATAGGTAAGTCACATCCGTGGAAAATGAACATATTTTCAACTTTCACTAACCTCAGTATCAAGCTCAGTGAGGCAAAGCCGCTAAATAATGGTCAAATCGATTGCCTCTGAAGTCTGAGATAGACGTGTTAAGCCGTTCCTGTACAATTTAGATGGAGTCATTAGCTTTCTTTGTAGAGAATATGCAAGCTGATTTTACTTAGTAGTGCTCTTCTATCCCTTGACAGTTTTCTTAAACATTTGAAACAATATCTAGATTTTGAATGGCTTGATGAGGACCTTTTAAGAACGCAGCTCGATGGCTCTTTTTGGTACTCCGAATTGTCGGCAAAATGCTCATGACTCATGACTTCGAAGGTCTATCCTTCGTTTTGATTATTTGAGGTGTGGAAGTTGGACGGTACTCAAATGATATGAAATCGATGAACGGCATTAGCTCTGCGAAGGCGGAGGTCCCTACTCAGCGTTCCTCTGCTCCACGTAGGTCTAGGGCTTTCCCACACCAAAAGGCTGCGGTATGTTGGAGTATGTTCTAATAGCTTGGGTAGACACTTGGATACGGCCACAGCACCACCGCTCGCCATTTGAATGAAATGGATTACCGCAAAGTGGTGTCATGAAAACCTCATGCATTGATCGATCACAAATTGCAAAGTTGCTCGTCAACTTTGAAGAAACTGGTATCAACCAATAATACACCCACCGCGTAGCTCTGATATTAGTCCATTTGGATTATAGTCTCTTCCGCGTCTTGAAGCAGGAGAAAAAAAACTGAGGACTTCAACCAGCTCAAAAGTCACCTCCTTGACTTCTTTGATCGCCTGCCTTGTTCTCTCTAGAAGTAGGAATCCAATCTCTGCCCATTAAACGGTTGCGTATCAATGTCATAATGGCGGTTAATTTGTTGTTATAATGACTTATTCAAACACATAATAGTTGGTCTAGCAAAATTATGCAAATGTGAAAGAAATTATGAGACACCTAAATATTTACTTGTTCTACAACCAACTCCCCAATATCGCCATGAATAGTTGGTAGAAGTCAGCTGGCTCATATGTGATCATTACATCGTCTTCAACACATTCACGTCACTTATCAAAGAATAAATCCCAAGACCGACTATCTATTAACCTCGGCATAGTTTGAATAAATGAATAGTTTCTTCTGTTTAGCCGTTCCGAGGTGTTACTGATGTTATTTCTTGAATATTAGCGAAGCATACAACAATACAGTCAGTAATGCAGCTTGAATACACAATATTCGAGGTGGCTAACGTTTCGGCGGGTCGCCTTCATCAGAGCCTGGAAAGATCAAATTGATCCACAACTCACTAAGCCAAAAACCTCCATGACCCTAGCAGAAAACGTTAGAGATGTGTTTTTGAATCGCATAGTAAAAGCTACATTTTAAAACACTCACCGTTTTTTGATATTTGGGTCTATCAATTATTAATTGAAGACAAGCCGCTTAAGGTCAGTGCATCACTGGGCTGTGCCTCACTCGGGCCGGAAAAATCAGCCTGAGGTATGGTTCGAGGTCACGCGTAATTATGAGGCACTCCTCTTTTCGGTTCATTTTCGGACCTTTGTTATGTATCCAAAATGCTTCTAATGTTTTACGCGCAGATGTTCTTGATTCCTGTGCGAGGATCGTTTTTTTGACGCCGAACATTACTCCTGCATATTTTTGGTCCCTATGCGTGCCTTGTGGAGTTTTTGAATCACAGTTGCGTAACCCAGCTAGGTGCTCTTTTACACGGAAGAATAGCGGTCTACCCGTTTCGCCAATGTGCTCATCGCCGCATATCTCGCAAGAGATTAGGTAAATTATACCCGATCTCATACAGTCGCCGTCTCTGCCGTTCGGACAAACTTTGCAATCATTGGTTTCGCAGAGGCGGTCATACAATCGGTTGCGGACTAATTGACGCTTTAGTGTTTTTGGGGTATTTCAACTATTGCTACCGAATTATCCAAACCTGCTCTTTTTAAGCATCGTTTGATAGCTGTACTTATTTCGTTAGAGATAAAAGGCAGGAGGAAAGGAACCTTATTTTCGCCAGACTTATCGTTTGGGAGCATAGAATTTCCTCTGAATCTAATCTGAGAAGCTCCTACCGTATCGTAGCCATTAGAGATGGCTATTTTTTCGCGCCAAGCTTAAGGATTCCGAACAGCGTCAAATGTGTGCACAGGGAAAGAACACAAGGTAGAATCCTTAAGCTTGGCGCGAAAAAATAGCCATCTCTAATGGCTACGATACGGTAGGAGCTTCTCAGATTAGATTCAGAGGAAATTCTATGCTCCCAAACGATAAGTCTGGCGAAAATAAGGTTCCTTTCCTCCTGCCTTTTATCTCTAACGAAATAAGTACAGCTATCAAACGATGCTTAAAAAGAGCAGGTTTGGATAATTCGGTAGCAATAGTTGAAATACCCCCAAAAACACTAAAGCGTCAATTAGTCCGCAACCGATTGTATGACCGCCTCTGCGAAACCAATGATTGCAAAGTTTGTCCGAACGGCAGAGACGGCGACTGTATGAGATCGGGTATAATTTACCTAATCTCTTGCGAGATATGCGGCGATGTGTACATTGGCGAAACGGGTAGACCACTATTCCTTCGTGTAAAAGAGCACCTAGCTGGGTTACGCAACTGTGATTCAAAAACTCCACAAGGCACGCATAGGGACCAAAAATATGCAGGAGTAATGTTCGGCGTCAAAAAAACGATCCTCGCACAGGAATCAAGAACATCTGCGCGTAAAACATTAGAAGCATTTTGGATACATAACAAAGGTCCGAAAATGAACCGAAAAGAGGAGTGCCTCATAATTACGCGTGACCTCGAACCATACCTCAGGCTGATTTTTCCGGCCCGAGTGAGGCACAGCCCACTGATGCACTGACCTTAAGCGGCTTGTCTTCAATTAATAATTGATAGACCCAAATATCAAAAAACGGTGAGTGTTTTAAAATGAAGCTTTTACTATGCGATTCAAAAACACATCTCTAACGTTTTCTGCTAGGGTCATGGAGGTTTTTGGCTTAGTGAGTTGTGGATCAATTTGATCTTTCCAGGCTCTGATGAAGGCGACCCGCCGAAACGTTAGCCACCTCGAATATTGTGTATTCAAGCTGCATTACTGACTGTATTGTTGTATGCTTCGCTAATATTCAATAAGTAACATCAGTAACACCTCGGAACGGCTAAACAGAAGAAACTGTCAAAGAATAGGACTCTAACTTTCAACATTTTCCTCGATTTCTTGCCGATTATCTCCTCATCTTCCAAATTATAATTTTCTGCAATTAATGTCGTTTTTGATAGTCGAAGTCATTACCTTTAGAGGTATCGACTTCGTCACCGACCTCCTCATCGTCGCTGATTCTCAGCAAGCGCTTGAGCAAGATTCTTATTCCTCATCTGCAGACATAATAAAATCGCTCGATCAGAATATTTTCTTGACGCTTGTTCCTCTTATAACTTCTACTATTGGCAGCATTACAATAGTCTGCAAAGATTTGGCTTATATTGTATGATATTTCTTTTTGTAAGTGGAGGAAGATATCCATCGAAAGCTGATAGCGGACCAGAAGGATTCTGATCTACTGATATAAGTCTCAACCAGCTGCCATCGGCGCTCGTTCTACTACAACCTTACTGAGGTCTTTTCATTCATATTCTAACACTTACTAACAGTAAAATCGTCTTCAATGGCAATAAAAATCTACATTTCATTGTAAAATTATCACGTTTTGATTGAATAGCACCCCGCTCACTCGGCAAACGCGTTACGTGGCAGGCAATATATCAAATCGAAAGTCAAAGGGTTAATCCTACTCATGACATATGAATAGTAAATAGAGCCGCATGCATGGCTGTTAGTGCGATTTATGCTTTGTACCAAACAAGATATCATGCCTTTTGCTTCAGAAAATTAGCATTAGACTTGTCTGGTAGAAAAATTAAAGTCGTGACGAGACTCAACGGACCACAAAAAGTGATTGGATGAGCTTTTGTTCATTTCACGTGATGAAGGGCGACCTAAGCCTCGGTGTCACGGGAACTGGGTTTGACAACAGGCAACACCGGTCAGCCAGTCATTTACGCAGTCATCGAAATGTTCAAATGAATTGCTTGAATACCGTTCTTTTTTCAGTTATGTATAGTTCCGTTTATTTATGGTTGGCTTTTGTATAAAAAATAGTGATACAAGACGAAAGTGTTTAGTGGCGAATTAAATAAGAAAAACTCATTCTGGCGACTTTAACCATTGTTTTATAGTTCTCTAAGATTTATAAAATCCTTCACTGCGACCTCTTTTACTTTGAGTATAAAGAAGAAAATGTCTTGTTTAAAGGTCTTTTGGAAGTGATAAGAGAACGTCGAATCAAATCGTCGTCATTTGCTCCCAAAAGGCGCCGTTCATACATTTGATTATTCTCTTCACTTTTTCTAGCATGTTTCTATGACAATTTCGGTTTATTGATGGTAGCCATGCGAGAGTTCAATTCGATGCATTTCACTAATGCTTCAATATTCTCCTTTCATTATTTCACTCAATAATCATTCATTCTTGCATACTATGTGACGAGTGTGTCATTCAGACTTTTGTTACAACGTGAAAAAATTACTAACTCATTGTTCTATAAAATCAGCACAACTTTTCTGGTGATAAATTGATAGGACACATAATATAAAAGATAGGACAAAAGGTAAGGCTTTCGGAGCTGACCAATCTTAAGAAATACCCTATGCATTCAACTCCGTCAAGCATCGTCAGAGGTGATTGGATTCATACCCAGCCTTTCCAACGATTTGAGGTGGCCTGTTGGTGTATCAGGGCATACTGCTATTCTCGCAGACAAGTGCGGTATCAAATCATCAACCCGAAGGGATGGGAGGCTTGGTGAACGTTGAGCAGAGGACCAAACCATCGGCCATGTGTGTGTCTCAGGGCATCTCTAACCACTCTGCCACACGCGCCCCATATACAGGTAACATCCATGATGCTTGCTACTCGTGATGCCGAATCTGAACATAGTAAAGGCAAATGTGAATAACTGTGTAAAACAGTTTCTTGACAAAACTGAGAAACAAAAAAAGGCACTTTTCTCACGGATGATATATTCAAAAAATTTTGGCAAGAAGTAACCGAACTAATAATTGTTTTCGAAGAGAAATACTACTCATAATCCCACGTGAAGTGATCTTTTCTTATTGGATTGCAGTGACGAACCGTACAATGATAGATACCACAGTGATGTTGGATCGATCCGTCCATATCCGTGCCACTCTAACTTGATAATGAGCCCTTTTAAAGCTGGAAAGTTTTTTGTAAAAATTTTGCACTATAATCGCGCAACTGATAAAAAACACCTCTCTGCTGCGTCTATGATTTTTCGTAATTCTAAAGTGAGAGTCGTCGACAGTGCCAGTTTGAAACCAATTGTAGATGTTTCTTAACAGTTATTTATGACTCTAACCTTGTAAAATATTTTTAAGACAAATCAATTAACCGTTCTATGAGTTGAAGAATTTTGGATTCTATAAAAATACAACCGGTTTGTTTTATCATGCAATCACTGAGTGTCAGTGTTCGTCGTCACTCGCCACCTTTCTGACAATGTTGCTGCGAATTGTGTCCATCTCTGCTATTCTCGGAGTCGTTCACGTTCCAGTTGTTCAGTGCTGCTTCGCAGGAGGTACCGTATGCAGAGACTTTTGTTTCAAAGCAACTGCATGGTAGTTCGGTACCTTGTTATTTATTGATGAATGATATTTGGTACATATAGATCTTTTAAAATCTTTATAGAATGATTTACAATTTTGACTTGACTGGGGAACCTCGTCAAATAAGAGATATTTTGAGTGGATGGCAATATGAATTGTGACAGAATTAAGTACAAAAACTACAACATCTGTGTATCGCTTCCAAAACTTATCACTTTAGCATTTTAAGAAATTATCAAATTTATGTCATCCACAGGTCCATTGGTGTTGAGAGCTCGTGCAACTATGCTTAGAGCTGATAATACGGCTAGTCCTGCCAGTGGTGTGATTGGTTTCGTTGAATTTCTACAGATAGGAAATGTAGTCACGGTCAGCCATCATTTTCCCATTTACCCGCAAAATGTTCCTGCAGTGAATCTAGTCGAGAATTCAGATTACCGGCAGTGTGTCGGGACTAACTCCGGGTCTTCATGGATTTCATGTTCATGAGAATGGCAATGTAGGTATGGGATGTCTAGCCGCTGGTGGTCATTACAATCCTTTCAGCATGGCTCACGGAGCACCTACTGATGCAGTTCGGCACGTCGGCGATCTTGGAAATATCATCACATTGGTAAGAACTGTACGCACAAAATCGAACCTCTACGCACAAAATCTAACCACCTTAGGTGCTAGTATGGTTAATGAGTGACAAGTATTGCGCCTTTGAAATTTGGTCTATTGTAGAATTTCAACGATATTTTTTGGTCCCTTCATATATTTTAATACATTCGCTAAATTTAGCCATGTCTTAATCCAAACAGTGATCGATTTGAAAGGTTTCTTTGGCAAAATAAAGCAATGGTTGTCCACAACAGAATTCGGCCAACAATAGCTTCGGAACACAGCTATCTTATAGGAGATAGTAGAGGCCAACTATACGGGACTATAAAACAGTGAAGGACCGTGCGCGAGATCATTCGATATTAACACGTCACCACACTGATTATCCCAACTAATAGTGTTGTAGAAAAACTTCTGCCGTATTTTCAAAATGCAACGAAAAATGATTTACACACCAACTGAGTTCAAACAAAAAACAAATTAATAGTCGAAGTAGTCTCCTTCTACATCAAGACAATTCAGTCGCATAACCGGGTAGCATGAAGATTTCGCGATAAAACTCGCGATCCTTCGATGTAGTGGAAGTGGAGCAACAGATACAAAACAGATGAATTTCTTCCCTGGACAGCTCCATTATGAAGGCTGTGTAGGCAAATGATATGTCGTTCAATGAGTAAAAAATCGAGCTTTCTGACGAGCTCAAATTCGCACAATGTTCGTAAAAATCATTTACCCAGGCAATACGTCAGAACATCTATACAACCTATTCGTATTTGCCTAGTTTGTTTGAGCGTGTCATACGAGTTTTCACGAACTAATCTCCGGCATCATGCTTGTCAACGATCTCAGGCGACAATCGAAAGCCAGAGCAAGCATGGTTTCAGACCTATATGTTTGGTACTACACAAAGACATTTGATTAGGTCTGCACCAGCGCTCTTCCAGAAGAAAACTCAATTCACCTCGATGCACGAGGGTATCTAAGCCCAATCGGAAGTTGGTACAATGTTGAACGCATAAGTAATAAAATAGAGGTTTCATTTTTTCTTCAAGACTGTTCATATAAAGAAAATCGTTGAGTGGAATGAATCGTGGGTCAAAAAACATCCACCTAACTACATTGAACTGTCTGTCTTTTCGTAGATGTCGATGTAAATCGCACAAATTCCACGGTCAACTTGAAATACTGAAAGGCCAAGAGCAGGATAATTCGATGTTACGATGCTCAATCAGTACTTTGTGCTCATTTGATCACCAGTCAGTGCTTTGCACTCGTGAAATCGTACATTTTATCTCACTTCATGTGCTCGTCAATTTCTTGTCGGCTTTTTCAGGGTGCTGATACACCGATTTTTATCATGGATACTGTGATAAGCCTCTCAGGAGAGTATAGTGTGGTTGGACGAGCTCTCGTCATTCATGAGGCTGGGGACGACCTCAATCGTGGCCTCTCACCGTTGAGCGCCATAACCGGTAACGCAGGAGGCCGTGTATCTTGTGGAATCATTGAATTAGTCTAGACGTACGGTTAAGCTCATTTTCTTTAACTTACTCTGTCTACTACTACTGCTGTCTTATAATGTGGTGAGTACCTTTGTACTTTAATACTGAATAGACATAGATTCACTATGCTAAATCGCACTCCTACTTACGCTCCCACCTTCAGGTACGAGAGATCCATGACTCTAGCCCCACCAAACCGCGCGCGACTGCGAGCAATCTATTCTGCCGGGTGCTTGATGGTGCCAGCCGTCGAGAAGAAGTTTCTTAGTTCCATCCCCTACCACGACGCTTCACAACATATTTTCTGGTGTTATATTTTGTTTACAATGTAATCGCAGTATATCACTAACACACCATACCACACCTTATGTGTTAGTTATCGTAACACCACAACACAAGCGATTGATTATATCATTTATTTAACACCAATCAACAGTCCTGCAACTTATAACAATATTTATATAATATATTAGCATGTAACATATTTACACTTGAAATAACATTAATATTATTATTATTTATCAGTATTAGAAGCCTATAGAAGAATCTTCTTTCAAACCTAATCGACGCCAAAAAGAACACCAAAAGAAGTGCAGTGAAGCGTCGTGAGAGAACCTGTAACCTCAAACCCAACGGCGGGCATCACTAACCACTCGAACGGGACTAAAGTCGTGGGTCTACCGTACCCAAAGAGTTGCCATAATCGATCATTTTTGATCAGTTATTTTGATTACATTTAAGAAAATAACGCATTCAGGTATTCGCGGAGAAGTAGGCAAGAGACGCCTTCCTCAAGAAGTGACGATTGGATATAGGCTCTAACTTTTTCTCAAATATTTCAAACAACTGATGACATTCTGGATTATACTGTATTATGCGAATGATTTCAGTGTGGTAGTTTTACTTCCTATGGTGATTTTTGCTTCTTCTGCTCTTATGGACCAGTCACATTGATTAAGTTTTTGTTAGCAGCGATAATATTGATTTGATGAAATGCGTTTTTCACTAAGCTCAAAAACTGGATGTAATTCTTTTGTTGTAGTAATGGTAGTTTACTACTCAGTAAGCTGATAAGGAACATCAAACTCGAGTGTTATAACTTTCTACTACGTTAAGGACAATTTTCTTGTTGAAAAGATTCAATCTTTAAGCAAAATACGTCTGAATTAATTGGAATAACGTGTGAAGGGAAGCTTGATTACTTCAATGTCTGTTGTTTGTCTTTTGTTAACCTATCACACAGAGAGTATTGACATTGTGAGTCTCGACCTTGGACAGTTAAACCTTAATATACATCTCAATGAATTTAAATACACACATATGTATCTTTTGGCTTTGTTGATCCGTCTTCACAACGTTCTTTTCACACTGTGCGGACCCCAGTACTTCTAGTGTTCCATTTGTTTTTGCGTCTTCTTCTTGAACGTCGTGGAATGCTGGTTGAGCATCTTTCTTTGCAGTTTCGACGATAGCTTAATAATACGAACAGGGGTAATAATTGAACCAATAAGCGAGAAAATCACAGTAGGAACTTGCATCAACAATAACAGGCTTTGGTACTTTTCCTTTATCAGCACCCATTTTTAACCTCTGAAAAAACGTGTCTTCTGTTTTTTTGGAGTTTTGGTAATCACTCAGTAGTTTAGATCTCGACAATTTTATTGCCATACTCTACTTTTTACTGTTTTCGAAAGGGCTGTTTTAGTGCGCTATAGCAATAGAAAATATGTTTCGCATTCAGATAATCTCCGCTAAATAAAGCTTTTCCTTTGAACTTTTAGTATTCATTCGATGGATCAAATTTTGACAATTTTAGTGGTATACTTGGTTTCTGGAAACGACATTTTAGTGCGCTGCAGCAGCCAGAAAATTGGGTTTGGCACTCGACGCGCATATCTTGTTGGCTAGGTTGTGTGAGTCGTTTTATTCACTGAGCGGTTGGTTCTTTACGTAGCGCGACTAAATTCAGGGTTTTCTCCACTTTGAAAGAAAAACTTTGGATGAAACATTTGGTTCCAGCTACACGATTTCTTCTACACATTTATATGGTCTTAGTGCACAGGATGGGGCTACATAGGCTTGTAGCTGTTTAATGTGAAATTTAAGTCGAAATGGAAAGCCTAAGTCCACAGAACGATAAAACATAGTTTTTTTTGTGCCTCTACAATACGAAAACGTGCAAATTTTTACTAAATGGAGGAAAAAAAATTTGAAACGAAGGCAGAGATACGCGCCAAAGCGCACCGAATGCGAAATGCGATATTATTCGTACTGCCACAGGGCATTTAAAAACCCTTTTTAGATATAAGGTATAGCATTAGAGCTGTTGAAATTTAAGCTACCGAATGACTACCAAGACTCTAGAGAATGCAGAAAACGCTTTTTCCCAAAGGGATGAAAATGAGTGCGTAAGCGGAAAAAGATTCGAAACATCTATGATGGGGTGATAAAAAAGCGCGAGTAACGAGTGTTACATGTGGTTCAGATATTATCGAACTAAAAAGCACCATGGTCAAGTGGTAAGGTATAAAAGGAATATGTCAAAAAAACTCTCATTCTCATAAACCTTTTGGGAATGCTCAATTTGTGACACTTTTGGGATTTCTGTCGCTAAAAGTCATACATAAAATGCAAACGGATTGCTTTGACGAAGATGAGGAGCTTTATGTGAATGCTGTGGGAACGACTGCTATTTATGTAGCGTTAGTGGGGAACTAACATCTTGAGCAATGAGAAAAGAGTGGTGGGTTATTGACGAATCGATCTAAGAGTGATAGAGGAGTTTCAATGTTGAGTGTGAATTGTTGGAGGTCTAAGCGAAGTAATCTCTCAATACTTTGAGTGAGGATGATGTACGTGGAACAGAATCTTAGTTCCACAGTTTATCAGATTGTTTGAAGCTTTTTGAGGTTGGCACGTTAGCGGCTTGCGTACGTTTCGACGGTATCGTCCATTTGACAAGAGTCACAAGCCGTATTCATTAACAGCTGTAAGCCACCTAGTGAAAAAATGGTGATAACACTAGAATATCACGTGCTATCACCATAACGTAGTACTATCTCTGCTAGAGAGTAGGATTCAGTGTGGAGCGTGTGGATCTAATGAAGCGGGCGATACCGTCTGAATGTATGTACGTAAGACACTGACATACCAACCTCAAAAAAGCTTCGAATACTCTGCTAGACTATATTGAATGTTTATAGCGAGGTTGAAAAACAATCGATTAAAAGATAGTGCTACTAATACGATAAATGTGTGCAAGTATAGGGAAGAAAGATGTATTCTTCGGGAAAAGGAAAGGGCAATAGAAAAGTGGAATATAAATTGCCCTAGAAAAGCCATACCAAAATGATACTATTGCGATAAACATAAGTTATCACTTGGCGTTATCGAACGCGCAGTTGAAAGGTCGGTGTTAGGAGTATCCCGTATCTCGCAAATGAGAGAAAAGATCTAAAGTTCCGACCTACATCAACAATCTAAAATCAGAGACGCCGTTTTACACGTCAGGATATTGAATTGAAGTGGGTCGGACACGTGATGCGCTTCAACAAAAACACTTTTCTTTCGAACTTTTAGTGAGAATTCGATAGCTCAAATCTTGATAATTTCTATCGTGTTTTTGGTTTTGAAAAAAACCTTCTTATTGCTGTGTGGCAGCCAAAAGAAAATTGGATTTCACACTTCGCGCGCATTCTTTGCTCAGTTATGTGGATTTAGGAACATTGGCACCACGTCTATGCAAAATAACGGTTATCTTTTGAGGACGAGCGTTGATAGGAAGGCGGCGTCGCGCCCTCATTTACCCACGAGACGCAACGCTGCAACTGTCTGTGCAAGCATGTCTGGCTCTCTGCCTACCTTCCCACGAGACGCGACGCCGCTATTACAGTACCTGAATGAGCTTTGACGTCGCACAGTAGAAGCAAAAGGACCTTCACTCTTGTTTGTTCTACCTGTCTGTGGGCTTAGGCTTTCCCTTTTTTTTATATGTTGCTAAATAAACTCGCTAATATGTCGAAGCCTAGGTTTACGTTCAATCAACCTAAGCCTTTGCACGATAAGCATATGCTTGTCTAAAGGAAATTCTAGAGTATCAAAGTGACATGTTTCATCTAAGGTTTTTCAGAGGAGAAAGAGCCGTAAATTTAACAACAAAAATCGCATACCTCGAGTGAAGCGCGCTGCGCGATAAATTCAACATAAAAGCGCTCCGAGTGCGAAAGCCAATCTTCTTTTGACTGATACACGCACTAAGAAATCCTTTTTAAAGGTGCATCAATGAAATTATCGCGATATAAGCTATCTAATAGTGACTAAATGCGTAGAGGAAAAACTCTGCCCAAGGAAAAATGCCCGAGTATGAAACATGATCTTGTTTTCACCGCTACAGCAGACTAAGAGATTTTTTACAAAAAGCAAGCAGACCTTCAAAATTCTTGAGACTCAAGCTATTGAAAAAACTTTTTCGTGAGCACAAGTCGCACGAATGAATAAGGAAGAACTATTATGCAGTCTGAAATATTCTTTCGTTGTAAGAATTCTAAATAAATCATACTGGTTAAAAGATTTTAATGGACTGACGTAACTAACATGTTCTGGTTGGCAAACTCAACTTTTATCAATGCTTCAAATACTGCAAATGACGAGCACTCTTTGAAAAATTCGAATTCATTCGAATCAGAAACGATAGTGGAGGAATTTTGAGTGGGGATTAGAACGATATCTCTTTGTCACTCAAGTCGATGAATAATAATAGATTACACGGGTGTCTACGGAAACGTAAAGTTCGAAATGGGTAGATTTTGCTTAGCAAATCTTGATACTAACCGTATTTCAATAAAAGATTGAAATAGTTGGACGATGAGGTAAAAAGGCATGATTGATCTAGTGCTCTCTTGGTGCTATGGTTAACAGGCGAATGTATGATAAGTTTTAGCGAGATTCATCGAAGTGTGCTGGCGGCTGTTCTGTTCATTGACAGAAGGGGGTGATGTCTGAACATAACGAATGATATGACACATCATCTCAGATTTGCTTTCTATGATTTTCTAATATTTGAGTGTGGTACAACATTCACAGCATGTAGCAGTACACCGGTACTTCTTCTTTGAAGGTAATTGGAAGGTGGGTTCCATCAATTTTTGCAAAACAGAGGAATAGCAATCTTTTTCTTTAGCAGCTTTTTAGCGTTGAGTTTCGCGAATTAAGCACTGAAAGAAACACGATGATTTAGCCGAGATGTATCGTAATCCTCATCCACATACCGGAAAAGCACGGTGGTTCGACGCCGCTTTTGCACTGCGCAAATCTCAACATTCTTTTGGCTGCTACAGTGCACTAGAAAGTCCTTTACAAGTCCGAGCTCATTATTTGAATTGACGAAATTTAAGCTATCGAATGATTGTTGAATATTAAAAGAAAAGTTTTGTTCAGCAAGAGGTAATTGAATAGGAAGCATAATTTTGTTTCTGCAATTAGAGCGAATTAACGAAGCCATATTGAAAATAAACTACACTGTTAAAGTCTTTTCGATTTCATCTATCACAGATTGTTGAAATTTGAAGAGAAAGAAGAGGGCGCGCTTTCCTCAAGGGATCGAAAAAAGGTGCGAATGACGAAAATGCTCCAAATTTTGGAAACAAATTTCTTTTGAGAGTAAGAGGTTCTTTCCAAAAAAAAACACACATTGAAATCCTTGAAATTTGACCTGACGATTAATTATCATAAGTCTAAAAGAATATCTCTGTTCAGCGAGATTTGTTTGTATCTATGAGAATCAAAATTTGATCCTTGCTGTTTCAGCATAATAATGAAGCCATTTTGAAAATAAAGTACACCATTCAGATCCTTGTGATTCAAGCTATCGAACGATTATTAAGACCTTAAGAAAGCCCAAAAACGGCGTTTTCTGGGAGGCAAAAACAAGGTACAGATAACGGAAAAGCACTCCTAATGATTTTGAGTGATGTACAAAACTGACATCAGGCGGGGCTCGAATCCGCATTTCACTTTTTCCATGTGTCATCCTATCTTTGTCAACGTACCAAAGCCGACATGGCTTTCGAGGCCAAACTCTTGACTATTAGTTGCTGACAGAATAATGCGTTGTTTTTTTATAGCGTAGAAAGAGTGGTGGCAAAACAGGTGTAGTGCAATCGGTTAAGCACGCTTCTCCAGAGTAATGTGTGCTCGAGTCCCGCTAGGCGTCAAAGTTTTGTACATCACTCAACATCATTGGGTATAAACCGAATAATTGGATATGATTTAGTGTAGGAAGTTTTCTAGACTCTGAGGAAGGCGAAATCGCCGAAATATAAGCCACCGAATTTGAGAGGAGAAGTAACAACTCGCGCAAGTTTTGTTCTGGAAAAGGACGGCTTCTAATATACTTTCAATGATCATGCCGAGATTTAGTGAAAGTCTGACTTCTGAGTTTAATAGGATAATTGCTCTCGATGGTGTGAGCTCATTTTATATTAACTGAATGACTCTAGAGAAGTATTGCTTTGTCAGATTTAATACCATTTTAATGTTTCTTTCTTTTTTAGGCAGTATGAATGCCTAGCTCTGTGGGCGCCATGGAACTTGGTGTGATGATGTGGTGATCAGTTGCTAACTGGAAATGTGGTAACTGAATATGCATGCGAGTCTACACGCAGTTGGTGGTAGTACGTTCGACTCGCTTTTGATACGTGAGGAGCTTTTATTTAGTGCTTTCGTACGCTGTATAGGTTGACTGGATGATGGCTCGAAGTACTGTGTCTGTTGCAATTGCTAGTGCTGCATATGTACGCTCTCTTGATGATTGGCTCGTTTCTCCTCATGATGGAGACTTTATCTTGCAGCTGATGTACAGTGAGGCAACCCGTATATTCCACAATTTATGTGTATTGCAATAACGTAGGAACGCCTCGTATCGGCTACCTCGAAGATTGCAAAAGTCTTGACGAGTATTCTACGACATTCTTGAAGGTAACGATATTCTCAAGCAGCAGCCAGAGCAACACGCGATTTTTGTGGGAAGACAAATCGAATGCAAGAAGTGCTAAGACCCTCACAGCAAATTATAATGGCTGACCATGTGAAATAAATGAATGACATCAGTATTAAGTTTGCCTGAACTGCCATTTGCTCCTTGTTGTTTTGACGACTACAAGGAAAGAGAACCGATTCTATTTCACTTCATCACCATGGAGATCGGGGCTCATTAGTACGTAAGTGAATATATGGAAGGTGATTATATATCTATGACACTTCAATTTTTTAAGTCCGCATAAAAGCACGCCTAGATAGGCAGACTAAAGCTAAACCAAGTACCCACTAGGTTCGCATAAGGAGAGACACATAACGGGGAGGATTCAGAAATAAAAGTCACCGTCTTAACACGAGTGCATAAGACCTCACGCTTAAGATATTAGAAGCGTCCTGGATAAACATAATCAATCCAAACATGAACTGAAGAAAGTAATACCTTGTAAATACACGTGGTATGGCTCAGCAACAAAACTTTTTTCGATGTGGGAGATGTGTTACGAGTCTATGTCTCTGCCCCGTAGTCTCCACTTGAACTACTCAATGAAGAACTTATAAAAGCACTGAGTTTAGTGAATGCTAATTTTGTGGCTTGGTGCTATGAGATCTAGATATGATGACTTTTTTCTTATGATTTAGCGGAGGTTTTCGACTGACTGGGTTGTGGACAACTTGATCTTTTCAGGCTCTAAAAGAGGTGAAGCCACCAAAACTTTAGCTCTTCATATAAATAATATAATGAAACCTCATGTATGGCTAAGTGGGAAAAGCGACGAGTTATTGAGAAATGGCGAGGTTGATAGATAGTCGGTCTTGGGGATTCATGATAGGTTTTAATAGAAACTACATTGGATTGTCTACAGAATAACACAAAGAACGGTTGCGCAGCACTACTATTACTTAGTCTAGTTAGGGATACTAACATTAAAATCACTGCTTAACAGATACCTACAGTCGCGATGAGTTGAAATTCTCGAGTAGTGTCGACAATTTATTTCACAAGAGACAAGAATGTTGAGATATAAACAACATTTGGGAACCTCAGGATGATTGTAGCTCATGAACGCCTTTTTGGGAGTAGAGATAAGGCATAAGCGTCCTAATTTCAAAGCCCTATTGAGACTCCAAATTTTGCTCGTCTCATCTCAACATTAACTGCAGCGGCTTCGACTTCTCCGACTTTTTCTCTTGCGGCTCCTATTGCTCCTGCTGGGCATGTAGTAACCATGCGTGGCTTTAGCCGAGTGGTTGTGATGCTCGCTACCGCTTCCCCCTTCCCTCAATACTTCCGACAGTTTACAACGAAACCCCTATGGAACGCCACAGTCAGGCTGTCCGCGAGCTTGCGAGGGGGCGTGCTCAACCAGTATTCTGCGATGGTCGAAGAAGACGCAAGAACGAAGCAAATGTTAAAAGCCCGGGACCCGAACTCTGAAAAAACTGTGAAGACGGATCATTAAAGTGTCAAAGTGTCATCTCAACAATACTATGAATGTGCCATGGAGAAGTGGATAGGCAGTAGGCAAAAGAGAAAATCGACTTCACCTTCAAAAAGTGCCAGCAGAACAGAAGCCTTGGGAGTTCAGAGTTTAGTGCACCTCCTCAGAACGAGTGGAACGAGGTCCATAGTTTTACAAATCACTCAACATTATCGAGCCTATAATTTTCACTCCCAAAAATTTTCCACTGTTGCGAAAACCATTTACAGCATATAAAATTGGCTGCGGTTCATCGAAATTCCGTGTATATGTTCGCCCTTCGACAGTCTACTGGTAAAATCAATTTTTTTTGTTTACCTTTCAACTTTCACTTCTCGATACACGACACACTGTCATAAGTTAAAATTGATATGTTGTGCCATGTTGACTATTTACCACAGCAAAAAAGTACTTACATATTAGATGGCGATGAATGAGTATTTGACCGCACTCGCTGGACAAGAACTTTTCATAGGAGTGTTAGTAAACATAGCTTGATTCTCTGGTTAGAGCTGTACGTGGCCAGTCTCTTAAATTACCCGTTTATGTCGCTGTAAAATTCAGCAGAAAATTATATTTTACCCGGCTAAGCGGTTTTTTTCTCGCTTATATTTCAAAAAAATTGGGCAAAATTTCTTAACTAGAGTGATAGTATTCTTTCGATAGCACAGGTATCGAGCAACTCAAAATTGTGTTCATTTTTTGAAGAAGCTTTTGTTATAGCGCTGTAGGGGAAATGAAATATTTGTGTTCTACACCTCGCTGGACATAGCTCTCTTTCTACACCATTGGTAATCATTCGACACGTAAGTTTCAATGATTCTAACGCTATGCGTATTTTATGTGAGACCGTTTCACTGCAGTATAGCAGAAAAAAGATTGAGTTCAAGTATCGTGAGCTGTTAACCAGTTGAGTACCACGGACCCATGGGAGTATCTGGCCCCAGCCTTCGCTCCGCCCCTCATCAATCACGTCTGTCCTTTGTGTTTCACTATAAAAACGCTCAAATCTTTGACACTCCAAAGCACTCCATATTCCATATAGTGATGCCGTAAGACAAGAGATTAATCTACATAATTTGTTCATAACCATTTGTTCAACAATCTGCAATTTACGACAATAGTTTCCAAAAATGTGCAACTTATGACAACATATTATATTTACATATAACATATCAAAGCAAAATAGTATGACATTTCGAATAAAGCGATAACGCAATCATTGCAATACAAATACAATTGATACTTATGAAGTATCTGTCTCTTGATTACAAACAGCAACTACGTCACATCGCTGGGGTAACAGCGATGTGCGGGATCATAACACTTTGAGCAGAAATGCGTTTCACATGTTACACATCTAGTATTTGTTTTTTTAGCAAGATTTCGAGCATATAAAGAAGCCTTTTTCAGTCGACATCTTTTAAAGCACTCACATCGACGGCGGTTTTCGCGTGAAACCTTTTCGAGAACACCGCTAGTCGTCGTTGATGGAGAATCGTCTTGTAGATAACTGACATTAAGCGCCTCGCTAAATACATTGGATGTGATTCGTTCTTTGTTGGCGCAGCAGTACGTTCTATGAGCGTTCAACAGCAGTACGTCATACATGAAATGAAAGAGGATACGCATGTACCTGAAGAAAGGAGTTGCAAATTATGAAGCTAAGAAGTAGCATAATGCACTTACCAATTTCTTATTTTTCTTAAGAATGGAGAGTAGGCAGCCATCTAGTCCGTGAGGTCCACAAACCCCTTATTCTTATAGTTTTCAACAACTCTGAACTTCGCGTCAGAATTCATTTCGAAACCGTATGCTGTCCAAAGCATCTGCACTTCTCTCTTGTCTAACCATCTTAGTACCATCACGCCATCCCGATTTTGAATTTCTCTCCACTCGCCCTTCCGCAGATCTCCCCGCATGAACTTTTTTGGCGTACCTTTGAACCTTTCCGCCTCTTCTTGCAGGTTGCGGTCATGTGTGTGTTTTCTGCAACAGTTTTTTGGTTGGAGGGCCGGCGGTGTACCAGTTATCGGCGTAAAGGTGCCTTCCTTGATGGAGGTAGTGAATGCCAACTGCAAAGCTGTGTACACGCTGAGAAGAGATGTATACATCGATGAGTCGATGGTGCCATTCAGAGAAAGAACCAAGCTCCGCCAGTACGCTCTTTGCAAAAAGAACAGATTGGGTATAAAGCTCTTCAAAGTTTGCGGTGAAAGGGATACGCATAAAAGACAATAATGTACACAGGTGCGGATACATCTCCCAAATCCGGAGAGCCTTTATCGGATTGTGTGGTGATGGATTTGATGGACGGCCTGCTAGATCAAGAAAGGCACCTTTACGCCGATAACTGGTATATCGCCGTTCTCCCAACCGAAAACTGTTGCAGAAAATACACACCTGACCGGAACCTGCAAGAAGAGGCGGAAAGGTACAATGTACGCCAAAGGGGTTCATGCAAAGGAATCTGCGTAAGAGCGAGTGGAGAGCCGTGCAAAATCGGAATGCATGATGCTACTCAGATGGTTAGAGAAGAGAGAAGTGCAGATGCTTTCGAAAGCATACGGCTTCGACGTGAATTCGGACGTGAAGAAGTTCAGAGTTGTTGAAAACTACAAAAATCAGGAATTTTCGGCCTCACGGACCAGATGGCTGCCTACTCTTCATTCCCTAGAAGAATAGTACGTGCATTTTGTTAGTTCCCAGCTTCATAATCTGCAATTCCCTTCTTCAGGTACATGCATATCCTCTTTCATGTCGTCTGTAACATACTACTGCTAAACGCTCATAGAACGCAGTGCACCAATAAAGAATGAATCACATTCAATGAGTTTAACGAGGCGGTTTATGCCAGTTATCTGCAGGACAATTCTCCTTCAGTGGCGATTACCAGCGTCTTCGAAAAGTTCCCACCTGAAGAATGTCGCCGATGTGAGTGCTATGAAAAGATGTCGACTGAAAATGATTCCGATTATTTCCGAGATCACGTTAAAAAGACAAATGCTAGATGAGTTCAATATGCAACGCATTTCTGCTCGATGTGTTATGATCCCGCAAATCTCTGTAAGCCCAGCTATGTCACGTAGTTTCTTTTTGTAATCAAGAGACAGATATTTCATAAGTATTAATTGTATTTGTGTTGCATTGATTGTATTATCGTATTATTTAAGATGTAATACTGTTTTGATTTGATGTGTTATATGTAAATATAATATGTTGTCATAGGTTGCACAATTTTGGAAACTATTGTTAAGGGTTGCAGATTGCAGTAAATAGTTATGAACAAATTACATAGTTTGATCGCTTGTGTTACGGCATTACTATATGGAATATGGTGTGACTCGGAATGCCAAAGATTTGAGCATATCTAGTGAACCAAAGGACAGACGTGATTGGTGGGGCTGAGCTAGTAGCGAAGCCAGACACGCCCATGGGCCCGTGGTGCTCACCGGTCAGAAGCCAACTCACGCGCCAGGGGGGCGCGCCATTTGATCAGTTCCCTGACAGGTCAGAGGTGGGGGTACAACTTGAAAAAACCCTATAACGATTGACTCAGATACTACGAGATTTTCTCTACACGTTCATATGCTTCCATGGTTCCCGCGGATTATACGCGTGAGGAAAATGAAAGCGCGCGATGGGTGTGAAACATAATGTTATTTGGGATGCTACAGCGTTATAGAAGGGTGTTTTGAGAAACCGGCTACGTAGGGCTCTAGCCAGAGATTTCAAGCTTTGGAATAATTACCAACACTCCTATGAAAAATTCTTGTACAGCGAATGAGGTCGAATATCCATTTATCGCTCTCTAACCTATAAGTACCCAAAAAAAACAACAACAAAATATCCAACATTCGTTATCGAGTCTTTCTCTTCTTCACAACCGATGATGCGAGCCGATTACTCACAGTCACAGCCTCAAATTTTTTACATCCTTTACTTACTTTATTGGTACTTTATTTGATCTGTCATCACTATCTTCTTTTCTCACTATGCGCATCTCAGTACTTCTAGCATTCAACTCGTTTTCTGTCTTCTTCTTGCACGGCATAGAACAGTGGTTGAGCGAGTCGCCTTGCAATCTCAAGGCTAGCCTTGCTGTGACGTTTCATAGGACGTTGTTGTTGACTGCCGGAGAGAAGCAGGGGGGAGGGTGGAACTAGGCTCCACGCGCACCGCGACAAACGTGCAACCACTCGGCCACGGCGCCTCCGATTTTTACATCAGTCTCATGATATTAGCTAAACTATGGAAGGAACCATTATTGATTTATAAAGCCGAGGTCGACAGGACAGCCGATTTCCATAGTCTTTTTGGTTCTGTCGATTCTGAATAGACACTAACAGCCCTCGGAAGATCGTCGAACCCTTCTTCACAGGAGGGCGACATAGGTTCGCCCCGCCCACATGCGAGTCGTCACTTACTCTTCTAACGCGGACGGGTTTCCGCACGGCTTCATATTCGAATTTTTATTTGCAATTTCAAATAATCATCCCGTGGTTTTGTCATACTTAGGGCACTTGTGTAGATGTGTATATGTTCATTTGCTTGTGTTCATCTGCTGCTTACTTGTTTCATGTTTACTGATTTATTGATTTTATCGATTTATAATCCATTACAGGATTTTCTCCCATACCTGCGGTATTTGCATAGATCCACTCGAATTTATCCTTCTATATCCATCTATTTATTATTTATTTATCGTAATTATTTATTA
>JAHQIW010007049.1:0-19185 GCA_019055375.1 Parelaphostrongylus tenuis | reverse complement strand
CCGTCTTATGCAAAGCAGTCGTTCAATGAGCCATGGTGCGGCAAGTATTTGCAAATTTGGTACCAAAAGAAAGCTCAGGAAATTCTGTATGAAGCGCTATAGATTTGTTCCCTGAGAGATGGCAGAAATGTGCTTAGGCTGATGGTACGTGGCAATTTTAATTGCTTCTAAATTTGGTGTTTATTGCTCTAGTGTTAAAACTTATGAAAATACCTAATAAAAAATAAATTGAAATAACAGAACTCCGATTTACGCACGTGCCTATTCGAACGCGCCATGCACTCGAGCTTTGCCAGTAAGAATAAAAGGCCAGCTTTGAGATTGGCATGCCTGAGGATGTGCTTTATCACCGAACTCTACTATTACCACTACGAAAAATCATTAATTGCCGGTAGGAATGAAGAGAATTGGAAGCAATAGAACAATAAATAAGAAGGGCGCGGAGAACTGCTCGACACGTCAACCACAGGTTTTCGATACGATCTGCATTTCCCCGATAGCGCAAGGGTCCATCTGAACAACACTTGAACGGAATGGATACTTTTTGCTCAATAGCACGGTGACATTTTCGACAGTGTCACAACTATTCAACAGATTCACGACAACGTCTGACCCGGATCGCGTCGAACTCAATGAACATTGTCCGTTGTACTCAAACATCCGTCACCTTCCCAAGTTGAATTTATCACAGATTTAGTTCAAGACAGAACGAACTGGAAAAAGAAAAAAAACATCAACAAAGTGAGAAAACAATAACAAAAACAATTAAACACACCAACGTACCTATACATCTACAAACATTCAATGACACAGAAACTTTCGGTGCTAAAGGTAGCAAGATAAAAAATCTGAGAGAGTAGGACCTTTTCAATGAAACAAAATCAAGTTAAATTCACAGGAATATTACAATGGCTATTTACTTATGAATCTGGATTTACCAGATACGTTTAGCATGTGATATAGTTCATCCGGCATCAAGTCATAGATTGCTGCAAGATCTTCTAATGCTCGAGTACCATCACAAAGGCGGAAGATCCTATAAATATAAAATATAATGAAAGCAGAATCCATACCTACTCATTAATTTCTATACTGCCTCGTCGTGATAATTATAGTACTCAATATCGATACGCGATATACAGCAAGTTCATCCCTGTATTGAGGTGATTTATGCCAAGCATTTATATACAGAGCAACCTACCACCTGGACAATATACTCCTTGATTTTCACTATCTCCTAGTGTACGCATGTGGTGCAGTAGACAGAGGTGCTTTGCGTCGCACATAAGGCCCGTGTTTCGATCTCGCCCTCATGGATTACCAAACCTTAATCCCTAAGGGGCCGCTAAATTCGTACCAGACTGGTCGCAGACTTGTCTGGAAGGATAAGCAGCACTGGTCCGATACAGCGGGAGGCCATTAAGAGTCATTGTAAGGGCCAAATATGAATCCAATCATCTCGAACAAAGTTGCAAATTGAAGACGAATGCATGGTACATTCCTCAGGGATTGATCAAAGCGGAGAGTTGTGTACATTTTACTCTCATATATTTATTATGTAGCTGAATGCTGCTACGCACATACTACTGCCCTCTGATAGATTGTAAAATCATTTTTTTTCCTGCTCAACTGCAAGTGTTTAGTAATACCTTTATCCTAATTCTACATCCAGAATTGGATGAAAAGCGCTGTAATGTCCTCGTATCATGACACCTTCACACTTGTAAGACAGTCATTAGGAGTGAGTCACAAGCACTGTAGCAGTTTATCTGATATCCGTTTTTAAATGCTATGCAGAAGTCGATACAGCGCTCCTGGTTAGTATTCTCGCTCACGCCTCTCTCTACTAGCATAGAGTGAAATAATCTCAATCATAGGCATTCGCAACTTTGCACCGTTCATTTATTATCGTTAGTCTTTGATCCTCATAAAACCGAAGATCAATGTTACTCTCGTTAGCTCATTTATGCTCTAGTATTTATGAATAAATGACTAATTAAGTTCCAGATCGTAAGAGGCAAGTACTAGTTTAGTGCGCAAGGTTACGGCAAGACTATGCACTTTTGTGAACTAGCCGATACAAATCTCATGTTTGTCTTTGTCTATAGCCAAACGTATAGCATATATGAAAGGTGTAACGGAGTGGTCTTTGTACCTCTCGTACGAGCTGAACCCACCGCTCCAATGTGCAACTCTGACGAATGAGAATTTCACCGATATTCGCCCAAATCAGCCGACGATGAACGCAATTCGAGGTAACACAAATGATATAATTAGCCCTTCATGTGAAAGGTAATACACGTTAAATCCAACCGGAATATCATGTCATCACCTTGATTTTTACAGTAATGCGCATACTCTCGGCGTGGTAGCACTGATAAGGAACGAGTAGTCTCAAATTCGTTATTAGGTCGTGCCATGAATTTTGGCAATAGAGGTTAAACACCAAATATATTAACCAGAGGCAGTTAAAATTTCATTATTTTGGTATCGTTCAATCGCGCATCTTCTTGTGAACATTTTGGTAAACAATTTGCCTATACTTTTTACAACAATATCACCATCGACGTAAGAAGGAGGGTTCGAGAAGGCGATACAACTTCGCCAGAATTATTCACTGCCATCCTCCAAATCGCCATGCGGACATTAGAATAAAACGATATGGGAGTGAAAATTGACGGTTGACAATCAAACTATCTTTGCTTTGCTAATGATATCGTCCTCATAACCACCAAGCATCGGCCAAGCTGAACGAATGTTGACGGATTTCGATAACGTCTGTGGAAAGATTGGTCTTCAACTAAATCTGACGAAAACGACGTTCATGAGGAACGGATGGGTTTTAGAAGCCCGTTCACGCTCAACGGAACAAACATCTCAGAATGCTCCAGCTACGTCTATCTAAGTAGTGAAATCAACATGATGAACGACCTAGCTTCTGAGTTGAGCAAGACGAAACGAGCGGCTCGAGAACGTTTTAGAGCATCGAAGATGTGATGAAGAGAACAAAAAACGTCCGACTCCGTGCCCACCTTTTCGACTCGACGATTATCCCAGCCCAAACGTATGCATCACAAACATGGTCGCTACGTAAGCAAGATGAAAGATGACCTGGCGTTATTCAACGAGCAGTCGAAAGGTTGATGCTAGGAGTATCCCATATCGCGCAAATGAGAGAAAGGATCTGAAGTTCCGACCTATGTCAACGATCGAAAATCAGAGAAGCCGTTTTACACGCCAGGATATCGAAAATATGGTGGGCCGCACACGTTATGCGTTTCAGCAACAACCGATGGACGAGAGCCGTTAGCAACTGGATTCCTCGGGATATCAAGCGCTCTACAGGAAGATCAACGACCCGTTGGTTTCTTCACGAAAGGTATGGAAGGAAGATATAATGCTTAGCGAATCCCTAGAGCGGGGACGACCCACTGGACTACTCTTGCACGCGATAGGGAAAAGTGGAAGTGTTGCTAGTACCCGCTCGAGTCACTCGACGATCAACGGGAACACAGGTGATACAGGTGATACTTGCTTCAAGATGGAGCTGTCATGGGAACAAAATCGCCTGCTGCTCATGCACGAATGCACGTAGAGGAAAATGCTAATGAAGCGGCCGCATGATTAATGGAGCTTCCTGAGGACGGCGTGGGCGCGACTGATCCTCTAAATTGTTCTCCCCAGCTTCGAACTTCCACTTCCCAGTCGTCCCTTCTGCAACCGTATCATCGCCCCGAGCTCGGTCTTGCGTGCCGCTTTACTAGCACTGTCCCCACACGGCGTTCTTGCATGACTAGCATACGAATTTGTTCCCACGACAGCTTCGTCTTAGAGAAAGTATAGGTAAGTTGTATACCAGAATGTTTGCAAGAAAATGCGCAATTGAACAATACCACATGTAATTCTAATTACTTTTAGTTAATAAATTTGGTGTTTGTTCTCTAGTACCAAAATTTATAGAACGTCCTGATATTTCACTACAACAATGACGCTGTGACTTCATAAGAAATATTATTAAAAAAGCGCAATTCCATGACTCTTTTCGACAATGTCTCAATTCTAAGATCTTGAGTAGGAAAGGTATACCGGAAAAGTTTACCTTCCAAATCGTTCCACCTCGCTTGGAGAAATGGCGGGAACAGGATAGATACAGAGCTTCCTCAAAGCAAATAAGGTGATGCATACCGAATTGCGCCATTCGACGCTCATCGACATTATATCTCGTGGTACCATCGATTGACACCAGTCACGTACTGTTACATCGCACTAAAAATGTCACCATCGTTCTTGTATTATCGTTCTTTTCGTAGCTTCTATGGTTAAGGCTAAGTGTTCACAAGACGAAGCTAAGCCCTCATTGGAGTCAATCCACTTTATTCCACTAGATTCAACTTACTACAAGGACACACAATGACACTACTATGGGCATTCCATACGAATTATTGAGACTTTAAAGAATGCAGAGGCGCCTAAATGTTTGTACCACAATTCTTGAATAACCTCGCGTAAGCTCATCAATAAACCAAAATAAAGACGAGATGACTCACTCTAAGACTCATGAACAATCTGAAAACGCCGCCAAATTTAGGTACTGGGCCCAGTTCTCCATCAGGTAAACGAATGCGCACAAATTCCAAGCAAGCCTGAAAATATTCACAAACGTTTGAGATTCTTAGTTATCGCAGGCCGAACTGGTAATATCACTGTAGAACAGTTGACTCGAACAACTTGACAATTACACACTTTTAACTCCTACACTAAAACAATCAGTCTTCATTCTATTGAATTTTTGAACTTTCTTTTTTTACGTATTCGTTTGAGAAGTCAGCAGTTTTTGGAAACTGAAGAAATGAGTTCACCTTAGACAAGTCTAGTGCTAATTTTTCAATTCCGGAGAGATGGGAATTTGCTAGTACTGGCCAGCGCCAACTCAAGATATTGGGAGTATACAGTGACAATAACCACTGCGCTATACGTGTTCACCTTCATGTGTGATGCCTACTATGCAGTCTTTTTTATTGATGTAAAAACCGTCTTATTTTCCAAAAACATGCACGTATGCAACAAACGAGATGAACCTTTCACAAATGAACAAAATTCCTTTGCCAAAAATTCTTCTTCATCCAGCAGACATACAATTTTTGCTCCTACTTATTTTCACAATTTTTCTTCTCAAAATGTAAGAATTTATACTTTTTGAACAACAAATCGTCAACTAGCTTATGTTCTTAGCTCACTAGCGAGTTTAAAAAAGACATTCTGCACGACAAGATTCACTCAATGTAATCATGCTTCCTAGAAAAAATTATCTCTATAAAAATCTTAATTTCGATATGTTTTACAAAAGCAGGATATCCATACTACCTTCCGATTATAAACGCGAGAACTTCATAAAGTGAATTAGTCGAAATGTTATGAACTTTGATACTTATTAGGGTGACGAAACATCTCAAAATAACCAGTGAACAAAGCCTTCTTGCTGTTTTTACCTGAACTTCCTCTCCTTTCATTGATTTTCGAGTAAATCAAGCGGCAGCCACTTTTTTCTTTGCCCCTAATGCAGCAGGAATAGCCCATTAGGTATTTCTCGTTCTAAGACCTACTGAAAATCATATCGTTCGTATAGCGTGCTTATGCAAAACTCTGACCATCAGGCCAATAGCTTTCGTACTAAGACTCTTAATCATCCATCCAAAACGTTTCTCATCAAATTTTCCAGGAAAAAGAAGTACCAATCTTGCACAAGTTTTAAATAAAGAAAAGGACAGTTCGTAAGATATTTTACATTTCTTCAGTTATGCTGAAGTTCAGAAATAGTCGGACTTCTGAACTCTTATCCAGCAGTTGTCCCTCAGACGTGCCACGTTTACAGCCCACTGGATTTTTGATAATTTACCGTTTGAAACGGTGCTTCTGATATATATTCGTCAGTGCAGAAACTTGGAAACTTCGTGTTCTCTCTCTCGCTTGCGTCACATGGGACACCGCCAACACAGGCCTCTCGAAACTACTTCTGACAAAACGAAATGGCTCTCATCCTATTCAACATCTACCATACCAACGAAGTACATCATCGCATCGAAATCAGTTTTGACCCAGTAATTTATAAACAACAGAGTTCAAACAAACTATTATCTTGAGATCATTGTTTTACTGCCGAGTTAACAAGATGGAAAAGGGGTTAAAAAGAGTATAAGAAGCCAAAAAATGGCTTTGACGAGCTATAATTATCCTACCTATGTATATTATTGTGTCCGTATGTACGTTGTGTGTTAAGCAGCAATTAGGTTCCCGACGCATATGTTAAGACATGAAATATTGCGAAGCCGAAAAGGTGGGCATTCAGTCGGGTGTTCTTTGTTCCTTTCACATTCCAGATTTTTTGGATGCCAATCATGCCACTCGATTGCTCCTGCTCTATTGTAAAAATAACTGACTCTTTTCAAAACAGACGTAACTGGAATTCCGAAATACTCATTTCGTTGAGAGTGAAAATGGTGCATACGAAAACGTTTTTCATGAACACCGTTTTGTGAAATTTAATGGCAGACCAATTTTTCAAATGAGCATCGCCAAAGTCAAACAAAATTTGTTTTGCTTAGCTAATGCTTGATGTTATGAGAACGATGTAATTCGTAAAGCACACATAGTAAGATTGAAAGCCATGTTGTCCCACTCCAATGTTCGTGAAGTTTTGAAGAGTCGATGGCATATCGTTACGGAACGGTTATGTTTGGGCTCTGGAATCTGCGTAGCTCTTTATAACACATACACTGGGTAAAACATCTTGGTATGTCTGCTCCTACATCATCTGAGTCAAAAGCCTCAATTTCGATGAAAGTGAGACAGAGCGGAATCGTTTACTTTTGCGATATTTCAATGAGTCTCGTCACCACGTGTATGTGATCTATTGTACTAATTTTATTTCGAAACCCTGCTTGCTCACGTAATTGCATTTCGTCCAGAATTCTGTTAGAACTGTTTAAAGTGAAGCGACTCAAGAGTTTATAAAGGACAGGCAGAGGGAAAGTTGGGTGATGGTTGTTGATGTTGCAGACGTCTTCCTTTCTGTACAACAACACGGTTTTGCTGCGCTTTCTATTCACAGTGAGCTTATAGATTAGCAGGTGACTTTTATAGAATCAAACCCCCGCAATGACAAGAACACGAGAAAGGTCTTTCAGACATTCGGTTATTGTTCGAAACAAAACAGCACGCAGGCTTTCGGAAGGGAGTTCAAAAGGGACAACAAATTCATCCTTTATTTTATATGGAGAAGAAGCACCTGCGAGTGAAGAGACCACAGTAATAGTTATGGATACTTTCTTCACTGCCTTTCTGGAGACTATAAGTGTTCCGACTTAGCATCGGAGTACTATCACCTTAACATTGCATAGTCGAAGTTCCGGCGACCTATGCAAATTCTTTCCCAAACTCCGTAGTCTGCCAGTACCAGTGCTCTTCTCCTCTTGTAACTCTTTTTTATTCCATAATCTGCAGAAAAATACAAGCTCAGACCTGGACTGGTGATAACATATGTCCCTTGTTATTCCACCCTGGGGTGTTAATTAGAGTGCCCCCATATACAGAGCTTATTTGTAAAATACAAGCTCTTTGCTTTCATGACGCTAGCGTGAAGATGTTGATTGAAGTGGTCTTATGATAGATGTTGTCGATAACAGTATCATCTTATAAGCTAACCGTTGTTCTAAACAAATTCCATTTTGCACCAGTTTTGCAATTTAGTTTTACAAACTTTGCATCACTTTCACCTCTCCACGGAATAAAAAATGTTTCATCAAGCAGAGGATTGTCTAATAAGGTGTAAAGTTGTGAAACAACGACGTCGGGTGAGTAAGACCATTAATTTATGATTAAGTGTAAGACTATGATACTTTTCAGAGTCAAACTACCATGTCCACCATTAAGAACAGAGCTACTGTTGATGGAATTACCATAGATAGTCTTGGTCGTATCAACAAACTTAGCCGCTTACTCTATTCACTCCATTCTGACCCGTCAGTACCAATGCAACCTTAATCACACGCTAGACTTGGTCTTATTTCAGTATAGAAATCGCCAATGACGACCTTTACAAAAATTATGGTCTTCTTTTTAGTACTTCTTCAGCTCCAAATAGACAGCTCAAATCTCGTCTTCGTCATGACTCAATATGAGTGCTCCAACGAAAATGGTTGTCAAATTCGGTACTGATCCTTATCTCTTTACTAACAAGCACAAAAATCGCTTTGTCAAGTGTTCAAAATGACAGATATTGTTTACAGGTTATTGTGACGAAGCTGCCGATGTTGCCTACCCCTCTACTATCGCATGCTCTCAGAATAGCTCTTCTCTTATAATAGGCGGTGATGAACAAACAGCGTGTTTTCGTTCCAGTCAGTCTGATGATGCCGTATACTATCCTTTTGCATGGTCAGAACCTCTACAGAGAACTCAAGTGTAGTTGAACGCCGATATAAACAAAGATCGTCACCAATAGTCATTAAAGACTAAGGCGGTGAGAAGGGTTCTGCAATTTTTTGCTCTGTATATACGTCCAATCCAACGCTGTTGAATCGAAGGCTCTGTCAAGATCTGTGAATGAGGCTCACCTATTTCAGTGTTATTAGCTTTTGATACCCGCGCATAACGTGCTGAATTGCTGAAGTCACTTGAAGAATGCAAACTTAATAGACAAGAATATGCCTCTCTACATGTGCACGAACATTCCTACGCAAACCTAAAACAAGATATCCGCCAAATCGAAGCGAAAGTCACGTAGTGTACATCTGAACCTGCTTCTAAAGAAAACACAAGGTTGCTTTTGGCTTGTATATGAGCCACCTGCTGATGCGCAGCGTAGCCTCGTGACTTACTAGTTGATGATCCATCAGTGTAAGAAACCTTTGCTTTTTTAACTAAGCAAAATGAAATTTTGTGAATTGGTAGGAATTTAGACTACCAAGATGATCACGCAGTTTCACCCAAAAATAAGAGGAAAACGGTCAACTGTAGCAGTTATTTCCTCGAATAAGTGCTATTTTCTTTTCTCTTCTACGCTTATTCTATAGCATGTCATCAAATAATAAATGTATCTAATAACAAAAAAGGTCAGGCAATAAGTCAAAGCGTTGGTTAGCGAACTGAGTCAGCGGATCGACAGTTTTTCAGCTCGCAGCAGGAATTTCGAACGCTTTCCAGACAAAAGGACGGACAGAAAAACTCTCGAGCGACGGACATGTGTACGCCTCCGATGATACTTTCGTCGCCTCAAATGGCTTTGGAGGAACAGCCGCCATCCAACCCTTTGCTTACTTTCCAAGATAATCTTAGCTGTTCACTTATCCCGATAAGCTTCTCTCAACTATTTGAAAGTAAGCATAACCTCTGAATCATCTCAGTAACACTTTTACGCTTCTCAAGTCGCTGTAAACCTTATTAGTGTTATCCTCTTGACTGCTTAAGTACTTCTCCAGCCTCCTAACAGCATCTCCAAAATCTCAATTACCTAAATGCTCTCCAAACCTAGGTCAACAATGCGTCCTTATGTTCTTGGTCTCCAGTTCAAGCCCAAGATGCCCCGTCGAAGCCGCCAACATCCGACCTCATTGCTTGCTCCCTTGCCTTATCTCATCTGCTCATCTCTACATCGACAATCTCAAACCAAAAGCATGCTAACCTCTCTTAGTAAGTGATTTACATACTTCCGTACTTCCATATTAGCCCACTTTCTCAGCACTGTGTCAGGTTCAGCGTCATTGATCATACCCATCTGGATGTGGAACTTATCCACTTCCCATTAAGTTACTCTCCAAAGTCGTCTCAATCGGCACTTTGCATTGTCTCAAAAGTAACTCAATATAAAGCTCAGCTAAGGTTGCTTTTGATGCTACTGTATCTTATCCCTCACCCGCTTTTCACATCATACTAGCCGTCCTCCAAGTAGCTATCACGCCTCAGGAATCATACTCACCCATTCTTAAACTTGTTTCTCTCTGATACTCTTCTGTTGATCGCATATTATCCATTTAACTTGCAGACAAATTTATCAATATAGCTAGTTGTTATAAAGTTATAATTGTATATAAAGTGCAATGTAAATTATTATATTACTGTAAATATGAAGTATAATAATTGTATATAAAGTTAACTACCCAAGTTTGAGGCTGCTCGATCTAAGGCGAAAACGAGCCTAAAAGTCCCGCGTGGCAAGATTTACAAGGCGAGCATACTTCCAAATCAATACACCAACTTTCACAAGCACACGCTTTAAAATCGGGAAATCAAGTTTCCTAGATAAGCATGGCATGCACCTAAGCTTAAGTGAAGAAATACATAAGCCATAGAAAATTGATGCTTAGTGCACATAATACAATGTATTTTGTGTGAAGATAATGGCAGTTCTCGACTTCAAACCAACGACTCTATTTCATAATAGATTTCACTAGCACACAACGGACATTTCTGACATTTATGTCCATAGGCAGTGCCTGGCACAGCCGTATTACCTATGTATTACCCATTCTTTTCCTAACGATTCATTTCAACGCTCACAATACTTTTTTTAAACTATTGTAATTAACTGATAGCTAACCTGACACATAAAATGTGGTCGGTGTCGACTAGGAGAGCTCTATTCTAAGTTGAAAACATACAAAAAGCTGTTTATCAAGCGAGATAACTTTCTTCCGTCAAATAGAAATTCATTTGCACCTACGATAGGTTAAAAATGATACCCAGTTGAATACCTTCAGAGATTTGTTCGTCTTGTTCAGCCTTGTAATGTTACTAAGCTCAGGACTAATCCTCGACCTGTTTTCGAGCAGTTGAACACTTAGAGAATGATCTTCTCCAAATAAACTGTTTCCAACGTGAGTCAGAAGAAACATCTGCACTCAAAGTCAAAAGGGTATAAAGCTCAAGCTTTGATCAATCCTTTGAATTATGCACTATCCACTCGTCTTCAAATCCCAGATTTGTTTAAGGTATATGAATGCATAGGGCTTTACAATGATATGTGGTGGCCTACCGATGTATGAAGTGCTGCTATGCTCCCAGACAAGTCTGATACCAACTTTTCAAGTCATAAAATCGGAAAGACTGGTAATCTTCAAATGTGGGTCGAATCACCGACCACGTGCGGGATGCAAAACATCTCTGCCCACTGCGCCACACGCGCTCTTCATTTGCGGTTATGTCCACGAAATAAAGTACTCTAATGTGGAACCGAAGATTGCATATCGATGACAAAGTCACTAATATTCGTGGAGGAATTGTTATGTTATGTAATGGAGACTACATATTTATTTAAAATTCACCAAAGAACTACTTGAGTTAAAAGCTCGGAAACACCCTTGAAAACCTTCAAATTAGTCAGATGAAATGGTTGTGAAATCCCGTGCAGTATTAAGTTATAAAAACTACACATTTCAACCATGATGCCGTTAGCAACACAAATCACTTCAGTAAAAACAAACAAACATGACATTCATGAGTACTTGCTTAAGAAGCATAGAATCTACGGAATCATAGAATCACTCTTATAAGAAGTTCCTGTGCAGCGAAAGCGATCGTATCAACATTTGCCTCCATATATCAGAAAAGAACAGCAAAGTGCTTTGCCCACCAAAAAAATCCTGACACAAAATACGTTCCCTTCAAAAGGAGAAAATGAGTGCGAATAGGGGAAAAGAATCGAAGTTATTATTATTCTGAAAAGTACATCCCCTCAGATATTTTCTTCATAAATCAAGTAAATAATTAATTCCAAGACAACGCGGTCGCTGTGATAATCAGTGATTCACGATGTTCTGATGGACTGTTGAACATCTTCATTTTAACATTACGAATTTTAAAGAAAGAGCAACACAGAGAATTTCATGGCTCATATTACTCCTGTATGAACGCATGTGGCGCAGTGTTAAGAGGTGTTCTATGTCGCACTCGAGGTCAATGATTCGATCTCGCGATCTCTGATTCACCAAGCCATCCATTCCTCCGGGGACAGTAACTGATACCACACTGGTCTCAGACTTCTCTAAGAGGATAAGCAGCATTGACTCGGTACAGTGTGAGGCCACCGAAAATGGACACGAATGCATGGCGCATCCCTCAGGGACTGATCAACGCCAAGAGCTTTACATTGCTCCTGTTCTATAAAATCAGTGGGTGACTCAAGCAGACAATCACTCTAGTTTTTGTATCCCTTTGTTATTACGTTTCGAAGAAAGGATACCCAAGAGCATTTTGGAGGATTACTACGAACTTGACATAGCCTCGAAAACAAACATGCATCACTCGCATAGGCCTCCCAGGTAGATAGTTCATAGCCTTTGGCTGAACCAACATAATAACTAAAGTCCACACAGACACAAGCACATCGCCATGTCTTTGTATGAATATGGATATAAGCATAAAGAAGAAGAGATAATCTTGCATAAGACAAAACTTCGTTGCCTCTGGATCCAACCACGGGATTTGAAGAAGCATTAGGTCGCTCTCAGTCCTACAGACCCATATGGGTACTCTACACCACCACAAGTCAAGCGACAAATAATCCCCAACAAGAAAAAGATTCATATAGAGTGGTTGTATCTGTTCAACTATTATACTAAAAGAGAAAATTTTCGAGATAACAAGATGAAAATATCTAGCTGAATGTACTTCGAAGGCTAATCACAGAGGATTAGTCTTGCTAAAATAGTAATTCAAAAGACTGATTCGGAAGATTACCTCGATTTCAGATGAATTAGTGTAAAAATCACAGAGTTTCTCCGTACCCACATACGTATTCGAAAACAAAATAACGGCAGCAAACTGACACACTCATAGAACTGGAGATATCTGAATGACGTTTTTTTATGGAAATATATCTGAACCTAATGATGGTCCTCAACAGTTCCCACTGCAACAACGCATCACTAAATCGGTATCGATTTCCACATCTGTTGCGATTTCCTTTACACATCGTATCCCATCTATTTTAGGAATAATCCAAAATACAGCTAGTTATACTTATTACACGATAGCATTTCAGGTCAATCTTTTGTACAACATCACGCACCTTTTGAGAGAGAACATCCATTTTATCTATAACAGCCGGGGTCAATTGCGTCGCTCTATTGAACATTGGTACCATGTACAGATTAACCTAAACCAAGATTTTTATGGTATTCGATCAACTTGGCAACCGATAGTATAACAATACGACGAACTTATTAACGAACCTTAGGCGGTTCTACTCCTCTATATGAAGGACACAATTTCAAGTAGAGAGTAGTCAGTTCAGTGACAGGAAGTACACACTCTCCTAGAACGAAATTATGCCTATCTAAATATTTCTGATGACAACTCATACAATAAATCAGACAACACTAACCACAAGTATTGAGGTCAGTGAATACTTTACTCATTATTGCAAGAAGTTGAGATCGGTTTTCAGGCGTATGAAGGGAACCACATTCCTAAAAATGGAGGCACAATGATAGTTATCATACGAAAAAGCAAAACTAATGCTTATTTGCAGATATCACTAAACACAACTCAGATAAAAGGACAACTTCTTGCACTAAATATCATCCGTAGCTAAGCAGATTTTTCAACAAATGTCGACAGTTTTTCGAAAACTTAAAAACTTGAGACGTTCGAATGTTATTGGATTGGTGAAAAAGTAACGACGGTTCACGAATTGTTAAAATGCACTTCTTACTTTATGTTTAATGCCGACCGCATGTGGCATAGTGGTTAGAGGTGCCCTTCGTCGCTTATAAAGTCGATAGTTTGATCTCGTGCTCATGGTTCACCAAGCCATCCATCCCTCCAGGGTCGGAAAATTAGTACTGGACTGGTCTCAGACTTCTTTGGGAGGTTAACACTAACTCGATACAGTGGGAGGTCACCGCGAGTCATTGTAATGGTCACATATGCATTCGATTACCTCAAAAGAAGTCAAAATTAAAGTTGAATGCATGGCGCATCTCTTAGGGATTGATCAACGCTGAGAGCTCTATCTTTTATCCGTTTATGTTTGTTGCCGATGACGTATTCCTTGTTATTTCATGCTTATTTCAAACTATGAAGAGTATGTTGGTTATCGCAAAAATAAATACAGTTTCGGATAGTGAGTTCAAACTGGGGCGCAAAGCAGCAGAGACAACTGGCAATATCAACAATGCATTTGGACCAGAAAGTGATAACTAAATTACAACGCAGTGGCGGTTTAAGATGTTTCATAAAATTTCAACATTGCATAAACCGCGATCACTCTTGTACCAACCTCATTATGAGCCATGAGAAAAATTCATTGAAGCTGATCCACTTAAAACTACACGAAGTTTGCAGAAGAACTCAGCGTCGACCATTCTACTATTCTCGCCAGTTGAAGAAAATTACACAAGTAACTGCGGCATCAGCACAGACTGAAACCACAATTACTTTTACACAAAGTTAGTACATATTTGTAAGGAAGGGTATGCCCTAAGGTACCAACGGTATAAATAATTCTGACCGAGATCCAAACTTTCAAAAAAAAAAGCGGAATCAAAACCACTATCTTTGTAGACGTAAAATTAGAAGCGTAAGCATTGCAGTCTCAAATATCGCGGATGGAGAGCTGTACATCATCTTATCCAACTTTACAAAATACAACTGCAATATAGCCTTGGTCTTGGTGATACAGAAGTCGATAAAGCAGAAAAAAAATCTATGTAAAGAGTGTTTGTAAGTGCCAATTAATGGTAGTTTATTTGATAAAGCTCGTACTAAAATCCGATTCATTTCTGTAAACAAATTTATTGAATATTTCATGTTGATGAGCTTATAAAGGAGTTCAGGTTTTAAAAGACTAGCAACCGCAAAATTGAAAAATAAACTGACGTTGTAATCGAGAACAGTATCGTGTCATTCTAGACGATATCTCGTTTTTTCAATCGTTTAACTGCTAGAGATATGCGATAGAACGAAGAAAACCAAAGTAAAAACCAGTTGTATACTCCAACAAAGAGAAATCGTCAATAGGATAAAACTCCAAGAAAAACTCGTGCCTTACTGGAAAAGACAGCGAGATTATTCAGAGCTTTTCCCTACAGAGTACCACTTCCTCAAGCATCCCACCAATTTCCTGCCGAAAAATACTTCAGAAATTAATTTGAGGCGTGAAATTTCATTCAATGACTTGTCGACTACTTTTGCTTTTGTAGACAAAAAAAATCTGCATATTCTAATGGCTTTTACTTCGACTGATGACGTCTAATATGACCTCAGACCTGCACGGGTCCCCATAGTTTTTGCACTCGATTCGATTTCTCCCATTCATCGTCCACAAAGGTCCCCGAACATCTCGCGATGTATCGACTGCAGCTCAACGATTTCGTCTTCATTATGGATGTCGCAGAATGTCAGTCAGGGCGAATCTCTTTGGAATCTTAGACCTAGTAAAGCTCAGGTGTTATTTCAATAGACTTAATTTAATAGAGTGTTGGTGGAGTAAGATCGAAGCAGAGAATTGCTTATTACCGTAAATCCTAACAAAGCACACCATTAACCACTGTGTTACCTCAATCTTAACCTGAAATATGCCACTTCGAATATACAGGTTGAAACAATTGCCTGAGGGTAGCGCAATGCAATCGTCTTCAACAAGCATTGTTTTAGGTGATTGACTGCATATCTGGCATACACAATCACTCATGGTGGCATAGAGATGAATCAAGTCAAAGCTGCTATACTTTCAAATAAATATGGTAGTGAATCACCGCTTTTGAAGGGATGGAGGGCTTGATGAAATCGTTGATCTATGTGTATACACAGCACCACTACCCATTGCGCCACATGCGCCCTAATAAATTTCGTTAAAAGCTGAAAACGCCGATATGCAAGAATTTTCTGTATAAAGAGTTTACTGAAACCAGGTCATATCGAAAATGATATGTTATTGAAGCATCGATAAGTGATCATAACAAGAAGTATTTCGGATCTTCTGGAAGAAAGTTTCATGCCGTATAAATGGTGAAAAATGTACTAATTTACCATTTCTAGATCAGCTAGGTACTCCGCGAATTTCTGTACTAAAGGCTCATACATACAATCGATTGTTGATTCCTTCGCTACAACAAAGCACATATTGAAGTTTAGTTGCCCTCGAGCATACCAAGTCGCGTGCTCTAAAAGCTTCACAAAAATAAAAAAATGAAATTCCAAAAATTGTTCAATCGATCCTAAGTCCCATCTTGCGCAAGCACAAATATCAACATGGTAATGACTTAACAACAATAGCACAACAACATAATGTTCAAACTAAGAAAGTAAAATAAAAACTTCAGAATAAAATTATCCAATGAATTGAAAGACCACTCACTGAGGCCTATAGGATGCCCCATAACCTTGTAATCTCGGAAGTTTAGTTTCACAAGACGATTCAACATTTCGTCTTTTGGTATAATAGCAGCTGAGAACGCGGAAAAACGCTCAGGAGATATTACACCTTGGTCCTCCGGAATCTGTAAGTTAGGATTTCGATCAGCTTCATTGAAACACATTTTATCATGTATCAGCTGGTGACTAAAATGATATGAGGACTCGATCGCTTCAAAATATGTATATACGAGCCTGGTATCGTATCGCAGGACCGATATCAATGCCAATCCAGCATAAAAAATAGCCTTCAGATTGGGGACATCTGCAAAGCGATCCTGGCCGAGAAGCCCTTCGAGGGGTAACACGTCTACGTCATTTCCTTCAGTCTTTGACGACACAGAGGAGAGACTCATAGATTCTGAAACTACCTTATCCAATTTGTTACACAACTTGATCTCAATAATAGGAAATTAGCATTCAACATACTCGTGGCAAATTTTTCAATGAAAATTCAAACTTCTACTCCCACAAGAAGCTGCACAAAGGAACAGTAGAAACAATTATATTCGCTGAAAAAGATAATATCCATCGCATTCAATTTTCAAATATCAACTTAGCAAAACGGGAAAAGAATCAAGTCTTATGGGCTCATAATCAGAATGCTGTCCTACTAAAAGAGAGAGAGCAGCTAAAGGATAAAGCTCTCGGCGTTGATCAATCCCTGAGGAATGCACCATGCATCCGCCTTTAACAAGCATCGTTTAAGGTGTATAGTTGCAAATCTGGCCTTGACTATGACTCGCCGTGATATCCAGAAGTATCATGTTAGTGCTGCTATCCACCTAGACAAGTGTGGTACCATACCAACTCACCGACCCGGGAAGGATGGAAAACTTGGTAAGCTTAGTGGATTTCGAGCGAGGCCTTAAAAAACAGTAGAATGTAAGGCTGGTAAGCTCTGAGATCTTTGAATCATCCATCGCTCATATGTGACATCGTAGAGCACCTCTAACCACTGCAGCATACTCGCTCTGACTTCCATTACGTAGACAAATATCTGTTAGCTGGGTAAATTCAAACAAAGCTAAGATATGGCAATTCAAGGTCAGAAAGAGCTTACTACAACACACGACTTTGTTTGAAGTCATGCCGCCGCGTCGCATTGAAAGGGACAGAAGACCAAACACAAATAAAGGTTGATGAACAGATGCAACAAAAGCGTAACCTTCGGCAGATGTTTAGGCCAAAGTCGGCGAAAAAGCCACTGCAGTAGTGCCACAAGCAAGCCTACTGCGCAACCGCTCACAGATCCCATAAAATTCGGAAATGGATAAAGCTGTAAAGTTCTCAAAATTAATACTAAGATACTTCATTAATCTGAATATTCACCTGAGAGTAATGAGTTACATGGAAAACATTTGACATCAGGAGCAAATAGAAATCGGGTTTTATCTATACCTAAGGCGCGTGCTGCTTCATCAGCGATGTCGCCTCTCTGCTATCATCCCTTCTTCAACACCATATCGTAGTTGTCAGCAACCAACCATAATGGGCTTGGCCGGGTATGCACATAAGCGATAAAGGATATACTCTAGGTGTTGATCAATCCCTGAGGGATGAGCCATGCATTCCTCTTCAATTTTTAACTTCATTTGGGGTAATCGAATGCATATGTGGCCTTTACAATGGCTCGCGGTTGCCTCCCACTGTACCGAGCCGAGTCAGTGTTGCTTATCCTCCCAGAAAAGCCTGAGACCAGTCTGGTACCAATTCAGCGATTCCGGAGGGATGGATGGCTTGGTGAGCCATGTGCGCGAGATCGATATATTGACATTGTGCAACGCAAACCACCTCTAAGCCATGCGCCACATGCGCTTCTATTGAATGTTCAGCAATGATCGGATATCAGACTATCCGGCATCGGCGGCGTAACACATAATTCATGAAACCAGCCGAAGTTTGCAATAATCAAAAATTATGTACGACTATCAATATTGATCTTACTACCACCACCATCGGAGAAACTCATCCCTTTAGGGACGATGAGGGTCATTTTGACTCGCGAAATTTTAATCCTTCCAAAGCTCAGGTCTCAGCAAATCGGACAATTTGGTTAGTTTTCGGAAAGGATTTTTAGTGCGCGGAAATGAAATCATATTTCACACTCCTTTGCCTTCTTGCTCAGCTAAAGTCTCCGGATCGCTTTTTTTTTGGACTACACTAAGACCAAATCTCAACGAAATTCAGACTTAACTTGGTTCTCGAAAAGGTTTCCATAAGGAATGTGAGGGCAAAAATAAAATTACGTTCCATACTCTAAGTTTTCTTGCTCATAGGAGTTCCATAAGCACAAAAAGCATCCAAACTTGTTGTGAAAATCATGCTTTATCAGAATGCTACGAAGAGCTTCGAGTTTTTTCTCGAAATACAGAAAAGAATTTTTGTTAAAAATCGAAAATCGCGCGCCATTGGCGATCTCGATTGTGCTTTCGTCCAGAAATGGATACAGATACTCAATAATGTTGGTTGGTGTGCAAAATTTCGAACCTCAGACGAGAATCGAACCCTTATCACATCCTTCGGGGTGTGCGTGTAACCAATTGAATCAAAGACGCTCCTGTTCGGCTAGTACTCTTTCTGCGACATAAAGTATTGACTCCAACAGCAACCAATCGTCAGTAATTTGAATAACAAGAGTGATTGCAGAACAGGAGCCTCGCTGGTGCAATTGGCTAGCACGAGCCCCCAAAAGGGTGCACTGAGGGTTCGATCTCCATGTGGGGGTTCAAAGTTTTGTATATCATTTTTAACCATCGGATATTTATTTATACG
>JAHQIW010007048.1:0-216100 GCA_019055375.1 Parelaphostrongylus tenuis | reverse complement strand
TTTCGGATGACCACTACGGCACACCTTGTGCAAACCTTCGGATGACCATTACAGCACACCCATCTTATGCCTTCGGATGACCATTACGGCACACCCTGTTTATACCTTCGCATTACCGTTACGGCACACATTGTGCATACCTTCGTATGTCCATTACGGCACTTCCTGTTCATAGCCTTGGATGACCATTACGGCACCACCCCTGTGCATACCTTTGGACGATCATTACAGCACACCCACTCATTACTTTCGGATGACTATTGCGGCACACCCTCTCTTTATACCTTCCGATGACCACTACGGCACACCCAGCTTATGGACTTCGGATGACCATTACGGCACAGCCCTGTGCATACCTTCGGGCAACCGTTACAACACACCAACCTTATTACCTTCGGATGAAAGTTGCGGCACACACTGTGTATACCTCAGAATAATCATTACGGCACACCCAGTTTATACGTTTGGATGACCATTACGGCACATCCTGTTCATACCCTCGGATAACCACTACGGCACACCCTCCTTATACCTTCGGGCCGACCATTACGGCGCAGCAAGTTTATGCTTCGGATGACTACTAAGGTACACGCATTTTATACCTTCGCATTGCCGTTACGGCACACTCTGTGCATACCTTCGTATGACCATTACGTCACTCCCTGTGCATACCTTCGGACGACGATTACTGCACACTCATTATTACCTTCGGATGAAATTTGCGGCACACACTGTGTACACCTCAGGATAATCATTACGGCACACCCCAATTTATACCTTCGGATGACCATTAGGCACTCCTTGTTTATACCCTCGGATGACCATTACGGCACACCCCTGTGCATACCTTCGGACGACCATTACAGCACACCGAGATTATGCCTCGGATGACTATTGCGGCACACCCTGTGTGTATCTTCGGATGACCCTTACGGCACAATCTGTTTATCTTCGGATGACCTTATGGCACAACCCTGTGTATACTTTCGGATGATCGTTACGGCACACCGAGTTCATACCTTCTGATGACCATTACGGTGAACCCTGTGTAAAACCTTCGGATGACCATTACGGCACACCCATTTTATGTCTTCGGATGGCTATTAAGGTACACCCACTTTATACCTGCGGATTACCTTTACGGCACAACGTGTGTATACCTCGGATGACTATTACCGGCACACCCTGTTTATAGCTTCCGATGACCATTACGGCATACACTGTGCATACCTTCGGATAACCATTACACCACACCCACTTTTTACGTTCGGATGACAGTTGCGGCACACATTGTGTACTCCTTCGGATAATCATTACGGCACACCCTGTATATACCATCGGATGACTATTACGGCACACCATCTGTGCCTTCGAATGACCGTTACGGCACACCCTGTGCATACCTTCGGATGACCATTACGGTACTCCCAGTTTATGCCTTCGGATGACTATCAAGGTACACCCAGTTTTACCTCAGGATTACCGTTACGGCACAACCTGTTTATATTTTCGCATGACTACTACGGCACACCCCTGCGTATAGCATCGGATGACCATTACGACACACCCAGTTTATACCTTGGGATGATCGCTGTAGCACACCCAGTCTGAATGTCCATAAGATGGGCTGAGAAGCGTTTTGACAACTAGGTGATTATTAGAGTTGGAAACTGTTGTTGTACACACTTGTTGAACTATGCAGCTGCTGATAGGCTTATTCTTAAGTCATGATGAATGACAAGTTGGCACAGATAACACTTATCAGATATAATGATGAATCAGTAGACGCGATATCATTATTAATTCCGAGTCTTCATATATATATGACAGGACTTGGTGATGTTTTAGCTTTGGGTCAAGAATAATAAATGATTTTCAGCCAGCCACAATTATTACTTAGAACCATCGCTGTTGCGCGATGATGATCAAGAGTTCTTAGAGCTTATCCAAAAATGCGAAGGTTGAGATCTACTTCACTATTAGGGTCTTCCTGTCTAAAGAACATTTGAGAAAAAAAGAGTTAGTGTTTTACCTCTTGGATAACTTTACAAGCTTTATCTCAACATTTACATGACACAATCTCATTCAATAATGTTACACGCACATGAGAACCGAGAGTCATACTGATTACAGAAAGAAGATTTCAACCCACAACACTGTATGTTGGGGGTATCAATTTGAAAACTTGAGAAATTAAAAAAAAAAGCTCTACATGAAAGCTGCCCAAAGTGAAATTGAAAGTACAAATGAGGTAGTAACGAGGTAGTGAAATTGAGTTAAATTCATGAGATAAGTGTTAACCTTCACAGAAATCAATAGTAAATCGCTGAGATCAACGATATGGAGCTCACTGGATAAAAAAAGCAATCAATGACCACGAATCTTGGGATAAGGTGATCATTGCCTGGGTTAAGATGTGAATCTAGCAAGACAGTTTTCTGATTGAACCTATACCGGAAACAACATCGGGTTGAGTGATGGTGCCGCGCGACCCACTTTACCACCTCTGGCACGAGTTGGTGGTTTAAATGATGGCCGTGCACGTTTGGCTCGAGTTCCACCACTCCTAAATCATTGTAAAATATAGTTGTAATATTTTACCGAACTCTTGGGAAAGTTGTTACCAAATAACTTACGGTCCCTGGCTACTACCATGATGGCTTTTCTTTCGCACATGCGGAGTGATTTTTGCACGACCAACTGTTGCTGCACCACGACCTCTAACGCTGGTTGCGCTGCCGAAGCGCGGCGCAAATCTAGGGCCTATTGAAGGAGGCGGAGCTGAAATGTAAGAATAACATCTGCATCACAACAAAATGGTAGTGAGCTTTTGTACCTGATGATCCCTGATCCATCGAAGGAACAGAAGGCATTGGAGAAGCAGGCTGTTGTTGTTTGAGCTTCTCGAGTTGTTCACGCATCTCTGCCTCATCGCGGTCTTCAAAATTTCTAGCGCTTACGTAAAAGAAAAACAACTTCAAGCATTTCACTATGCACGTAAAGATTAATTGCCTAAATTATATTTTGAAATTTCTGGTATACTGGTGTTAGAGGGAACAAGCAGCAACCAAGCTTGAGTAGGTCGATCAGCAACTGACTGTATAAATAAATATATATATATATACATATATAGACTATATATATACACATATGCATACATATGTATACATATACATATACATATGTATACTGCCTATGTACATATATATACACATATATGTATACACGGATATATACATATATATGTATACACGGACCTCCCTCTTTGAGGGATCTCGCCCGGTTAGTCGCGAGGGCACGTGGCGCGTCCACAGGTGGTGGATAGGGGAATAAAAACGCGAACCAAAAGACCGTGTGCTTCCCAGAGACGCAGGTGGATTCAGGGGACGAGCTCCCTGCTTCTGCAGCGCCGACTTGACAAAAACTCTATTTCTAAGGGTCAAGTCGGCCAAAAGCCAACAATCAAGCGGCTGGGAAGTACATGGGAGGCGGTTAAGAGTCGCCTGCAACAAATAAGCTCCTCCCGCTCCTCCGAGAGAAGACTGGCAAGCTACTCGTGAGTACCCAGCCCCCACGTTTAGAGCCTGGCAAGCTATACGTTGGGTAGTCGAAATGCCAAAAACAGCAACAAATATGGGCCTCATTCCCCTGACCCCGAAAGAGCAACTGGTACGGCAGCGTTAGGTAGGACGAGTACGGAGAGGCTGCTAAAATCTCAGGGCCGAACTAGGCTGCCAAGATCGAAACGGACTAAACTGACGATCTGTACCTACAACGCAAGAACCCTTGCTCACCAATCCGCTGTAGAAGATCTATTGATTCAAGCAAGAAGAATAAGGTACGACGTCATTGGCCTGGCTGAGACGAGAAGGCGCCATCCTTTTCACGCTGTTAATGATACCGGAGAAGAACTGTTCCTTGGTACATGCGATCGCTGAGGTGTCGGCGGCGTTGGCGTTCCTCGTCAAATCGAATTTGACCATGAACATTGATTCGTTCGAACAACTAACAACCCGTATCGGACGATTACGGTTGAAACGATGTGGTTCTATGCCGGCTTTGACCATCTTCGTTGCTTACGCACCAACATCAAGCTATGACGAAGACGAAGTCGAAGCGTTCTATATGGACCTCAAAAAATTCTTCAGAGAAGATCATACATTCTTCAAGGTCATTGTCGGAGATTTTAACGCAAAAGTTGGACCTAGAAGAACGTCTGAAGAACGTCACATAGGGACCCACGGACTAGAATGGAATGAACAGGGCGAGAGGCTATCTGAGTTTATCATGACGACCCAAACCATCCATGGTAACTCGCAATTCCAAAAGCCTCTTTCTCAGCGATGGACGTGGGAGTCTCCCAATGGAGAGTACCATAGCGAAATAGATCACATCATAGTAAATCAGAGGTTTTGCCTGACCGACGTCGCTGTTGTTAATAAGTTCTACACGGGATCAGACCATCGCCTCCTTCGCGCAACATTCCGATTTTCGAGGAGAGGAGAGAAAGCCGCTAAATTCAAACAACGAAGTCCCAGAACTACCATAAACTGGGATGTATTCAAATCATTAGTCGGCTCTTGGGAAGTTACCGTTGTCGACAACATCGACGAAGAATACGATCGACTCGTTGAATATCTTCGCGTTAGCGCTATGAAAGCCGAGAGTCCTAAGGTCACGAAGAGACGCTTGTCTCCGCAGACACTCGAGCTGATACGTCAACGTGGAATCGCACGAGCTAGAGGCAACCGAATCTTGACGTCCGAACTTGCGAAACGCTGCAGAAAAGCGATAAAAGAAGACCTTAAAGAGAGAAGAGCAGCAGTTATAGCAGAAGCTGCAGAAACTGGGAAGAGCATTCGCAAAGCCCAGCGAGGCTTCGCCAACTATAAGACCAAGATGATTGCACTCCGATACCCTGACGGGACACTTACAGCTTCGAGAAGGGCTATGGAAAAAAATCATCCACTAATACTACTCGGATCTCTTCGCTAGCCATGTCCTCTTACCGTCATATAAATTGAAAGAGGACGAATATGTCGTCCCACCGGTCCTCCCTTCCGAATTCCGACATGCTATATCATCGGTGAAGAACAGAACAACACCCGGTCCAGACAGGATTAGACCAGAACACCTGAAGAACCTGCCGCCAGTTCTCATCAACACCCTGGCTCGGCTCTTCACTCGCTACCTGTCAGAATGCAAGGTCCCTATTCAATGGAAAACCAGCAAGACCGTATTGTTGTTCAAAAAGGGAGACCTTCACGACATAGGCAATTATCGCCCAATCTGCTTGCTGTCCGTTGTCTATAAACTCTTTACTCGAGTCATCCTGAACAGGATTGACAGAACACTGGACGAAGGACAGCCATGCGAACAAGCAGGGTTCAGAAAAGGATTTAGTACCATGGACCACATCCACACGATCACAAGACTCATTGAAGTTTCGCGAGAGTACAAACAACCGCTCTGTCTCACTTTCATCGATCTGAAGAAAGCCTTTGATTCAGTGGAAACAGAAGCGGTTATAGAGGCTCTGGATAACCAGGGCATCCCTACTCGGTACATAATGATCCTTCGTGAGCTTTATAAAGATTTCACGACCAGAATATCTCCATTCTACAACAATATCACCATTGACGTAAGAAGAGGGGTTCGACAAGGCGATACAATATCGCCAAAACTATTCACTGCCACCCTACAAAACGTCATGCGACCATTAGAATGGGACGAAATGGGAGTGAAAATTGACGGTCGACAATTAAACCATCTTCGCTTTGCTGACGATATCGTTCTCATAACACCAAACATCAGCCAAGCGGAACGAATGTTGACCGATTTCGATATAGCCTGTGGAAAGATTGGTCTTCTACTGAATCTAACGAAAACAATGTTCATGAGGAACGGATGGGTTTCTAATGCCCCATTCACGCTCAACTGAACGACAATCTCCGAATGCTCCAGTTACGTCTATCTAGGTCGTGAAATCAACATGATGAACGACATAGCTCCAGAGTTAAGCAGGAAGAAACGAGCGGCTTGGGGAACGTTTAAGAGCATCGAAGATGTAGTGAAGAGGACAAAGAACATCCGACTCCGTGCCCACCTTTTCGATTCGACAATTATCCCTGCCCTGACGTATGCAGCAGAAACCTGGTCGCTGCGTGAGCAGGATGAAAGATCACTTGCCGTTATCAAACGCGCAGTCGAATGGTCGATGCTAGGAGTATCCCGTATCTCGCAAATGAGGGAAAGGATCCAAAGTTCCGACCTACGTCAACGATCGAAAATTCAGAGACGTCGTTCTACACGCCAGGATATCGAAAATAAGGTGGGCCGGACACGTGATGCGCTTCAACGACGACCGAATCGAGAGCCGTTACCGACTGGATTCCTCGGGACGTCAAGCGCTCTAAAGGAAGACCACTGACCCGTTGGTCCGATTTCTTCACGAAAGAGATAGAAGAAAGATATGATGCTCAGCGAATCCCTAGTGCGAGGAGGATCCACTGGGCTACTCTTGCACGCGATAGGGAAAAATGGAGGAGTTGCTGGTACCCGCTCGAGTCACTCGACGATCAACGGGACGTCAGGTGATACAGGTGAGATGTATACATATATGCTATGTATGCATGTTTATATACATATGGAAATATAAGTATACACATATATTGCACATATATATATATATGGTATTTTTGAAATATTACACCGTTTGTTTCAACTTCTCATTTCATGTGAACATTGAAGATAAAAATATCTTCTTGCAGATGATAATAATAATATACTGCATAGACCGTCAGCCATAATAGCCGGTTCGAGTCTCCCACACTAGCTGGCCAACTTCAGTATCCTATACAAGTGGCCATTGTATTCGCGCAACCGGCAACTGTTCCTCGCACCAGATGGCCAATGCTGTGCGGATGAACTAACTAGTCACAACGCAGAGATTAAATCTGTGGAAAGAAGTGTCTCCCATAGTAGCTGACCAGTGTTGTGAGTGTAAACTAATCATAGGTTCACACAAACACGAAGCCTTCAAGCGTCACGCCCGTAGCAGTGCCATTCGAGTACGGATGTCACTTGGAGCTCGGCTGCAATTTCCATTCCTCTTAACTCTCAACTCATCTCTCCTATAGAGCCTCTTCCTCATTATACTTCACATCTATGATACAAGAAGCCTGCTCTCCATCAATTCCAAATATAATACAAGAAGCCTGCTCTTCATTCACATTCATAGTACAAATGCTTGCTATTCATCATAACTTACATGTATAACTCTGGAACCTGCTCCGCATTACTCATAAAATTTTTAATCTTTGATATTTTCAACTAATGACCGCACAGTATGTACGCAAGTTCTCTTTAAGTCCATCGACATCGTTGCCTTGTTTGAGGAAAGAGTTTTGTCCAGCAAAAAAAAAAACCAGGAAGAAAGCAGGTGGTGCGTGTGAAACATAATCTTATTTTGAATGTTACATTAATGTAAAAAGGCTTCTTCAAAAATGCCAAAAATTCGAGCCTTTGAATGATTGTTATCATTCTTATAAAGAGTTCTTGTTCAGCGAAAAGGATAGGTTTTGCATTTGTCACCGTATAATATATGAGAACCGTTAATTAGTCGAGGTGTACGTTTGAGAGTTTTTAAATTCAATACCATGGAAATAATTCTTCGCACAAATTTTATATACGTATTGTACCAACAGCCACTTGAAAACACGAGAATGCAGGGATATATAAATAAATTTGTTATAACAAACTCGTATCCATTGGGAAAATGCAAAACAACGCCTTTATCGACGAATCAGCGAGCAAATCTTACCGTCTACCTCCTTCCAAAACGGCTTCAAAGTGGCCATGATTCGTGCGCCATATTTTTCCACTTTTCGAAAAGTCATAGAATCCACTTGAACAAGATCTGAGTTCGTTCGCGGAAGGAGTGCGGCTACCTGTATAAAGTCCGACATTAGGACTACGGTGAGCATCATACTAATCGTGGATCGACGATGAACACTTTGATTCTTGTATTTCGAATGTTACAGTAAAAACCAAATGTAAATATGGAGAATGGGTGCTAGTGGAGTTGTTAATGACGCCGTCCATCGAGAAACAATATGCTCGTTCGACTACTCTTTTCACTAACATTCTCTTACAATCCACGTGGGAACGCCTAAGCTTGGCTATTTTCAGGATTAAAGAAAATTCGATTTGACTATTATCCAGCTACATTCATGAAGATGGCGAAATTTCCAAACAGCAGTCGAGACGACACACGAAATTTTCCACGACCTTTATGAACGATGTAAGCGACAAAACGACTCGAATATAAGAACTGTTGAAATCCACACAACAGGTGCGATGACAGACCGTGTAAATAAATAAATAATAATACGTATTAAAGTTAGAGGAACTATGAATAATGAAATAAATTTCACGAAGTAGAAAAAGGATAACAACAAGACGGATGAAAATTCAAGGATAGGATTCTATTAATACTACCATGTTTGGGCCACTTCATCACAACTCAAGCATATGACAAGGTAATTAGCTAATTAGCGATTTCCAGTGACATAACGAAACATAAGTATCAAGCGCAACATAAGAGAGCTGCTGAAGCATAAACCAATCACCTGCTCGAGTCCGTCCCTTGAAATTACTGCGTACGGACCCGATAGACTGGATTCCTCAGCAATCTCTGTCACAAGTTGTGTCAATGATTGTAGACACCGTGTGAACACATCTCCATACTTTACCATATGTCTTAAACAAACTATTATGGTTAGAATTGTATAAAAAAGTGTAACATCCAGAATAAAAAAACTACTTTTCCTTAAGTGCCTGTGCTTCAGAAACAGCAGTCCTGCTTAGCAAATCAGATGCGATTGACCTACGCTTGTTGTCTGTTGTCACATGCAGGTAAACCTTCAAATGTCTACATTAGACGCATGTCCAAGAAATGATGTATTTACAAAAACGGTAGATTTCCTGTTGTTTGAATGCTCAAAAGAAGACTCGAAGTTCGTGTTGCGACACGCATCCGATGAAGATTAGATGATTCAAATCATAGATATATTGATATGACTAATGTCATCAGAAAAAAGTATCTATGCTTTTCCCAGGACAATTTCGATTGAACGAACCACACCTTCGGTTTTATGCCTCCCATAATCGCCTGGCGGCTTTTGTTTGTGAGCTCAGCATAGGCCACAGTGCTCTCGAACTTTGTCCTATACAATCGCTCTACGATATAGTCTTCTACCACCTGAAAAATCAGTGATTTTTTTGTATATTATGCAATTACAACTTTGCTGTTCGTTTTCATAAACTATACTGCTATATCATACAATTCATTTATGATGTATAATTTCCTTGTCTTTATCATCTCAGTCTATTCGTATCAGTCATGTGCGGATGGACTTATATTACACGTACGTATATATGCATATTATGTACTATATACACATGCATATATATATACATATATGTATATATATATATATATATATATACATATACGCTACATTTGTAAAATTTTCAACTCTTCTTTGATTTGAATACATGACAATGCATATAATGCATATTCTACAACTCTTCTCTGTCATTGACATTGAGCGTCAGTGATGGTCTCTGGAAATCAAAACTTTATGAAAATCTAAAAAACGAAAACAAAAAGTTTCGTTTGACAGGGACAAAATAAAATACATATGTTGAATTAGTGGGTATTTGCTTCTTTTACTTCTGGCTATTGCGTTGCTTATGTTCTAGGGTAAGGTACGATGTGAAATATAACCATTATAGAGTTAGGTCACGAATAAAACCTGGAACGAGTGGCTTTGATCGCGCGATTACCCATTCCATGAGTTTGCTAAGTTCTCCACTACGCTGTCGAAGCTTCTGCTTATTAGACGGATAATTTATGTAAGTAAGAAGCTCCGTTTCTCACTTAGAATTTACTCAATTTTCTCCCTAACGAAAAATAAGGACTTAAGCATCTAACACATCATTCACTATTCTCTTGATGAGAAGACACGAGTTTGCGGGCAAAACTTCTAAGCAACGTAGTACTGATCAAAGTCTCTGCAGTTTCCCCTTTTTTGAATCTTGGAAAGGTCATAACATGTAGTCCACTTAATCAGGCACTTTCATAACACCATTAGAAAAAAAATGTGCTACATACAGATTTTGGTTCGTTCTGATTAGGAGGGGACAAATGAATAATCGATTTTGTTCGCGGGAGAAGAATTTTTACATAGGAGTGCTAGTAACTATTCGAAAGCTGAGTTATGAGTCTACAGAATACTTCATCGCTTTTCGAAACACCTTTTTGTTATGCTCTTACTAACATTCAAAATAAAATCATGTTTCATACAACCGCGTGTTTTTTCTCCTATCTCGCTCATATTTCGCTGGACGAAACTCCTTCCTCAGAGTGCCAATGCTCAAACTATAGCACAAGCTTCAAAGAACTCATGACGTCTGCTTTTTGAAAAACTCTTTGGATTCTTTGATCTCCTCTGGTCTTTTGATTTGCGCTTTAAACCTCGCCGCACAGAGCTCCTTCTTTAGACAATTGGTAATCATCTAATAGCGTAATGTTTTTTGACTCTAGCGATGCGCTCATTTCCTGGAAATGCGGTTTAACATGGAAAATAAGACCAAGTTTTGTATTTTTGGTGACGTTGTTTACAGGCTATTCGACAGGCGAGAACCGTTCAGGGGACGTGAACGGGGTGTGTTGAGGGCGGGATGAGGCGGAATGGTCGATATTTTGTAATTAAATTGGAAATTTTCCTCCGTTCCGATAGAAACTTCAGATAAAAAGATTGACTAAGATACTACAAAAATTTCTCTACACATTTTTATCCTTTAGGCTTCCAGCAAATTATACGCGTGATAAAAATGAAGACAAAAGGCGAGTATGAATCATAATTTTTGATCTGGATAATACAACATTATTACAGGGTATTTTGGAAAACAGCGACGCGTGGCAGTAGCCTCAAGTCTCTGCTTTCGAATGGTTACTAACACTCTTATGAAGAGTTTCTACCAGCGAATGAGATCTTTTTCATTTGTTCCCTTCTAATCAGAAAAACGCATATTTTGTTCGCCGAGCTTTTTTTGCCGAGGTTTTGAATGGATTGCAAGTTTGAATGTTACGAATTCTGAAGAAGGCGAAACCGCTTAGATGTTAGCAGATGTTAGGTTGGATAAGTCATTAACAACCAATCGTTTCTTCTTACCACGAGATTGGAAATTTTCAGGTCATTCTTGATGTAATGGAATCATAAATAAGCCAAGAATTCTCAGTAATTATAATATACCATTTTTCTCATGAATCGCAGAGCATCCTGCTCAGACATACCGATACCTCTACCATAAAAAGGTAGCGATGTGTGTCCCAGACGAGTTGCTTGCTCAGCATCTTTCTTATTCAGCTGCCCTCGGAACAGCTCCGCTAAATACCTAAAAATTGTATCATTTGAAAGCTGTTACACACTAAAAAATCATACACGAAGATCTTTCAATTGAAATAATCATATATTTCTTCGAACTCAATTTCCAATGAACATTTGTCTCGCGAGAATTGGTACACCATGCAAACATAGCGCTAGATATCATTACGATTTAGTGGGGTAATTGATATGAGATATCCTTGAGACCTCGTCAAAGGTCGACACCCTGTGACTCAGGAAACCTTTCACTGACGTGCCATCAGATACACCATGTTACCAAAGATCCCATAAATTAAGAGCGGTCTGTGCTGGAAAAGTACTTGGAAGTAATCAAGTGATCTTAGCAAATTTACTAATTTAGTAATTTGCAGTAATTCTTATTTATTCTTATTCCCATTTCTTCTCTGCCTTACTTTTAATTCCTCGTAGTTTTTATTTCATCTCTTCTGACACCATGCTACATCGCTTCGACAGTACTATGTAATGTTGAAAATCTCAATTGAAAAGGATTTTGCCGACAAAAGTATAAACGGTAATGGAGGGATAGAAACTGAAAATAAAAATCAAGCTATTGTTACTCTTATTGTCGTTTGATGTTCAAAATAAATAAATGGCGTATTTGTCCGTCCCTTCACATTCTGCAAAAATTAGACCGCTCTTACCCATTGAATTTTAGGTTAGGTGAAGAATAATCATTATAATAGGAACTAGTACACAGTTAACAATCACATGACACTATGCGATGTTGGCGATACTAAACATTTACTTTGAAGAGGTAAATTAGGGGAGAAATAACTGTTGCGGTGAGGTAAATTAAGCATTAAGCTCTTGGCGTTAGTCAATGTCAAAAGAAGGGGTCATGCATTTGGCTTCACTGAGAGTCCAGAGGTGACTGAATGCATGTCTTACCTTTGAAAATGATTAGCGGTAGCGCACTTATGTATCAACTCAGTACTACTAAATACCCAGACAAGTCTAGTACCAATTCATAGACCCTCGAGGGTTGCAAAGTTTAACGATCCTTGGGACGCGGAATCCAGTCATGGACCACGTGTGTCGCAAAGCACCTCTAACCACTAAGCCACACGCGCCTTGTGGATGGGTGACTATGTAAATAAAGTTTGGAAAAAAAAAACAAGCGGTATGGGATCATCACAACCTCAACGTAATATTTCTCATTTTTGTCATCGCCGTGAGAATAAGCACTGCTTCCTCAGACACGTCGAACAGCTTCACTGCTTCAGGATTTCGCTTCAGGCGTTGACATACATCGCAAGGAGTATTACTTTTCAAGCACACCTGGGCATCGTATACCTAGAGAAAAAAGAAGAAACGATACACTCCAAATACCGATTTCTGTTCTTATGAGGTTTTGAAGAAATAATTTGACTGGAATCTTAAACTTTCTGTTCCAAGAGGAAGTAGCAGCGGTTAAAGAGTCTTAACAAAAATAGTAGCGCACAACATTCATAACATGTGAAAGAAAGAAGGCACTGGTACTGCGATCAGTGAATCATAGTTATCTTCATCAGAGGGAATGAAGGAAAGGAAACGATGTTGAAGGTGAATGACACTAAAATGTTTCCTGAAAATCCTTTTAGACTTGCAAACATGTCGACGCTCGCATGTCGATTTGGTAAAGAGAAGGCCAATTGATGACGATATGGTTAATTTGCTACATAAATTTCCCATAGCCGAAAAATTATAAGACAACGATGTTAATTTCCTAATGTGGAAAGCCAGTTTAATTAACTCAATGGCTGCCGGTGGCGATTAATTGTAGATGCCGTTACATCATCCTCATACCTCTCCGAAATGCTCAACCAGTATCTTCCTTCGACAGACGGACACGTTCTCACAGTACGACACGACTTGGTAGATATTCTGCAGATGCATTGCTCGAACACTAGCCGGCGCTTGACAGTCGTCACCTGAAGAATCTTTTATATGTCAGAGACTAGAGTGATAAAGACTTGAAAAAGGGAGACGAAAGGAGATTCACCAACTTTCAATCATCTTTCGTAAGCGAATAGCGTCCTGATAATTATACAATAAAAGACAATACGCTGGTTGTCCGTCCCGTCCGGCACGACCTGTCTCTTGGTAATAACCTTCGATCGACTTAGGCAGGCTAAAACAATGTTTCAACATCAATAGATCTAATATGAATATTTACTTAATGAGAGTAACCACGATAAGACAGTTAGCGGGACTTCAGAAGCAACAAATTTCCAGATTTTGTCTTCATCTTTGATAACATTGCTCTTTATTTATTATATTTGGCCCGCCCGTGGTTTTCTTTCATTGTACGGATCCCAGTACTTCTAGCATCCAACTGGTTTTTTTTAGTCTTATTCTTAAAAGTCGTAAAATTCTAGTGGAGCACGTCTCCTTGCAATCTCGAGGATAATATGGCAGTGGCATTACATGGATCGCTCGTTGTTCACTACCGAAAAGTGTTGAAGATGGAGATCGGCCCACTACCGCACCGCGACGAGCATCAAAGCCACTCTGCCACGTCTCCCTCGATCACAATGATCAGTGACAATTTCAAAAATTACGACTATTATACGATAACGTGAAAAACGCACACAAAAACAAAATGGACGAACCTTCTAGAGATTTAGAAAAATTTACGAACAAGAACGGCGTAAAATCGACATTTCATTTACCGCCTAAATATTTTTCAATGGCAGCGTACGATGTGATCAGAGGCATGCTCAGAGATGAGCAAGCCAGATTTTCAACCTGATGTATATGTGAAGGACTCGAACCACGACTACCCTCTCTGACGGTACGAGCGTTCCCACTATAGCATAGGAGTGATCGCTCTGCCTTCCTCTCAGCCGACTTTGTGAACGATTTAGTTATGTCGTAATCCGTGTTAGGAAATAGATATCTTGTCAGGTGCTGAGAAATAAGAAACAGAAAGACGTGTTTCATAGTAAAAGTTCCCTTATGATGCTTCACTCCCACCAACGCAGATGGGCCTATAAGTAGATCAGAATCAGAACTTTGACTGTTTCCTTCCACAAATGAACTTTTGAAGTAATTGAACAAGTAAGTATGGATCAGTAGATGAAAAGACGACGAGGTAATGAATAACATAGAATGGGAAGGCGGTGATGCAGATCACTTGACAAATCTTACCTGTAATGAATTACGAATCGCACGTCCGGTTTGTCGATGCCCATACCAAAAGCGATTGTCGCACATATCACATTAATAGTGTTGCGCAGCCAGCGATGTTGAACCTATATATTACAATAAGACGGAATCAAAAAGATCACTACATATAGGCAGACGCATAGCTAGATGCCTAGTAAAATTAATGACTGAGTGAGACAAAATAGAAAACTTGCACAGGAACATAGAGCATCAAAGCGTAAGATTTCAGAAGCATTTTGGATAAACACCATCAATTCAAGCATGAAATGCAGGACGGAATGCCTTATGATCACACGTGTATGGCAGAGTGCATAGGAGTGTTAGACGCTAGTGGATACTGTGGTCCAACCATTTTTAACCCTTTACGGGCCATGGGAGTAATTTTGATGCTCACCGCGCGACGTCAAATCTCACTCAGCTACTGGATGGCGGCGTTGTGTCTCGTGGGAAAGCAGGCAGACTACACAGCCGCTCATCTAATTGCCGCGCAAGTGACGACATAACGTCGCCTGCCTATCAACGCTGATCCTCGAAGGGTTGAAGTAATTGTGGTCTCATCAAGAAATTTCCAATGAATTTTCAGTAAGCATTCGAAAGCTTAGATCTCTGGCTACTGCACTATATAGCCGTTTATGAAAAAGCCTCTATATAACGCTGTAGCAGAAAGAAAACGTTTGTTTTCCACACACGGATATTTCTCGCTGGATAGCATTCTTTCCTGGGATTATAAGTAACCATTCGGTATCGTAATTTTCTGCGGTTTCAATGCTATAGTTATTTTCTGGAAAGACCGTTTCATTGCACTGTAGCTGAGAAGATAAGATTGAGTTTCACATACGCGGCGCATTGGGTTGCCGGCTAGTGTGTTTTGGCTGTGGACCGAGAACGCGCGATCGATAGATAATATAGGTGTGTTTCACATGAAGAGTGCAATTTTAGTTACTAAATTTAGTACTGTAATAAATCCCACGACCGACTATCTTTCGACCTCGCCATATTTTGAATAAAGAGTATTTTCTTCTGTTCAGCCGTTCCGAGGTATTATTGATACAATTTATTGAATATTAACGAAGCAATACAACAATATAGTTAGTAATGCAGCATAAATATTACAATAATCATGGTGACTTACGTTTCAGCGGGTCGCCTTCGTCAGAGCCTAGAAAGATCAAACTGATCCACAATCCACTGAGGCAGAACCTCCATAACCCCAACAAAAAATGTACGGTTTTGGCTTATTGAATTGTGAATCAATTTGATCTTTCCAGGCTCTGAAGAAGGCAACTCGCCGAAGCATTAGCCACCATGATTATTATAATATTTATGCTGCACCACTACTTACATTGTTGTATTGCTTCATTGATATTCAATAAGTATTATAAATAATACCTCGGTCTTGGATTTAGGAGTTTTCTCCGCTTTGAAAGAAACTCCAAATAAAACATACGACCCTGACACTACAACAATTCCTCCACTTATATGCTTTCTGTGCTTCCAGCGAAGTAGTAATAATGGTGTGCGGCCGATGTAAAACTCGGTTTTATTTTGAATGCTACAGCGTTATAAAAAGGTCTTTTCAAAAAATGGCCATGTGGCGCTGTAGCCAAAGATTTAAGCTTTCGAATGATCACTATGAAAGCAAAGGAAAGCGATGGGACCACAACTACTTTGAAATATGATGGGACTACAACTTTTCGCAAAGGCCGACTGTTTTTTCGATGTGGGGAAGGTGCATTAACAGTAAATGTAATCTCTGCGCGGCTGGTCTCCACATGGACAACATAGTGGATGACACATAAAATAAGGTGCATTTGTTCAAAAGCTCTTTGTGCTCGATGAGACTGAAAACTAGGTTTCATGATCTTTTCCGTTTGAGTAATAGAGGTGTTTGGCTGACTGGGGCAAAAATTGTCGAAACGTCAGCTGTGGGAACGAGTTGTGTTGCAGAATCTCGTCTTAGCTTATAGAGATAAAAAACAAGGAATTATTGAAGAATCCCAAGGAAAGACAGTTGTTCTTCGAAACAAACTAGGATTCACTATCCACTGCAGATCGTTCGACAATGCTCAAAGAAATACTGCCGTATTTTCAATCCGAAATGTTGGACATAAAACCCAATTTGATAGACCATTTTTTCTTAGTATTACGAAAAAGTCTTACTGCCGCTTTATGAAATTATTTAGATAAAACACCATTGATAGCGTAACAACCTGCAACATCATCTAGAATGTCATGAAGAAAGGCAACTATAACGGAAATTCTGGGAAGCACGAATGAGGCGAGAAAGCTGCTCGTTTGCTGTAAAGAACATTTACTAATCCTCAGCATTGCTAACCTCTATTCGTGCTTTATCAGGAAGGCCAGCATGGTACACATCAGCATTTAGGCCGGCTTTAGTCAACGATGTGCATACTATTTCACACTCCTTTCTGGAAACGTTAGAATCAGATAAAGGTAAAAAGTTCATTTCCTAAGCAAGTTGATTGGTAAGCAAAAATTCCACCTCGGACGGCAGTTGAACACACGTTTCATTAAAACAGAGAACGAATTTAAATCGATGAAGTTACACCGACCACATAAATAGGAAGGATTGGGTACAAAAAAGTAGAAAAAATGTTGGCAGCTGTAAATAAATAAGACACTGAAGAAAGAGTAGGGACTAAGTGGTGATCTCAGTGGTGTAGTGGTAATTGGCGTCCCCATTATGGATGAAACGCGGGTTCAACACCTGTCTGACGTCGAATTTTTGTTTACCACTCAATTCTCTTAGGAATATTCGAAACATCATAACTCTATGAATAAGCAGTAAAAACAAAGAAGTCTCGTAAAAAGTAAAATTGGTAATCCAGAATAATCTATGACTTCCCTCGATAAACAGTATACTATGCCAGCTTTTCCCGGATAAAGCTGCATCATCTTCTGAACAACGTTTAAGAATGTTTTCGCCGCCTTCAGCACGATTTCGTAAGTGAGATTAGTTCTCACAAAACTACTGATAAATCTGAAGCATGACATTAGTATAAAAAACTGAAAAAAAGCACTGCAAAGACTCACAACTTCGAATCTCCTATTCCCAGATGATCTCGAGTATCGGCGACGATTTTCGGTGTGGCGGTTGCCGTCAAAGCAACTATTTGCACCTAAAACAATGACACGGTCAATCAATCGCTAAAACTTTGTAGTGTCTGACTAAATAATGATAGGCGAAGTATAAATCATTGGTGCTTTTCCGCTAGACGGCACGGGAACAAAACCGATCCCTTCCGCTGCATGAGAACTGGAAAGACAAGAAAACGGCCATGTAAGGCGCTAGCCAGAAATTAGAGCTTTCGAACGATTACTAACACTCTTACGAAAACTTTTTTTTTCCAGCGAGATGGATTAGTTCTTGATCGCGTGCCATTCAACGGAAGAGAATCAAAACACCATCTCACTTGTTGCTGCTCACCAGGGCTCAAAAACGGCACGCTTTTTGCGCGACATGCTAGGAGTTAGGCTTGTTCACTAAGCCAATAGATACGAAAAACTCAGTATTTGCAGCGATGTAGCCTCAAACTTATGTTAGTGACTTCGCACCTTTGGCTCAGCGTAATCATGACGCAGTGACTGCAGTTTTGTGTAGTCGGGACGAAAATCGTGGCCCCACTGGGACACGCAATGCGCCTCATCGATCACGAATCGAGAAAGAAAGTGGCGACGATGTAAGCTCGCAAATACCGATGCCAGCCGTCCAGAAGCACTGATCTAAATCAGTCATAGAGTATAACCACGACAGGTAGAGGTGCTACTAGGCTGCAATAAGAAGTTCATTTCCTGGAAGAATCATGAGAGTAGAAAAATCTAATGAGAAGAAAAAAATGATAATAAAAGAACAATGAAAGTTGAAATGATGAAAAAACAAGATGAACGAGGAAAAAGGGAAACTTTTCCGACAGGCGCAATGGAAAGCAAGAAGAAAGCTCTTTTTATCCTATAAAATCATGAATTGACTGTCAACCCATTCCGCACCCTGAAAATACTATACTCTCCTTAGGTACGGTAATGATCGTCTTCAAAACCATTTTAAGCTCTTTAGCTTTCTCCACTTTTTTGAATCGGAGAACAGAGCGATTATCTCCAAAACTAGCTTTATTACTAATTACTAAATAAGTATTGACTTTTATGCGATGCTGTTGTTGGATGGTACAGATTGAGTAAAGTTTCATGAATTCTGTGGAGACAAATAGGAAAAGATTGCTTGGAAGGTTATGTGTACCAGGAAGGAAAATATAATTAGATAAATAAAGAAGAGAGAGTGAACAAAAATACCTTCTCCGGCGTAATATACAGCAACTTGATATCGGGTGGAGAACACATCAATCGATTGTAAATTACTGTTTGATCAGATTGACTTAAATCGGACGTAAGCGCCTCGCATGGGATCTATAATTTTGATTTTGAAAAATTTTGGGACATTCAGTCAAGGACGAGTTTGGTGACAGTGACTATATTTTGAAGAAAATATTCGATTCAAACACTTAAGGTGAGTTTTTATTTTTTTCCACAACAGGAAAGCGCAAGGGATCATGTCGACTTTGGAACGTCTAACACCTGGTATGTAGTGTACCGCGCAGTGATTGGAGGTGCCCTGCGACACATGTGGTCGATGGCTCGATTCCGCACCCAACGTTCATCAAACTTTCTATTCATCCAGATTTGGCGAATTGCTACCAGACCAGTTTCGTAGGATGGCAGCGCTGATTTATTACATCGATGGGCCATCGGGAGTCATTGTAGAGGTCATTTATGCATGTAATCTAATCCTCTCTGATGATGCTGATGATATCGAATGTATGGAGCATCCTTGAGGGATTCACCAACGCCAAGAATTGAAAGCTTTGAGTATTTTCTATTTGGAGTGCAGAGATGCCAATGCTTTCGAAAGTTGTCAAAAACTCTTATGTCTGCGACAGAGTTCAGTCACCTTCCGACTAATTCAAAAAGGCAGTGAGCACTGTGGTTAATCTAACGATTGCTCGGCAAGCAAGCGAGACATTGTGTATGTACAAATATATGCAAATATATGTACATACAAGTACATGCATATGTATATTTGCATGTATGTATGTATATATACATATGTACACATGCACACATATAAGTATGCATACATATATGCATATATATATATGTATATATATATATATATGTACATAGAAGGTCAAAGGATAAAACTCCCGATGTTGACCACTACCTGAGAGATGCGTTATGCACTCATCTTCATTCTCGAGTTTCGCTTGAGGTGAAGAACGCATATCGTGTCCTTACAATGACTCGCGGTGGCCTACGGCTGTAACGAGCCAGTGCTGCTTATCCTTCCAGACAAGTCTGGTACCAATTTACCCAACCCGGATGGGTGGATGGCTTGGTGAGCCGTGTGCGCAAGATCGAACCACTGACCTTGTGTGTGAATATATATATGTATACATATGTAGATATTGTATATATGTATATATACTTATATATTGTATATATATGTACATATATATATATACATATATATATATATATATATATATACATATAAGTGGGATCTTTCTGTTAGACGGTGACAAATGAATATTCAATCTGTTCACTGCACAAAAATTTTCCATAAGAGTGTTGGTAGTAATCATTCGAAAGCTTGAATCTCTAGCTAGCGCGGTAGGAAGCCAGTTTATTGAGAAACTCTTTTTACAATAAGACAACGAAAGGAAAACACCTGCGTTTACAAACGCATTCTTCTCGCAAGACAGAAAACTTCCTTTGGACAGCTTGCTATCATTTGACAGCGTAGATTTATAGATACCAACGCTGTACTTATTTTCTGGAAAGACCATTTCTTTGCAGTGCAGCAGGGCAAATAAGATGAAGTTAACATACGCAAGCATGGGTATGCTGGCTATTCCACGAGGAAGGAGAGCGGGGCGCAGAGCGCATGAGGCCGTTTTGATACAAGTATCGATTTGCCCATTGGCGTGCCATAGGGAAGTGGAACTTTGGTTATTGAATTAGGAACTGTTTCTCCATTTTCAATGAAACTCCGGAGTAAACGCCTGACTTTAAAACTAACAGATTTTCTCTACACGTTCATGCCTTTCTCGTATTTCCAGAGAAGTAATGCTCGAATTGTACGCCCGATCTACAAGATAATTATTTTTCAAATCTGACAGCGTAATGAGAGGGTGTCTTCGAAAACCGCGCTAGCCTGAGATACAAACCTTCAAATGATTACTAATACAGTTCTTGAACAGCGAAAGGGTCGAATATTCTTTTGCTGCCGTCTAACAAAAAAGAACCAATAAATCCATATGTACATGCATATATACATATACATACATGTATACACAAACATATATACATGTGCATATATGTATGTATATACATAAGCATGTACATATGCGTATATATGTATATATGTGTACATATACAATGCACACACACATTATATACATGCACACATATCCGTGTATATATCGTCTATATATACGTAGATATATATACATATATATATCTTTATATATATATATATATATATATGTGAAATAGATGCGTACAAAACAACACTTTTAGAGTCCTAAATGGAAGACATACCCCTAACTCTCGCATTTTCAATCGCTGATCTTCGATAAGTGACTTCAGAGGTGAAACGACAACAGTAACTCCATTAGAGAGTACCGCAGGCAGCTGATAACACAGACTCTTGCCAGCACCTAAGAAATCAACATTTTTTGTTTGAAGATTTTGAGGGTTAACATTAAACGTTAAGTCTTAGAACCGACAAAAACTTTCATCATTGAGTATTCAATTGTGACAACTTGTCTCAGTTAAAACCTTGAGAACATTCGCAACAATATGCATGGAATTAAGTACACTTATGATCAATAACAATTACACATTTCATCTTCAAACAAACAAATATTTTTCAAAGTGCGCTCAATTTAGTAGAAGTAAAAACCAGTTAGATCTGCAAAGATCTGTTCACAAGATATTAGCCTTGTCCAATAGAAATTAATTCCTAGTTTCTGCAGCTCGTGAAACATTTTCGGCTGCCTTTTTATATAAAGGATCCTAATCATCACAAAGAGAAAATTTGAAGAAAGGTATTTTCTTCACAATGACATAATATCTTGAACAACGTATTGTTAAAATTTGAGGGTGCAGTACGCGAGTGGAAATCTTCAAAAATGTGGACCTTCTCATCTTTTGTAAATACGAGTAAAACAGAATCCAAACTAAGACAACTAACATTCCAAAATGCTCATTTACAATAATAGACATATAAGTTAGAGACTTCCATAAGTTTGTCAGAAACCAGTCACAGAGATGAATATGCAGCGAATCACCTGTATCACCTGTCGTCCCGTTGATCGTCGAGTGACTCGAGCGGGTACCAGCAACTCTTCCATTTTTCCCTATCGCGTGCAAGAGTAGCCCAGTGGGTCCTCCTTGCTCTAGGAATTCGCTGAGCATCATATCTTTCTTTCATCGCTTTCGTGAAGAAATCGGACCAACGGATCAGTGGTCTTCCTTTAGAGCGCTTGACGTCCCGAGGAATCCAGTCGGTAACGGCTCTCGTCCATCGGTTGTCGTTGAAGCGCATCACGTGTCCGGCCCACCTTATTTTCGATATCCTGGCGTGTAGAACGGCGTCTCTGATTTTCGATCGTTGACGTAGGTCGGAAGTTCGGATCCTTTGTCTCATTTGCGAAATACGAGATACTCCTAGCATCGACCTTTCGACTGCGCGTTCGATAACGGCAAGTGATCTTTCATCCTGCTTACGTAGCGACCAGGTTTCTGCTGCATACGTTAGGGCAGGGATAATTGTCGAGTCGAAAAGGTGGGCACGGAGTCGGATGTTCTTTGTCCTCTTCACTACATCTTCGATGCTCTTAAACGTTCCCCAAGCCGCTCGTTTCCTCCTGCTCAACTCTGGGGCTAGGTCGTTCATCATGTTGATTTCACGACCTAGATAGATGTAACTGGAGCATTCGGAAATTGTCGTTCCGTTGAGCGTGAATGGGGCATTAGAAACCCATCCGTTCCTCATGAACATTGTTTTCGTTAGATTCAGTTGAAGACCGATCTTTCCACAGGCGTTGTCGAAATCAGTCAACATTCGTTCCGCTTGGCTGATGTTTGGTGTTATGAGAACGATATCGTCAGCAAAGCGAAGATGGTTTAATTGTCGACCGTCAATTTTCACTCCCATTTTGTCCCATTCTAATGTTCGCATGACGTTTTGTAGGGTGGCAGTGAATAGTTTTGGCGATATTGTATCGCCTTGTCGAACCCCTCTTCTTACGTCAATGGTGATATTGTTGTAAAATGGAGATATTCTGGTCGTGAAATCTTTATAAAGCTCACGAAGGATCATTATGTACCGAGTAGGGACGCCCTGGTTATCCAGAGCCTCTATAACCGCTTCTGTTTCCACTGAATCAAAGGCTTTTTTCAGATCGATAAAAGTGAGACAGAGTGGTTGTTTGTACTCTCGCGAAACTTCAATGAGTCTTGTGATCGTGTGGATGTGGTCCATGGTACTAAATCCTTTTCTGAACCCTGCTTGTTCGCATGGCTGTCCTTCGTCCAGTGTTCTGTCAATCCTGTTCAGGATGACTCGAGTAAAGAGTTTATAGACAACGGACAGCAAGCAGATTGGGCGATAATTGCCTATGTCGTGAAGGTCTCCCTTTTTGAACAACAATACGGTCTTGCTGGTTTTCCATTGAATGCAGCGAATAGGTGCTAGAATAATGAAACTAACAAAGAAAAACTAGAAGACTACACTGAATTCACCCGATGAAATTACTTTCGGAATGTTTTCAACCTACGCAGCATTGTACTTACCAGTTGGCATCAACACAAATGCATCGTATCCTAACAGAACTGCAGTGACCGCCGTTTTCTGACGATGTCGAAACGAATTGAAACCGAATTTCTCCTTCAATGTCCTGTAGACCTCTTCTTGAAGCGCTTCACCAAGCAACACTACTGAAAAGATAGAAATTTCTAAGGAGGCAAAAGACAACAAAATTCTGCTCAGTTCTACGATCATTCTACACTTGACAAGATGGATCAGAGAATAGGTTTCTTTTCGCTGCTATCTCTATGATATACGTTGATTCGGCCAAAAGCGTAATAAAGTGAAAGTGAACAAGAAACAGACAGTAGGCAATTCAAATTACCTAGATTAAAATGCTCACAATCAGTGTGAGAAGGACTAGGAACTACATCCCTGCATACATGCAATCCTCAGGGTAAAATCCAGCTGCATAAGCTCTTAAAAAGAAGAACCAGCGTGGCCTAAAAGGCCCATTCATAATTGTTAGTTCAAATCTGAACTTGTGAAAGCCTTCCAAAAAGCCTAAAAGTAGACCTTAAGGAAGAGAAACTTAAGTAGCTGCAAGCCTATGAATAACTCTCCTCGGCCTTCTTGGAGAATAGTCGGCGACTGATATTCGCGAAGATAATTTCATAACTCTATCAGATTTCTTATACCATTAGAATCCTTCATTTTCACAACACTCTTTTCGTGACTGAAATGTCATCTCACTAGCCTTCATGAAGCTCAATATATGTGTGAAGCGAAAAACACCCCCTTGAGCCATCGTCGAGAACACGTGAAAAGTCTTACAAATCCCTCGGAAAGGGATCGTTTCCACATAACGATGACTAACATGTGACGAAAGTACAACGCTACTTAATTTCAAAAAATCATTATATACAAGATGCTAACTTTTATTCAACCCTTTATAGCCCATGTGCATCGTTTCGATGCTCACTGCGCTAAGTCAAATCTCACTGAGTACTGTAATTGCGACGTCGCCCCTCTGCTCGGTTTCTATTGGTGCAGATTGCAATGGAAATATAGGAAATCAATAGAAACCCGAGTTTCTGAGGCAGTATTATTATTGTAAAATAGTGGTATATTAATTGAAAGGCATTTGTTCCTCTCCATTCACGTTAACTTTTACGAATAACCCCACATAAACCAACTAAATAGATCTCGCTCTGGAAATCAACATGACGAACCGTTTAATTCTAGCGCTGGTCAGAAAGAAATGATAGATTTGGAGAATATATCAAAGCATCGAGGGGTAATGAAGAAAACGGATACTCGTTCTGCATCTATATATCGGCTAATTCTGCATTAGTGCACGTCCTATGGACGCCATAACAACGAAGATGAGGCTTATCTTCCTGAATGCGTTTGCAAGACTCTAACAGTATTATGTACAAATGATTATCCAAAGTTCACACTTGCTGGTCGACTTCGGCTCACCAAAAAGACGAATGATATTACTCAAGTGGACCACCTATTGAGGACCGATTTGTTATTTCAGAAGAATCAAATTTACAGATTCTTTACTCCAATTCACGTCTAGCCGAAGATATAGATTAACTAAGCAAATGAACACACTAAATAAACGGTCTTCAAAGTGACAAAAAAGCTAACCATCATCTTCGAATTCATCGCCGTCGTCTTTCAGAAATCCACGAAACTGACCATGCATATCTAAGCACAAGTGGATCATATGATATGGTATCTTGAAGAAAAAACTTTCAAAAACGACTAAATAAAACGGGCAATTCTTCTTAAAAATTTTTGGTTCGAAACTTGAAGATACTATTGAACAGAAAGTCTACAACAGTTGCTTAATTAAAAATTACCGTGACGTTCTTCTTGAGAATCCATTCGTTGTGTTGGCATGACCTTAAAAAACTTGGACCAAAATAATTTCATACTCTTAAAATCACATCATTTCGCAACTTTTTTAGCAGTGTCATAATGTCATAAGTTACATTAGAGTATATCTCCGGTAGGTTGAAAAGCGGTTTCAACTCTCGTTTGAGGTGCCGAAATTTCCTTATCTCTCAGAATTTTCAAAGAACATTACTCTAATTTTCAAATGAGAAAAGTCTGTCGCATTGGTTAGAAGTGCCGTGCAACACACACGTGGTCGATTGTTCTATCCCGCGCCCCAAGGCTCACCAAGCCTTTCATTCTTCAGGGCCTGCAAATTGGTGCAAGACTTTTTCGGGAGGATAGCAGCTCTGACTTGATACATTCGTTAGTCCTTTTGAAGACCATTCATTGCACTCGATCATCTTTAAGGATGCTTGGTGAAGTCGAATGCATGGCGCATCCTTCAGATATTGGTCAACACCAAAAGCTTTGTCCTTTATCCTTCCGATTCCTCAGTTGATATACTACCTCACAATGACTAAGGCTGCTCTTGTATGGCAAAATGTGATATGTAGTTGATATTTACACACACGGTAGATTCTCAGTACCTGAGAAGAAAGTTCGCAAGCCTACCAAAAATTGAACAGAAACCAGATATCATGACTGTACTGCTAGAAACATAGTCGCAGGTTGGTGAATCTTTTCCAATCCGGAATTGCCTATGCCAACAACATGAGAACGCCTAGAGACTGTTTTAAACTCAGAAGAAAAAAAAAAGCATGTCAATCATCCAGAAGTAATATGCTATGCTGCATTGACGCTTACTTCTTTCTACTGTGTCGACTGAAGTGAGATAACCAAAAAGAAGCGATGACATCGTCAAAGCACATGATGCTACGCCGTCAAGCGAATATTCTTAATGCATCATGGAGACTACCTTGTTTCACAGTTTAGAACCCAAGAAAATTTCCTCAAATGTCAATCTTCACGCTTTTCTTGAATCTGTAGATGGATAAAATTGCAAGTGGTTGTCTTGCGGAGGATAAGAAATCGAAAAGCGAACACATAGCATTTGGACTCCCAGATACTACATTGAGGAAAATGTTACTTAACACCCTCTAAAAACTCAAATTTTATGTTTGTTTCACAAGATAAACGGTCATTGTAATTTCGTGGAAGTATCTCAAAAATATTTCCATAATAAACTCCCCGGCAACGCTAGTTATAGAGCACCAAATTTTATCTACTCTTCGAATATGAAATAATGATTATGGACAAAATTGAGCCTCGACTTTCGATACGCTATGCTGAAAACGACTAATGCTGCGAAGGAGATTTGTGGTGCCGAAGGTGGAGAAACTGTGAGCAATAGGACTGTTGCAAAGTGGTATAAACAATTTGAAAGTAAGTATTGATTGCAGTTTCAAATACCAACCCCGTTCCGGCGCTCCACTGTAATTAGACGATTGGGGTCTGCAAACAGCTTTGGATGCGAAACCACTATCAAGCACACGTGTTGGCAAGAGAACTTATCGACGATCAAAACACGGCTTGGAATCATCATCAACAACTTGACTTTGTACACTATAAGCCTCGCCGAGATCGCACGAATTGACTGAAGCTCAAGCCAATCGCCGCGTTGGAATTTACCGTCACCTTTTGCAGAACCCGTTGAACGACCTTGACGTTGCAGACCGTTGGCAGAAGATCGTGGAGGTGATGGTCTTTATTTTGAAAAACATCCACAACTACTTCTATATGAATTTTTAAATTTTGAATTTCCCATGCGTATCAGGGAACGTTTCCTCACCCTAATACATGCCTCCTATCAAAGGAAGATCAAAAGAAGGGACGGGAAACGATGCAAGGCCTGATGACTGAAAACTGGATGAGTTAAATGACTAGTATAAGGATATGATCAATATCAGAAAGACGTTATATGAATTGGCTGGCAAAAAGTCCAGCTTCGAGTGTAAGCGGCGAATGAGAAAGGGGAGCGCAGAACGTGTACACTGTCTACGTAAGCTAAGATGATGATGAGAACCGTCATTTAGAAGCTAATGATTGTATTCGGACTAACACTTATCCGCTATCTAAACCTCCGATTACGAAAAACTGCAATTGTGCTGACTCGAAAACTGCATTTACCATCTTATAGGAATCTTTTTTCTCAAATTCTTACAGTTTCTTTACAGAAGTCCATGAAGCTACGACGTTATGAACATATTTTTGAGAACGTTGAGTGATATGTAAAACTATGAACCTTGGGTGGGAGTTGAACTGGCGTCGAGACACCCCTAGAAAGGGCAAATCATAGGTTGAACTCCGCACAAGGTCCTCAGTTCTGAATATCACTCAACATTTCTGTATATTTATAGATAATACTGAAAAGAACAGAATTCAAAATGTTCAAAAACTGCACAGCTGGTGAAAGCGGGCTTCTCACGTAATGAAGCTTTTGCTGGATAGAGATATAAAATACTTTCGCTAAATGCGTCCCATCAGAATGTTCTATGAGAACTCGCTATCAGTCAAAGCTTTACTCACCTCATCATTAAATGAGTCGTCCGAGTCTAAATGATGCATATGTCCTGCATAGTTTGGTGGTAAAGTATCCATATATTCTATGTCTTCGAAAGAATCCTTGTCCTGAAAATACGACGTCCAGCTGCATAAGGCACATGGCAGCAAAAGACTGTTCACAAATATATGTGACTAGGAAAACACTACTCAAATTCGTCTCCTTTTATACGTTTGACCTGGCCATCGTTCTAATCAAGTTTAAATTAGTTCTGCAGACTCGGTGAGCATCACACCTTTCTTGTGGGGTTTTCATAAAGAATTCTAAACAACGGATTGGTGGTGTTTCCAGTGTATGTTTGACATTTCAAGAGATTTATTCGATAACGGCCCTTGTCCGTCAATAGGTAGCATTCATGGCCATTATCAATACTAGATTAGTTTACTAGTGTCCCATCCACACATTCGATGATGCCTAGACTTCAGTTTCTTTCTTGTAAACCTTCATATGAAATTTCCAGCTTACGTCGGTGATGAGGTTACTGGAGCACAGAACCACCACAACTAATAAATCACTGCGGGGTTGAATGATTGTGCTTGTTGCCAACCTCGTGCAAGCTGAGAAATCTTCAAAGAATACATTAGTGTTCACGCTGGGGGTTACATGATGGTCAGTTTCTGCGATATACTGACACGATTTTTCAAGTATTCATTATAAATTAAGACGACTGAAGACTTATTTGCTATTTTCTTCTCCTTCACTTATTCAAACGTCTGTTAAAAAAAGACCCCAGTAATTGAACGTAATAAAGAAGAAAAATCATGTTTCGAGTCTTCTGAACGTTAATTGTCTGAACGTTATCTCAAATTAAGTTTTGATTTTAATTTGAAACAAGCATTACCGCAACGAATCCGTCATCAAGTACAAGACAATCGTCAGACGGCTCGTCTTGGAACAAAATCTCTTCGTCGCTTTCCGGGAAGACATCTGCAAATGTTAAGGAGTTGAAGTGAGATGAAATCACACCGTTTTTTTGAAAACCTCGAGCGAATATAGCTTACAACCAACCTGTTTCGGAAAGAGCAAACTTCTCTTTGACCGGAGCGACTGTCAACTTTGATATGTTAAGAGGTGTCTGCTATAAATATTGAGTTAGATCGATGTTCAACATGGTTGTTCGATTGTCTTGTACGAAAACGAGAACGCTTTATGATGTGCGTAAATTGTACATCCCTCTCGTTTCTTTCTTGATCTTCACGACTTCTAAAGTCGTGCATCTATAAAATACACCCAAATCTATTGATTGTAAAGTTTTACAATTCTGAAGCTCGTCTTTGAGATAGAGAATTCCATCGTTACTTCAAAGTACTCACTAATTTCCATGTAGAAGACTCAGTTTTAGATTACAATGGACAACATTATTTTAAGAAGTAAACACTTTCTTTCAATGTTCATGTAGTTACATAAATGATATAGTGAAACCAACATGGGAATCTGCAGAACGTCCAGCGAATGAAGGCGACCTTATTGCAGTCGGAGGAGCCGTGGTGGTGTCATTTGGGGAAGAGTAAAGTGCCTCCTTATTGTTCACCGGTGACGCATCGGTCACCAATCGTGTAGAAACGGATCGAAGCGGTACCTGGGCATCTACACGCGACGAGGGCGTTGTTGCAGAATTGGCATTGTGTTCCTAAACAGCCTGCGAAAATATCACCGAACATAGAGTGTTGTACACTCGAATGCTCTTGGCTGATATATTCAATATATCATAACTTTCCTTTCAAGTGTTTTCTCACTCAAATTTCAATATGCCTGGTAATCATTTTTGAGCCACGCAAGTCAGTTATGATATATTAAATATACTAGCCACGAGCAATCGAGTGTACAGCGCTCTGTGTTCGGTGATATTTTCACTGGACATAGAGTGTAAAACGTTCGTCGTCGCTAACTCTTAGTGTGGGGACTGGAGCACCCACACAGGATTGGCAAAAAACGAGAACTGCCCGACTGACGAGATCGCAAGATCGAAACACGTGTATCGGGCTCTATAAGTCAGCCCTCTTTGACAGACTGACATGCGTGGCTCAAAAATGATTACCAGGCATATTGAAATTTGGGTAAATATACTTCCTTGCCAACAATCATACCATCAGTGTCACTTTCTATTGCATATGACATACTGCAAAAAACGACAATATTCCTCAGGTAAACTAATAGACACATTCACTAAATCTCGCATTTAAAATGAAATGGGAATTATCTCATGAACTGTCCTACGACTTAGATCTGGCGCAAGATTCGTATATCCTTTTCGAAATCGACGGCTCACGTTTCGGCGACTTTGCCTTCTTGGGAGTCGTTTTCAGGTTTGAAACACAAGTCTCGACGTTGTTGAAGATAAACCAACCTTCCGCAATCCTCGCACAGGACAGTTCATGAGATTTCCCTGGAATGACCATGAATCTTCATAATAATATTGCAAGCACGATCGCATTATGATCAGAAGAGTGCAATTTGAAGGCATCAAAATGGTGAGGCTTTTTCTCTGACTAATTGAAATCGTATAACGAAGCATCTTGTACCTCACTAACGCAATCGTTGAGATCGAAACTGCTCTCGTCATGCTGCTGCTCACTCAAAACTCCTTCGTGATTCCATTACAGCACAAAAACTTTGGCATTTGAAAGTTTAACGTCGGAATCACAAAACGATAGCCACCAAACTCCACTCGTTCCCGAGGCCTCAGCGCATCGTACCGCTGCTTGGCTGTCATCGGCATCTGAGATCCTTCAATGACACGCCACACCAAAAATACAAACTCTATCGACAATTACCTCTCCTTACCAATATTCAATGTTTACACTCTTGGTGCAGATGCAATATCACTTGAAATTCACTAAAAAGTTGAGGTCTCTTTACGGTTAGGTGATGATAGATCGATCTATCAAGTTGAACTGATATTAAATCTTTTACTTTTCAGTTGTTTGGTTTGCTGCACCAAAGCTCTCATGCATTTTTCATACTTAATATATATCTTCTACAATAATGAATACTCTCAAAGCTGGGTCACGCACAAGCCCGAAACAGTGAGAACCAGCAGAATCCATAGATCATTGCCAAACAAAACCTTTTGTAATTATAGTATATTCACTGCTTTTTTCGCGGAGAATTGAGTGGTGAACAAAAACACGGCCTCAGGCGGGAATCGAACCCACGTTTCATCCTATCCGGGGACGCGTGCTCTACCACTACACCACTAAGGCAAAACCTTTTGTACTCTATCAAAAAACAAACTACTGTTCTTTTAGAGTTAGATGGGACCGAACGAAGAACGAGAATTTCTCGCCAGACAAAATCTTTTCGTAAGGAGTTTGATAATTATTCGAAGGCTTGAGTCTTGGGGCTGTGCTCTACTTCCTCATATCTGAAAAGCCCTTTATATGGCATTATAGCATTCCAAATGAATTTATGTTTTACACCCACCGCGAGCTTCCATTTCTATTACAAGTAGAAGCACGAAAAGCATATAAGCGTATAGCGGAAATCTTTGAATATCATAATCATACGTTTTATTTTGGAGTTTTTTTTAAAGCATAGAAAAATCCTAAACTCAGTAACAAAAATCGCACTACACAGGTGGGTCGCACCAACGCGATCGATTGGTCTCATATCGAATCACGGCCACGCACAGACAGAAGCCAACGAGCAAGTGCGCGGTGTATGTGAAGCCCAATTCTATTTTTTCCTGCTACACTGGAATAAAACGATCCTCCCAGAGAATAAGCACAGCGTTGGAATCGTCGAAAACTTAGGCTATCGAATGATTAGTCAAAGTTGAGGAAAAAAAACCGCTCTTTTCTATGATGAATGCGCCTGTGTGATACACAAATCTTTTCTTCATGCTACAGCGCTGTAAAAAAAACCTTAATAAAGAGCAAGCATATTTTTCAAATTTCGAGATTTGGGATATCGAGCGATCATTAGCACTTCAAGAAAAGAGGTTTGTCGAGCGAAATATAAGCGTGATATGATAAAAGCGCGCGACATTTGTGAAGCATAAATTTAATTTGAATACGACAGCGCTATAAAGAGACCTCTTCAAAGAACGAGCGCGACCAGCACTGCCCCAAGATTTGAGCTTGCGATTGTTTACTCAACTCCTACGAAGTTGTTTCTTCATCTGTGCTGTAGAACAGAAAAAGCGAAATCACCAATTCAAATCACCATAAAATGTAATCTTTAGTCTTTCTCTCTGTGACAGATCGTAATCTTAACATCAGAGTAACCAAAGATGGTGATTATGCCTAGCAAATATCGACGGTGCTACGTATAGTACGTGATTTCTATTTCACCGGGAATTTTGGAAATTCAAATTCCGTCCATAATTTCTTAAGAGCTTGGTTACAAACAAATCCTAAAGTTGAAGAGATTTGTCCACCTACATCCCCGCTAATTATATAACTTATGCGATAATACTGTCTAAAAATTGCCAATAGTCTAAAATCATTTTAATTTGACTGCTACTTGCAGTGGTATGATGTTATAGTATACCCAATATGTGGTAGTGCAACGGTTAGCATACGCTCCCGGAAAGAGTGAGATCTGGGTTCGAATCCCTGCTGACGCAAACGTTTTTGCACAGCACTCCACATGTGGGTATATTGCCAATAGTTATGGAAAAACTAGCAAGGTAACGCATATATTTGCAGTGGTGTTCTCACACACAGAAATTGCTATAGGTTTGGGCAGTAATTCGTCACTGCGCGATTGACTATTACGGAACCATAGACCCCAACCCTCAGCGTGTCTAACCCCCGCCATCTTGCGTCTAACAATGTCGTCTAACTCCAACGTGCCATCGTTAGACGCAGCACGCTTCATTGATAGACGATACCCCGCTGAGGGGCCAAACACGCAGAAGGTTGGGTCCACAGTCCCGCAAGGGTAATTGCCAAATAAGTTCTATACGATGCTCATTAGTGGGCAGGAATTGATTCCAGTTCATGGCTTAAAGATCTATATATCGGCTAATTGCTGCGATAATCGCGAGGCGGACTGAGGAAGAATAGTAATTATATCACAATTAATAATTTCTGAAAAGCCAACTAACTACTCTCAATACAAACATAACCGATACCTAATTACGCTAGACCCAAGCTCCACGAAGGAGATAAAAAAAATTACCCAGGAGACTTACAGAGCTACGTATTAGCTCATTCAGAAGCTTTCGACTAATTTTAAGCGCTACTTCTGAGACAATTTTACCGAAAAAAAAAGTCAAATCCCACAATATACTTTGTGTTTATGTGATAACAATACTGCCAATAATAGACTGTAGTTCAAGGAAAATTTATCATACTTTTAAAACGACTCATTAGAATCATTTTCTCTACAAAACAAACCATTATACATGGACGATCTTGAATAAAAGAAATGAATATAATACGACACAAATACAAACCAGAAGGGCATGCACATTGGGAAAAAAACTTCTCAAGCATTCCAAATTCAGACTTACAAAGGAAAGATGATGGGAGTGCAAGTGCTGGGCGCTCCCTGCATAGAATCAGATGCATTACTTTAGCTTATTACGGAAATATGGTAATATTTGGTCCTAAACGATACTGATGACATTGCCAATTTCTGGCACAATGGTTGTGCCACACGCTAAGAGTACTGTTCCAATGTTATATTCATATCTCACAGATAATAGATGTATGCTTCTCCTAACGATATTCAGTATAATGTCGCCTCTCTGTAAGAATGATAGTAGCAGAAACACGCGATTCTTGCTTGCAATCGTGCGTTAAGCACTTGGAGTCGTGCCTGATTGACGCTAAGCGGTTCAAGGACTACGTCCTGCTATGAGATAATTTCCGAACTGCCAACAGTTCAGATTAACGGATTGTACTGGCACTGTTTGACCGATTATCTTCCGGGTAGCGTGTGTAAACTCCAGAGCAGGCAGTATCCTCAACAGCAAATCCAAGCGACTTTATGCCAATAATAGTGCCATATAATACTGCGCGTCCTGAAGTCTATTCATGCCATCCGGAATATGATCAAAAGAGCACCTCCGAATCTCTCTGAAGGTGAGGCATATATGCCAAACAGTGAGTCTCAGCTGCTATCCGTTCTTCCACTGTTTTATGATTCGGAAGTTATCGTTTTATAGTAGCCCCTGGACGTCTACCGCCATTTACGCATGGATCAAGTTCTGGACACGCGAATTTGAGCAAGCGTTGCATATAGCAAGTCTAAGTCGGGAGGCCGCGTTATACTGCACTCTTGGCAAAGACGATAACTCTGTTGGGTTTGGATATAACATTGAGACAGCACCGCAACATGTGGCCTACTACTGAAGTCGAAGTTGACAGCGTCCTTAGGTATTGTTTAGAATTAAGCACGATGCGCGTGCGCGCATGTTCAGCGCAAGCGGCTGCAAGCGCCAGAGTAGTGAGGCTGGGCAAACTGGCTCGGATTGTACTTTAATCCGAGCTATCGGCAACGTGAGGTGCTCCAATATCAGAAAGACTAGGTGTTTGAAAGTACGATAATGATTTTAAGACTTCTTTAGTAATAGTTACAGTAGAAAACGAATGAAAAAAAAAGCTTTAGGGGGGTTATCAAATATCAGATATCCGCACATGTTCACATGCATTAACGGGCAATTGTGATGAATTCTTCATCATAGCTATAAAACAGACGCTGACTATGTAGAAATGCTAACTGGCCGATTCCACATGAGTATTTGTCGAGTCGTCAGATTTATCACCTCCATCCAACTATCCATATGAGGTTTTGTATCGGCAGCGAGCATCACTCTACAAAGAAACACAAAAGGAATCAGAAACTCTTCTAACAAAAACTGAAGTGAAATATACTGCACAATAATTTTACCGGATCCTTCATGCAAAGTACTACGTTAGACTTAACTCTGCTATTGACAAGTTACTCTGTACTTTTCCCCTATCGGGTAGGTATTTCCAAGAGACCTCTTTTGCTGTACAAAGACTTTCTATCAAACTTTAGATCACTCTAGAGCCTATAACTCGGAGAGTTCAAAGATGTAAATTTTTTTAAGAAGGTTTTTTCAGAGCGCTGCAGCTATAAAATTATGTTTACACGCTTCGCGCATTATCGCGCTTATTTCGCTGGACAGGCTCCTCTCCTGAACCATCACTAAGCATTGAATAGCACAAATTCCGTAGAGTTCAAAAAGTGCTTGTTCCTCAGAAAGGCCTTCTCATGGTGTACCAAGATAGATAAAATTGTGTTTCACACGCGTTGCACCTAACACTGCACATTTTTCGCAGACCAAAACTCTTCCTTCGGACTAATTGTGATCGTTCGTTATCATACATTCGGACATTTCACAAATGTACCTAGTTTTAGAAAGGCCTTCTCAGAGTACTGTGACAGAGAAGATAAAATTGTGATTCGCAAGCAACGCGAGTGATCGCGCCGATTTGAATTACTTAATAGATTTTTTTCGTAGATTTTATTCTGTATTAAAATTGTAAAGGAAAGCCTGTTCCATCGGGTTCGTTCTGATTGAAAAGAACAGATGAAAACAATCTCATTCGCTAAAGAGGAATTTTTCATCAGTGCTAGAAACCATTCGTAGGCTGACACTTGAGGCTACAGCCCCACGCCGCCAGATTTCAGGAATGACTTTTTTTGACACTGCTACAGGAGGAAATTTCTTAGCTTCAGACACACAAATTTTTCGCCGGACAGAGCTCTTTTGGACTATTAGCAATCATTGGATAGCGTAATCGAAGTTGATTCCAAGACCATGCTTATACTCTGAAATGACCTTTTTTTCTGAAAGCCAGCAGGTAAAATAAGTTGAATTTCCATCTGTCATTAATGGCCACATCGGCCCACTCACGTGCGGCTGGCTGGTAGTCACGTTCGATAACGCGATGACTATCGATTTTTCGGGCATATGAACGCGTATTAAAGTATCGCGTCAACGGTTTACACGACCGCCTTATGCAACTGCACGTGACTTAGCCGATGCGGCTGTTGATCGCAGATGGGAATATAAACTATTTTTCCTACTGCGTTTCAAAGAAACGGTCTTTTCAGGATATAAGCACAGCGTTGGAATCACACTCGATTGCGGTATGGATGATTAATAATGGTCCAAAGAAAGAACTCTGCCCGGCGAGAAATATGCGCTAGCTACGTCAGAAAAGGTCTTCTTTGAAAACCGGCAACGTAGCACTGTAGCCTCAATGTGAGCTTTCGAATGGTTACTAACACTCCTAGGACAAGTTCCTCTCCAACGAGTGACGTCGGTTTTTCATTTGTCCTCTCATAATCAGAAAGAACCTTCTCCCGTTTTGTGAGCTTAGACTTTTCATTTTCGCTTCATTTCGTCAAATAAAACCCGCTAATAAGCCTAAGCTAGAAGAAACATAGGAGTATCACAGTCATATGTTTTATCTGGAGCTTTTTAAATGCGGAGAAAGCTTCAATAGTAAATCTAGAATCAATAGTAAGACTCGCACTCTACATGTGAATCGCGTCAACACGGTCTATCGGTCGCGTTTACGATACATAGCCACTCATACATCCTACCTGACAAGCGATGCGCGGCATATTTGAAGCTCAAAATTGCTCTTCTTCCTACATTACTAAATCTGTCTTTTCGGAAATCAACTCGTGATGAAATCGCCGAAACTTCGCTGGCGAATGGTTTACATAAAGTCTAAGGGAAAAGTTCTATCTTGCGAGAAATACGCATATAGGAAACACAAATCTATTCTTTCCGCCACAGTGCTGTTAAAAAAAGTCTTTTCTCAAATATAAAGTCATTTTCGAAATTTTCGAGACTGCGCTATCAAATGGTTATTAATAGTCCAGCGAGAAATTTTTCTTCACAAATGCCTGCCCGATAGCGAAGAAGTACCGTTGTTTTTATTTACATTTATTGTCATTTTATTCATATCTTCTGCTTTGTCTACATTGTCTTTTCAAAGTTCTTACTACTGACAGTTGCTAGACTAATAAGTGGGCAAACATAGTAATAGTGATGCCGATCATTGCGAGCATGGTACTAATTCAACACCGCTTCTGGCTCACAAAGTCCCTCATTTCGCCGGCGTCGGGAATAGTCTAAGGAGAAAGCTCTGTCCTGTGGAATATAAACGCGAAAATGCGGTACGAGACTTTTTTTAGAAGAAGTAATTCTCTGCAGTCTAAGGAAAACATTTTCTCACATTCTGCCGAATCCACAAGCAAAACGTTGGAAAACCATCGTGAGCGATGCATGCAAGAAAATAGAAATACGAATATTGGGATCCATGATAGATGTTGAGGAGAGGTGATGCAAAATAAAAGAAGAAATTTTTGGATAGTAACTGACTTATAATTCAACTTTTTAGTTCTTGAATGACTATTTAGTCTAAAAAAACCACCTGAGCAACTTTTTCTAACTTCAAATAGATTACTGCAAAGAAAAAAGCATGAGTACTCATACTAAATTTTGCATAAAGAGATAATTTTGAGATCTATTGGAGCTAAACCAAATATGACAATAAAAATCAACTAGTTTTGTCTTTGAAAATAGTAAGTAGTAAGATAGCTTACCGCAACTTCTCAATTTCGGGCTTGCCGGATCCTTCCCCTGCAGAGCCTTCCCTTGGAACCCACACATCAATATGGAATGAATTTGGATACGGGCAGACATCCCGCACTGTTGAAGCACCATCTCCAGCACAAGTTTGCAGATCAAGAAGAACCAACCATTGCTAGAATTTTATATTGTATATAGCAACTTTGATATTGTCTATAGCAATGACTAAAAATGGTGAACGTCTGGAAAGGAAGTTCAAAATGTTGAACTTCCACTTGAGCGCTTCAAGATTTCGATATTGTAGATATTGTAATGTAAACAAGATTTCAAAATAAAGTTCCTATAGTTTTAGCAAAAAGAGATTGACTTACATGATTAATCCGACCAACTATTTGTATTCAATCAAAAACACTGAGAAAAGCTTACTTTTCCATCACGCTCTTCATCGGGACCCCGCCAAAATCTCATCTCTCCATTTTCAAGAACGCACCAGTATCTGAAAAACGCCATAAACGCCAAATTAACTTAGAAATCGTGAATAAAAATCCATTACAGTACCTAGTCCATGTTCCAAGTCCATCGCTTGTGCGCTGATACATAGACAGGAAACCACGATTAATTGTACGGCTTTTATCTGTTGCTTGTCTAAAGGAAAATACGATTGTACTATTTATGTAACCAACTACTACACTGGAAAAGATATTTTACAACATCGCGACAACACCAAAAAAAAACCATACTTCTTCATTTTCACAATGATAGTCCCTTCCAATGGCGGCAAGGCATCTTGAAGCTGCAGTTTGCGACCCTGTGTATTGATATCAATTGCCAGCCGACCAACAAGCCGGAAAGCGGGATCTATCACAGCTGACGGCCCACCAATTGACGTCTTCGATACTGTTGAAAACTTTGAACGTTGCTAGAAAAAGTGATGCTTGAAAAGGGCAGATAATCTCAAGAACTAATCCAAATCCCCACAATGCGATGGAAAATTAGTTGACTAATGCAAACTGAACCCGCCACATATAACAAAGCAATAAAAACTGATCCAGTATATAACATGTCCTTAAGAATTGATTGCACGGATGGGCAAGCATTCACTCAATTGCTACGATAAGGTAACTCAAATTATAACTCTCGCAGCAGAACAAAAACAAATTTGAAGAGATCTGAGATGATAAGAAACTGAAGCTATTACTCTCACACATATTTTCGGGCCTTTCATGAGGGCTGTTATGGCACTTATATAGTAAAAGACACGTGTTTCGGCCTTTCAGCCTCATTAGTTGCACGGTGCCCTCCGTTTCAGCCAATTCTCTTGTAGGGCAGACCCCTCACATGTAAAAGCAGTCCACGACGAACATGTTACACTGCCGTAGGTGAGAAAATCACCCATCAAGCAATGCTTCAGAGTCCAGTGATCGTAGCTGGTTAAACTTACCATGCAGTACCTTTGTTTTCGATTATTTTTGAGACACCGCTCAAAATAAGATAATCCGAAGTATGAGTATATCTGAAACACCATACTACTAGTAAAATCGGTCAAACAAAAAGAGTTCGATTTGAACATCAATCCGACATTATATTCTTTCTAAACATTTGAAATGTCCCTACTGATTCGATAAGTGGAAGACTGTTGCTATAATCGAGATGACAATGACAAATGTATAAATTATCACATCATTATAAACCGTCTAGCAAGCGCTACTAAATCTGACTGTTGCTTTTTAATAAAAACATCAGTGAGCATGTACACACTTCTGCCGGATCGAATTCAAAAGAAAATGGAGCATTTTCCGACATTTACTTAGACTTATAGTAGTCATTCGATGGCACAAATCTCGACTATTTCAATATTTTTCTTCGCTTATAAAAGAGCAGTATGCAGAAGCATCCGAAAGAAGGCTACGTTTTACCTTTAAGCTCAATTTTTGCTCAGAAACAGTTCATGGATGGCTTCTCAATAACATTTCAATATGCCTTGCGATCATTTCTGAGCCACGCGTGTCAGTGGTTTATCATCGAAACACGTGTATCGGGTTCTATAAGTTAGCCCTCATTGACAAACCACTGACGTGCGTGGCTCAAAAATGATTGCAAAGCATATTGAAATTTGAGCTGTGGTCTTAAGAAAACACTTGAAACGAATGTTATGATATAATGAATATACTAGCCACGAGCAATCGCGTGTACAACACTCTGTATTTAGTGATTTTTCACTGGATATAGAGTGTAAAGCGTTCGTCATCGCTAACTCTTAGTGTGGGGACTGGAGCACCCACAGAGATTAGCAAAAGGCGAGAAAGGGTAACTGCCCGACTGACGAGATCGCAAGATCGAAACACGTGTATCGGGCTCTATAAGTCAGCCCTCATTGACAGACCACTGACATGCGTGGCTCAAAAATGATTGCAAGGCATATTGAAATTTGAGCTGTGATATTAAGAAAACACTCGAAACGAATGTTATGAAACATTCTATATTTATCCAATAGCTTAAAACGTGACGTCTAATTTGCGTTTCGTTCCAAAGATAGCGATGGAAAAAATACGTTTCGTACTCGAAGATAAACGCACCGAAAGCATATGATCGTCCAGAAAAATCGTGCTGTATCAGAATATAGGAAGAAAACTAAATTTTTCTCAGACAAGAAGAAATCCCCAAGTCGATAACAAAAGTGGCTCTACTTCGAAACGGTAGTTGCGACCGTGATGCGCGGTGTGATTCAAGAAAGCGATGTTTGCTATTCATTAGAATTTTTTCCCCGTTTCGGAACGACTATTAGGCCTTTTGTAAAAGGTTGCACAAAAACTTTGTACTAACGTTCTCAACATACTAGATTCTGCATCCATTCCAAACTGCCAAATGAACCCCGCTATAAAATTCAAGCGACGTAATAAATATCTTGAGTGTGAAACGTAATTTTTCTTGCACTTAAGGAGCTTTACAGTCCTTTTCAAAATACAAAAAATGAGTTTCAAGAGCTTATTGAAAAGCTGTCAAAATATCATAGCCGAGTAAAATATGCGCACCAAGTGTAAAACGTAGTTTTATTTTCAAAAACAGTTTCGAAATTGTCGAGATTCAAGCAATCAAATGTTTATTTGAAGCCTGATGGAAAAGCTTCTTACGGTGAGAAATGCAAGTACGTGAGCATCAAAATGAGTGCTTACCACCCCGCATTGTTTAAAAGAGGGAATACAATTGGCATAGTACAACCAAAAGCTTTAAGGAAGTCTAATAATCATATAATGCTTTAAATACCATTCCGAGCGCAGCATAAAAACATGTATACTCTGATATTTGTTTAAGAAAGGCTGTTATCACACAACACGTTCTTAACCATTTACCTTTTTATTCATCGTCCCAGTTAGGTGGTACTTCACTTCATGAGAAATGTGTTCTCGCTTGGTTCGCTGAATTGAAGGAGATATGCTAGATAAGTAACAGCAGAGCAATATAGGAATATTAAGCCGAATGAAATAAACACTGAAAAAGGGCTACTTAGGAGGCAACATTGGATAAAATACTTACGAGGGCAAATACTTCAAGAACACATATGAAGTCAGGAGGGAGATCCTTTAGCGACAAGTAGTAATCAAATTCGAGAAGACCCTATGAGCAAAAATTTCTCCATATCACATCAAAATTTACTAGAAATGAAAAATGAACAACTCTCCTCGTTGACAAGTAATATAAATCATTCATCTTAACGGTTTGGAATCTTAGTTTACTACCTTTTTCCTTACACCTTCGTCGCTGGTTACCAAGGCCGTATGTTGGACATCACAACCATGCCGAAGTAGAACAATGAAGTAGTATATTTCATCTAAAATTATCACGAATTGGTTACACTAGAAGATAAGGGGATGGATTCTAAAGTTGAGAAATTTCGCTATAGAAAGAAGACTTAAAGAACACTATAGAAATTATAAATATTCTGACATACTTACTCCCGGAAAAATTTGAAAGCCATAAATGATTATTGTGTGAGTTGCTACGTTAATGTTCCGCCAGACATGTCTTCGATCCAGAAAGGAACTTATTCATAAAACTTTGAGAAATTTCTCAACACACCTCGGTTAGAAACGTAGTTAATCTGAGAGTTGACATAGTCGCGATCCAAGAATACTGTTATGTTGCTGATCGTAAGGGTTCCACGAGGACCGGTGGCTCTGAACGCTTAAGACTGTAGCTGCCTGGATATTTCCTATTCGGAGGATTTTCTTGCATCATAAAGAGAAACAAAACAATAGATCATTCATTGACATGGTAAACAAAGGATAAAAGTACCCTTGTGATTCTCCTCGACACAGTCGATCAATTTCAAACAGCAATGCTCGTCGTGTTTCGGTGGCTATCAAAAGGGCACGCTGTGCATCAACCTAAAAAGCGGGAAAGCTCACAAGTTTCTCAAAGACTCCATAATCCGACCTCTTTACTGCGGGTATTAAAGTAAGCAGCTAGAGGACAACTGAAAAACAAAAGCTACCTGACACCTTTTGGTGGAAGACCGTTCCTAACCCCTTGAGGACCACCTTTAACATTCTTTGTGCACGAATATTTAGAGGCCTTTTTCGCTGGAGGAAGTTTTCTTTATCCAAGCTTTAATGGTCACTCGATAGCTTATGAAGGGAAATTTAGATGATGTGTTTAGCTCAAAAAAAACCCCGATACTTTTCTGTTGTCGGACAAACATTTTGGAAAGAAATTTTACGCTGGACAAAGAATTTGCACAACTTTTAATAATGATTCGAAAGTTCAAAATTCAAGAACTGCTCAAAAAAAAGTGTTTGTTCTTTGAAAAGGTCTTCTTAAGCGCTACAGTGCTGAAAACAAAACTCTGTTTCACACGCATCGCAATTATCGTATTTGTATTTCATGGGGCAGAGCTCGTCCCTTAAAGTATTAAAAACACTTCCAGCGTCAAACTTGAAGATTTTAGAAATGCATGTTCTTCGAAAAGGCTTCCATACACCGTTGCAGAAAAGAAAAAAGATTTGTGTTGCACACACGCATATTTCTCTCAGGGCACAGCTCTCCCTTAGACACTAAGTGATCATTCAGCAGCGCAAGTTTCGGTGATTTCAACATTGCACTAGTTTTTTGAAAAGACTGTTTTATTACATTGTAGCAAGAAATAATATTCAGCTTCGAACACGCCGCTCACTACTCGTCGGCTAGGATGCGTGAATGGTTCTCGATTGATACGCGATCGATACACCTCGCTAGCGCGAATCACATGTGGAGTGCGGTTTTTGTTACTGAACTTTGTTTTTCTCAGCTTTGAGAAAATTACAATAAAATATATGAACGTGATACTACAAGGTCTCCTCCATACGTTCATATGTGCTTACTCCTAAGCTGCTTGAATTGAGGCTTATTAGCGGGTTTTACCTAATACGAAAAACCTGAAAATATCTACGAAACGGAGAAAGAGTTTTGTTAGATAACGAAAATACGCGTGATAACGCGCTGAACCTGTCAAATGCAAATTTATTCTCCCTGTTGAAGCGTTGTCAAGCTTTCTTAGAAACAAGTAGAGCAATTACTAGTAGTCTAAGGGAATATCTCTGTCTAGCTAGATATAAACTAGATAATGCGCGACGTGTGTGGAACAAAAGTTTATTTTCAGTGCTACAGAGCTGTAAGAAAGCCATTTAAACGCAATTTTAAACAATCACAAATCAAACAATCCAACAATTTAAACTCTCCGATATTTGAGCTCCCAAATGATTATTGATAGTAGAGGAAATCTTTGTCTAGAAAATGAGATTCTTTCAAAATCCTTGTGAAAAAAAGCAAAGTACCAAAAAAACTTTCTTGTTACGCTTTTGCAGTCCGGAGAACATTACGTTCCACCTTCGACGCAAATTATTTGCACGGCTGGCGTGTAAACTTAAATCATTCGACAGCTTAAATCACGATCACTCCAGAAATGAATTTGGTTCTCAGAAATTTATGGCGCTGCGAGAGCGAAAAGAAGGTTAAGTTTCACACTCAGAGGTTAGCTCCTTGCTTAAACTTCATAAGAGTTTATTTAGCAATATGAAATCAGAACAAAAAATTAATACCCATAGAACGATAGAACAAAATCTCTTCTGCACTTCCAAAACCAGAAACCCAGAAATTTTTCAGAGAAACATCACAAAATTTTTGAATAAGTAAGCGTCGTTCCAACGCGGTAGCTGAACTGCTACATGCAGCGCGATTCGGAAGAGGGCGATTTTCATTACATATTTGGTGATTTTTCTGGTTGCTGCGAATGACTACTCAAACTTTAAGGGGAAGAACGAATAGGTCTCGTCCCCAGAAGATTGAGGTACTAAGGAACCAACGACAAAAGCTGGTAGAAAAAAGTAAGCGAAGAAAGAGATATTGTAGACAAAATAACAACAGGAAAAAATTAGAAGGACAAGAATACAAAGATATTCACCTCCTCACGACTTCCACGAAACTCCGTTTGTTCTTTGCAATAACGCAGTGCATGTGTAGCCTGCGCTATACGTTGCTGTTGTACAGACACTTCACGCTCCATCTCTCCCTCAAAAGTGCAAAGATCCTATGCACCATAAAATAAGCAACAGCAAATTTTATGAAATAATACAGAAGAGTCCAGAAAATATAGTTCACCCTCCGCTCCTCTCGCATCGCTTGACCCTCTTCCAAGTTTCTATATGTTCCAGCACCTATCACAGTCTGGACGGGTGTAGCCGCAAGTTCTGTGGTTAGATCAATCTTCTCCACACCACTATCGGCAGCACGCAATTCACGTAAACGCTTGCGATAGAATGATACGGTGTATGGCAGCAGTGAACCTAAGAGATAATTGAAAAGTTAATAACACTGCTAAACCTACTCCAAGTATGATGTCAAGCCTACTGATGCACGATTTCACAGAAGAACAATTCACCTCCATTACAGGACGTCGAGTCACTTGAATCACTACTAGTATGTCTTTCACTTGGTCGAATGACTTTATGGTTCGTAACCGGAGGGAGCGGCATTGAATTCGACAACTGATCTATTAGTGAGAAGTGTTCCTGGAAAGGATGACTTCAACAGCTGTTATATTGCTCGATCACTATGACACTAGTCAAGAGTCTTAACGTTGCATAAGATTTTTTGTAAGTACCACCTCAGTTTTGAGTAATTGAGTATTTCGTAGTCTTCACAGCAAACGCGGCTGCCATAAGCATGACCGACATACCACGATTTAATGTCATGCTAGATCGCGTTTGCTAAGTTATTTCCGCTTTCGAAATACAAAATTGAACAAATAAAGGCAAAAAAGGCACTGATGTAGATCCCAAAGAAACTTCAAACGACTGGAACACAAAAAATTCTATCCGTTGGGACATCTACAGATCACTAAAACTTTCATTTCATTCTCTAAAATCACTTTGAGGTGAACAGTGTTCAAATCTGAAACGCACGACATCACCAATACCCCAATGGTAATGTTTGTAAATTCTCTTGAATAGCTCCATGCTTAGAAATTGAATATTCCTTGCAATAACGCTGAACAACTTTTGGCGTATTCGGGACGCTAGTGGCATTCAAAAAAAAAAAAATTAAATAACGACCAGAAGAAAAAACTTGCAGTACTACTTTAAGAAATCCAAGTCTTCAAATAGAACGCTCTCTTCCGTCAGACGGTACGGGAGGAAGAAACGACCCCATTCGCTGGACGATATTTTTCCGTGAGAGTATTGGTAACCATTTGAAAGCTGGAATCTCTAGCTAACGCGATACAGGCCGGTTTCTTAATCACCATATATTTATATACTGTCACATTCAAAACAAGATTATGCTTCACATCGGCCGCTCAATTCAACTATTACTTAGCTGGAAGCACGAAAAGCACATGAACGTGTAGAGAAAATCTTGTAGTATCAGAGTCAGACGTTTAATCTGGAGTTTCTTTGAAAGCAGAGAAAGAATTATTAACTGAATGACAAAAATCGCACTTCCATGTTACTCGCCAAAGCGGCAACCCATCGAAGATCGCGCGCGGCAATCTCCTGGCCCCATCCTTATCCCGCATCCCGTGCACTGGTTGAAGAACACGTTCCCGCATATATGAATAAAGCGCGGCGTTCGAATCGTCAAGTCTTACGCTATCAAATGATACTGATAGTCTAAAAAAGAGCTACGTATTGCGAGAAATGTGCGCATGTGAAACACGAATGTTTTCTTTCGCTCGACCCTTATAGAAAGACTTTTTCAAAAAACGGTCATGTACCGCGCTAGCCTAAGATTAAGCTTTTGAATGACCACCAACAATATTATGAAAAGTTCTTGTCCAGCAAAAGCAATCGGTTTTTCACCCCGTGCCGTTCAACGGAAAAGTATCACAACGAATAAAGATTGAAACTATGTACCTCTTCAGCCTTCGAAGCCAATCCACCACTACTTCCTAGCGCGGTAGCATCACAAGTGGCAGATTTGTTCGGTGTCGTCTCCATGAACTCAAAAGCTCGGTTTATTAGATCGGAAACGTTATGACTGATATTCACCTCGTCTGCGGATCTCTAAACTTTTCGGTCCACTTCGAATGTTTTGAAAAGCTAATAGTGAAGAAAACATCGAAAATACAAAACACATACAGGAAGATCAATTGAAAGCCAGTGAAATCTCTCAGAAGCACAATTCCTCAAAGAGATTTTTAGAACTATTCTTATCACTGCACGATCTTCTATGAAAACTCTACATTTCGTGATAAACTCCGCGATTATTCAGATGTTACGGTTTATACATTCACGCATTGACACTTGTTGATACACAGGAAAGAAAATTTGTCGTGGAGAACGTAATAGCTACAATAACCATAATACACTTCACAGACTGTACTTGAAAAGGCACAAAGCATTCAAATAAGACTGTGTACACCACTTTAACGAACCTTATCATGATCGAATACGATTGATTCCTCGTTTGTACCAGAACACTCTATTCGCACGGATGACTCGACAGCGGTCCTCGGTGATTTCTGCGGTGACACCTCTACCGCTGGTGACTTGTATGGAGAGTATGGGTCCTTTGACAATGACATCTTCTGGAACATAGTAGCAACATTACATACCCCGAGGTTGGACAGCTTTCTTAATGAAAACTAACCTGGTAATTAATAGGTCTTTCATCGGCTTCGGTATCAGATTCATCAACATATCGCAAATCCTTTGAGACCGACGTACGATTTGGAGAGCGCTTTAAAATACTTCACACCGGTAAGTTACATTTTATCGGAATGTACGATGAACTCACTTCGAGATCTCTAACGCTTTGCGTCACTTTCTTCGCCAAGTAAGGTTGTGGATCTTTTGGTTTATCACTGACTTTACGAGGTGGTAGAGACAGGTCTCGCATTCGAATTGCAGCTTTCAGAATGTCGTCCTCAGTTTCATCAGGATGAATCGGTGTTCCAGTCAACGAGGAAATCTAAGATACGGAAGGATCTCATTCGTTAATCCTATGTTCTTTTATACTTCATACACGCAGCAGATGCAAAAACGTTAGAACACTTTTTGAACCTTGTAATGGAAGAAAATTAAACCTTCTTAGATAAGTAACAGAATCATCGAAACCTCTAATTACAAAAAAGCAACACAAAATTATGTTCGAATAAATGATTCTTTCGAAACCCGCTACCTCCCAACGTGCCCTCAAATTCTTCAGGTTGACCACGCGGACATCCGGTTGAATTGGGATACCTGGAGTAGCACCAACTACCACTGGTGCATTGCTGGTTCCACGCCACTGGGTCTGGACGCCAGTAGTCGGCGTAACAGGAGTGAATGAAGTTGTTGGAGGAGCCGCAATAAGCGGCTTAGGCGTCGGTATCTAGAGAACGTATCTTTGTCATAAAACATATTTAAAATCAACCCACATTAAATATTCGAGTCTTAAATAACCTTAGATTGGTTGGTTTTTAATCTCTCCTCGAGCTGTTCAGCGATCTTCTTTGCTTTGGCCGATCCCATAACAGCCGATCGAATTGGAGACAAATCAGCTTTCGTAACATCCTTGGCTTCCTCCGCAACACACTAAATAACATGGAATGAATCATGAAGCAAGACGTCGCCTTTTAGATCGCACATTATTTCTTAAAAAAAGCAAATGGTTCGACTGTAATAAAACAAAGAAGTAAAATAAATAATGTTAGGTAACTAAATTACGCAAATCTACGTACATCCACAAACTAGGAACATGGAGCCCTGACACATGAATTAAGAAGCCAATACGTTCCAATAAACAAGATTAGCGTGTGCAAGGTAAATGTGTGTTTACGTGCGCGTATGTATACATATACACGTACTAGATCATTCCATAAGTTTCGCCACTGAAGCAATAAACGCTAAACTTATTATTCAAAATTAAAAATGCATGATTTTGGTATAGTTCAATTGCGTTTTTTTTTTTGAAACATTTTGATATAGAACTTGCCTATACTTGATCTAAGATGGAGCTGTCTTGGTAACAAATTCGCTTGCGACTTATGCACAAATGGCGCGTAAGGGAAAATGCTAATGAAGCGGCTTGTAAGACTAACTCTTTGAAGCCCTTCCGCGATTTTCTCGCCTATACAGAGTTTTCATCAGACCTCAAGTAGTCTTTCAATAATTGAAAAAATTGCGGATCTGATGCTATGATCGATGTTCGAAAACGCTTTGTTAGTGAGCTTTAACAACGAAAAGGAAATTACGTCTTTTCTTGGAAATGTATGATGTATTTTACAATTCCGCTTGCTTGGCTTTTTCACCAGATAGAGCTTTTTTACCAATGTTCCAGTAGTAAATCGATAGCTGAAAAATTTGCGGTCTAACACTAAATATGACTTCTAGATACGGTTTTCTAATGAGTTACAGAAATACTACGTTTTTTCTTCGCAATGTAGTGTATCTTGCACATGCGTATGGTTGGCTTTCCCATCAAAGAAAGCTCTTTCAGTAAAATTTTAGCAGTCATCCGGTAGCTTGAGAAACGAGAAATCTGACTGTGGACCTATTTTTTAATGTAAAGCTTTCATTGCACTGTAGTAACGACGAAAAAAAGTTACATTTGCGTTTCCCCTTCGAGACGAAGTGTACCAATAGTGGTAAACTAGCTTTTCATGATTGCCTCGTCGGACACAGATTTTCAATAAATTTTAGGTAATCATTCGATAGCTAAATAATGCAACTCAAACACTGAGCTTGTTTTCCAGAAAAAACTTTTTTGGTATGCTGTAGCGACGAAGTATTTACAATTCCCCTGCGGAGTGTTGTGTCGTGTACTCGTGTTTGCTGGGCTTTTTCGCTGGGCAGAGTGTCTTTACTAAAGTTTCAGTTAATTTTAGATAACTCAAAAAATGGTAGTACTATTACCCCACTAGTTTCCCACTAAGAATTTTCTAACACACTGAAGCAACAGTAAAAAAACAAGTTTCACCTTCGACGTTTATTATTTGTAAGGCTGGCTTCCCGTGGCCCGTGACTACTTCCTGATAATTAGTTAAACATCTGATAGGAAAATCATGACAACGTCGACTCAAAGTTCTAATTCAGAAAATTGTTCATAGGGCGCTATACGAGCGAAAAAGAGTGCGTTCCGCGCTAAAGATAGTGTGCCATTGCTCTAGAATCCAAAGCGTGTTTATTTGCTAGGTAGAAAGAGAATGAAGATCCATTACCATATCAATAGAACGATAAATTATAGCCTTTCATACTATGTACCTATTATGTTAGGCTCACAAATTTTCCAACAAAAAAATCTTTCAAATAAATGACGAAAATCAAACCCCATCGGGACGGCAGTTGAAATCGCTGAGATAAGCGCTAGCAAAAGGAGCAATTTTAGTTGTTATTCAAAATTTTTGCCTCTGTCGCAGGCAAATGTTCAACTTAGTTCAACATTCAGATAAAATAGATTGCCTCCATATGTTAATAGGCTTTTTATGCATATATATCCCTTGTGCGCGAAGAATGTTAAGTTGTAACGTGATTTTCTTTTTGAGCCTACAACAACATAAAAAGAAACTTTTTGGAGCAGAAATTAAGCTCTAGAATTTCCATAATTTATGTCATCAAATGCTTTTAAACTTTGATTGGGAAGCTATCCACAGACTCAAGTCGGGTAAACGAAGAATACCGGGTGTATAAGATGGCCTTATTTTCGCTGTTACACCACACTACAATTTTTTTCAAAAGCCCAGAAAGTGTCATAGTTGCTGGGATTTTAACTATCGGATGATTATTAAAACTCTGAAGAAAAGCATTCTGCATCGAATTACGCTTGGTCCCGAAAAGTCTTTTTCGTTTTCTTAACGATGACTTGCCATCGCATTCATTGTGCAACATCTTTTTTGATAAGTATTCATTGTTTCAAATATTTAGTCACTATTATAACCTTTAAGTATTTTATATAAACCGATTATATTAAAACTGATAAATTTACACCACTACATCGCGTAGTAAAAAGGAGCGTTTCTGTTCAAAATGGACGTTATGCTCGCACTAGAAACATGTGTGTAGAGAAAACCGTGAATTATCAATATCAAACTACGAGTGTGTAGAGGAAATTGTGAACTATCTAACCATTGCAGGAAACCCTAAATTTGCGCGAAACGGTAAAAACCCTAATAAAATAACAAAAATAGCGCCCACGATGTGATTTGCACTTGCACTACGCATGGCGAGTAAGACTGTGGTCCTGAAAGGGTTAATGGAGCTTCGCGTGGACGGCCCGAGCGCGACTGATCCTTCAGACTGATTCAACTTCGCGAATCACTTCTTAGCCGTCCTTTCTCAACCGTACCATCGTCACAACCTCCATCAATCTTGCGCGCCGCTTCACTGGCATATTACCCTTCGCGCCATTCGTGCATGAGCAACAAGCGAATTTGTTCTCAAGACAGCCCCTTTTCAAGCAAATATAGGCAATATAGGCAAGTTGTATACCATAATGTTCACAAGAAAATGCACAATCCAATCAAACCAAAACCATGCATTTTAATTGCCTTTCTAAATAAATTTGCTGAAACTTGCTATTTCTAGCCCCAGTGCGAAAACTTATGGAACGACCTAATATACTTGTATTTGTACATAGGTATTTGCACACATGCATGTTTATGCAGATATATACATTCGAATGGACATATTTGTCCATTAATGTATGTTCACCATGCATTTATATGCAATCACAAAGAATTAGAGAGGATATAGACAAAAATGACAATTTGTTAGTACCTTCCGTGACGGCGACTTCAAAGAGTGACTAGCTGAGGTAATTTTAGAGCGATTTTCTCTTTCATCTATCAATGTTTTGTGATTCGCTTCCTCAGGAAGGTCTGCTTCGAGAAGAGCTAGAAAAGAGAAGTACAGAACTTATCATAATTAGCGCCAAATCGTTCTCGAACTTACGTATCTCTGCCATCAATTTGCTATGCATGGTGATGGTCCGTGTTTCACAGTTTGGTGATGATGTCTTTACAGGACTCTAATAAAAAAAAAAAAGTTGTTACACCACTTGGCAACAATTACCCAAGATTTCCACAAGGTGTATCAGTGTTAACACAAAAGAAAAAGATTGTTGTAAAACTTACGAATTGCACTGGTGAAAAATGTGTTTGGCTTGCGCTACGAACCTAAAGCCAAAGCAGTGAGTTAAAGCATATAGACAGAAGCTTGCCACTTGAGACAACTCATTTTGACCCTAATGGAACAGATATCATATGGTTGAGAAAAAAGTTGACATCAACTGAAGTTCAAATCAGGTATAGTGCTGTGATGACAAAGAACAGATGTAGTGACACTTGAGAGCTTTCTGTATGGAAATCTAATTGGTTATTCGACACACTTCACACTTTTCTCAAAAAAAGATAAGAAGACGGGCACGGATATTACAAACTGGCCGCAAGCATGCACACAAATAGTAGTATGTCATTAAATAGGACAAGTAACTCACAAAAGGTTTGGGTGAAATGATTGTAACTGGAGACGTAGGAGAATTTTTCTCAGGAGTAGAGGCTTTCTGTAATTTTTAGCGTAAATCTCATATACATTTAAAACAATTAATTTTCTCCTTAACACATAGCTGCTTTCCTCTATTTGATTATCGAACAGAAAATTCAACAATTTCATATCAAGTAACAGTAAATAACTAACCTTCTTGAGAAAAGTGTGAGGTCCGTATTCATCACTAGACATGTTTACCTGTCCATCACTGCCTTTGATCGGGCCCTCCTCTTTTGACTTCTAAAGTTTTGGAGCAACAAATTCATCAACGAGCAAAAGGATTCACAGATTACACAATCCGATCTGATAGCACCAATGTGTTGCATTGAAAACTAGGTCTTCAATATAAAAGCAGGTATACACAAAATCGCAGTATGACCCCGTTTCAACAGTATCTAATTTATATAATACCTAAGAGAATTGACTGATCTCACGCGGGAGTCGAACCCGTGTTTCACCCATAACGGGTACGCGTGCTAGCACTCCTACCACGTCCTCGGTATGGATGAAAAGCGGGTTCGACTCCTGCCTGATATCGAATATTTGCTCACCACTCAATTCTCTTATATTAATATGGAACATCATAACACTGGCGAAAAAAGTAGTAAAGACACTAAAATTCTCGAATATTCAATTTTAATTTCATTCGACTCATAACAGAGTATTCTTTTTTTTCTACCGTGCAGATCCCACTACTTGTATCATTTGATTCGTCTTCCCGCATGTTTGAGGATTTAAATTTTGTCTTCCTCATGGACATCGTAGAATACTGACCGAGCACGTCCTCTTGCAATTCCGAGGATAACCAGGCCAGGGCGCTGCGCAGGGTGTTCGTTATCGATTGCCCCAGAGTGTTGGAAATGGGAGATTATAAACGCGTCGAGTATACTGGACACTAGGCCACCCACCCATTCCCAACAGCACTGCAGTTCTAAAAGATCAAAGGTCTTTTTCTCGGCATTAATAAACAAATCACTTCTTAGAAGTCCTTAGATTCTAAACACTCGTATTCAAAGCAATTGTATGTCTCCTCAACTTCGAACGACATAGTTTCTCAGAAAAAGCAGGCCCAAGTACGGATTGGATATCATGGAGTTCACGCAATTTAATGAAAAAGGAAAAACAAAACATAGAATCTACCATCTTCCAAGGTTTCTCACTATATATTTATAGGGATTCAATCCAATGAACAGTAGATCCTTCCATTATTATTGAGCCAACTTGTCACGTGGTCTGATAAGGGCTCTTGTACAGCCCGATACACGTGTTTCGTCTTTACAGACTCGTCAGTGGGGCAGAACCCGTCGCCTTTCGATCTTTTTATATAGTCAGTTCTCACGGGAGCCCAGCTCTCCCTACAAAGAGTTATCGAAAACAAATGTTTACACTCCATTACTCTCGTTTTACTCTTTTGATTTTTTCTGAATCATAATGTACAATTCAACATAGATTCACCGCTACGTAATTTTTGGCCAAAAACACGTCGGGTACTTTCTGTTGGACTGTGACAAATGAATATTTGACCTCATTCGCTGGACAAAAACTTCTCATGACAATGTGTAATCATTCGAAGGCTTAAAAGACACATTTATATGACGCTTCAGCGAAAAGAGAATATTTACATCTACACACGCGTTTTTCTCGCAGAACAGAGCTCTCCATTTAGGCTATTAGTAACCATACGATAGCGTAGTATTTCAAATTTCATCACTATTCTTATTCTCTGAAAAGACCGTTTCTCTTCAATGCAGTAGGGAACATAAGATCGAGCTTCACATTGTTGACATGGTTGTTTGCCGTCTTATCTACGCTCGGAGTTCTGATGACCACAGATTCGATGCGGCGACCCGCAGTCATCGATCGAGTGAGCTTATGAGAAGTGCGATTTTTGTCATTCAATTAGGAATATTCTCTCCGCTTCAGAAGAAACTCTATATTATACGTGTGATTCTGATACTACGAGATTTCCTCTACACGATGACATGCTTTTCGCACTACCAGCGAAGTGACAGTAGGACTGCGCTGCAAATGCAAAACATTATTTTATGTGAACTTCATAGCGTTATGAAGGTGTCCTTCTGGCAAACGAAATGGTGCCGCGCTAGCCAAATATTTAAGGTTTCGAATAATTACTAAAACTCTTATGATAAGTTCATCTCCACTGAATGTGGTCGAACATTCGTTTTGTCCCGTTTAACGGAAGTGAATCCAAATCGTTTTAATGAAACTTCTTGAGTAACAGAATTTCATACCGTTCAGAGGAATGTTCACAAAGACATAAAAAAAGACTGACAAGACTGTTTAATTAAAAACACCTACTACGTACTCTTCGCAATTCTGTAACTTCCAATAGCTACTTAAGCTGATGTTTCTGTTGCGAGTCATGAAACCTCGGTAGCTCGCTGTAGATTCCAAGACTTCTCTTATAAACATGCCTTCGCGCACGAGGCAGTGCACTTAGTGGTCAGGGATGAGGTGTATCGGAAACGAGGAGATAAGGGTAGCTCTGGTTTAATCTCTTCCTGACCGCTCTACTACAAGCAATCAACTGAACGTCCACAAATGTCTTAGCCCGGCTCACTTAGAGACTGCAAGCCCGTGTCGACCAGCATTCTACGAAATTCATAAAGAAAAAAACGAAGTCCTCAAGCAGCAGTTCGAAGCTACACGTGAAGTCTACGGATACCTTTGCGGAGGATGAATGAGGAAGGGAAATGAATGCAAGAAATGTTGGATTCGCGACAGTGAATTTTGATAACGAGTTATGTAAGACAAGTGACAAAAGAACATGCCTTTTTGGTGAATGTATGTGCTCCATATTCATCACCTGATAAGTCGACCTCTCCGTACATGTTCTTTTGAGATTTTCTTGCAGCCGGAACCGGTAGGGCATGTAAAGTATTGTGCACTCCACAACCAGCTATGATAGTGCTCTCATCAACTGTATTCTGAAATTTCCAACAGAAAGTGCTCACTTCTTCGCAATAATATAACAGATATTGGAAACACTTATAGAGTAACACATTCAGTAGAATAGGACGAATAATCAAAATTCCTACTGAAAAAGGGATTCAAATCATCGACAGCCTAGTTCTGATCTGAGTAGAGCAATGAATTATCGCTAATATAACGAAAATACAAGATGAATTATCTGCATACTAGCAGATAAAGATAGTCATGCGATTATGCTAAATACACAATAGCTACGATTTTGCTTTTTCTATGGAACCACCAGATTTTATCACATTACATTCCACAATGTTATGGGGAAAGTACGGTATCGAAGTGTTACAAATTGCTCTTCAATCAAGGACGGATAGAGAAAAAAACATATAGGGCATAGAACAAATTTATGTGGAGTAAAATGTGTAAGAAATCTTACTTTTACTTCACATGTAGCAACAAAAACGGACTTGACCTTGTTTCTATGTGCTTGAGTTATTAGATGAGAACTTTGTCTTTGTCACAAGTGTTGTAGAAATTCTAATAAAACTCAAAGATAGTTATCCTATAATTTCAGGCTTTCGAATTCATCACAAAAATTTTCCAAAGATCAGATGAAGGATTTTAGAGGACGGTCAAGTACCAGTCTGCTAAAGACCCGCGAAGTGAACACTCAAAAATTGGCCAGCTTGAAGAGCCTGAACTGCGCCGCATCGGTCTGAGCTGGAGTGGGTTCGTATCGCAAAGAAAATAAGTCAGATAAAGCATATCATTGTTCCTACTTCGTTCGGTAGAAGTCTTTTATTAGCTGCATCTACCTATTTGACACAGCTGCGGGAAAGTCTGGTGTCTGGCAACAGACGATATCCATTAATACACTGGAGTGGTTAAACGTTTAGATCCCACAAAAATCTTTGAAGCTCAAGCTAGATATTTGGAAGTATGATTATTCATGTTATAGACAAGCTGAAAATAAGTTTAAATTTTTAAATGGCCTCGGGTGCCCGAACCATCCGTCAGTGTCAACGATGCATTGAGGATCACGATCTTGTTCTGCTGGACGCGGAATCTCAGTTTTTCAGCTGCTAACATAAGTGAAATGTGAGATTTGATGTGAAACACACATCTACGGAGCACAGGATGCAAGTCCGTTGTACAACACTCGTTCAAGAGATCGGAGTTACGGGGTAGACACGGTGCTACATCTGACTAACTAACCATTGTGGTGCACATCGATGACTCATAGTCCAACATTTGAGTATCTGCGATTGGACTTGCAAAATGAATACGTCGCGCTTCTTCCTTCACGGTCTCCAATTTTGGCAAGGCTAAAACAACTTTTAATTTGGAAATCATAATCGGTCACAGCTTTACCAATAACAAAAGTTTCTACGGTTAGGTATTTTCCATCTAAAATGACAAAATAACTCAGATGAATGTCCATGCATTCATATTGATAATAATTCTATCAGTTTAGTCATGCAAAGGCGTTGATAACAGCACTTACATACCTTCGTTAATGACCTCTTTTAATGGCGACATTTCTCGGTGAACGGGTGATTTTCCATTGTTAGATAATTTCTGCTGCGCCATCCCTGTTGGTGTGCATAACACAGAAGGCCTTGTCTGTAACAAAAGCTGAAGGATTTGAAGTACTTGATAGAGAAAGAAGTAAAAACAAAGCATTCATATCAGTGTCAAATAGATCTAAATTGAATAAAATTGACAGAATTGTGCAAATATTTCTCGTTTATACCTCTCCGATACTCAGTCGTGGTGAAACTCCTTTCATATAGGCCTCTTTAGGCTTAGAACCCGCTTGCTGCCAATTTTGATCAATCTCAAATTGTTCGTATTCTGCGGCTAATTCTACGAAACGTGACCGAACTCTTGCTGCTCTTTCGTCGGTCGCAGGTGCCGCCTCAACCGCACGACCACCACTATTCGTTTTGCTATTCGTAGGTGAGTTCTAAATAATAATTGTTCAAGCATACTTGTAATCAGTTCTAAACAAATATAATGCCAATTAAGTAATTACAACAACACGACTTGGATCTCTCTGCCCCGTTCTACCTATCCTTTCGAGGCATCGACAGAAAGGCAGAGTCGTGCCGTGGCTTGCGCGGCAGTCAGGCAAGCGGCATCTGCATGTCTGTGCATGGAAGTCTGGCTCTCTGCCTTCTTTCCCACGAGGCGCGACGCCACCATCACAGTAACTCAATGAAGCTTATGCCGCGCGGTGAGCATCAATAAGACCCTCATGGTCCCCAAAGGGTTATGTCTATGGCAAAGCCCTGCATTACTTTCCGTATAGACCTTTAACCAGTATTTTAGCAAAAACATTTTCTGAGAGTGAAAAGATAGTGCGACTGAAACATACCGTGCAAATATCGGGGTTAGCGATCACATCAGTTGCTAATTTTGAGGGTTTATCTGAAAAATAAAGGATTTAGGTAGAACAATATGAGCGATTTGCTAGGCTAAATAGGTAGACACAGAGATCACATCAGTTGCTAATTTTGAGGGTTTATCTGAAAAATAAAGGATTTAGGTAGAACAATATGAGCGATTTGCTAGGCTAAATAGGTAGACACAGAGATCAGCAGACTGAGAAAACACTCTAATAAATTTATAATGGACAATTACTAGCTGTGCATATTCACTGCTCGAAGATTCCTACGATGAAAAGACAAATCGTCACCAACTTTCCATGACAATAAAGTGGAATCAAATCTGCTAAGACATCTGCAACCGCACGAATTGATTTCAATGCATGATTTTGGCAAGAATATTTGCAATTTCAGTATTTTACGCATTTCGGTTTTCGGATTTCTTCTTCACGAATGCTGTAGGATATTTGACTGAATCAATTCTTCAAGCAGCGCAAAAGGTAGTAAAGCTAAGCGTTCCCATGTGGTTTGAGGGAGAATGTTGAACCAGGCCTTGCTTAGTGGTAGTCTGCATCCTATCCACTTAACTAATCCCCCTCCCCCTGTGGTACAGAGGATTAAACTCTGAAATCCGGATGACACTGATGAATGTGAATTAAGTTCACAAAAATACATTTCGTCACATCATGTCTCGATTTACACAGGCCTTCTACTAATCGTTAACAAACGATTAGTTAGTCTAAAGTTTTCGAACAAGTATTATCCGATTCAAACTGATAAATGATAGATTTACCAGAAGATTTCTGTTCTAACAGCGCCGAAGTGTCGATGTTCTCTTTGTCCTTATCCAATGTTGCTCTCAGCTCGAGGTTTCGTTGACGCACACGTTCCATGATTCGCTGAAAAAACATAAACAAACTCACGAAAAGTTTCTTGTGTTCTAATAGTAAAGAATTTCCAAGACCGACTATCTATTAACCTCGGCATACTTCAATAAATCCTGATTTTTCTTCTCGAGTCAAACACGAGGTGTTATGAAATTCTTTGTTCATCAACTGACGGTTTCGGCACACCTTGGAAACTTCAAGTTTTCTACAATCGGTCAAACACCTCCTTTACTCTTTCGAGAAAAATCACCAGATTTCAGTTCCATCAAGCACAAAATCACCTCTTAACATACTCACATAGAAGAAGCGGTATGTTGAGAGTTAATTTTGTGCTTAATGCGATTGAAATCTGGGTCTCGTTTTTTCTTTAAAGTATTAATAGAGGTGTTTGACTGATTTGGATTGCTGAAGAAGCCGAACTACCGAAACGTCAGCTGTTGAAAATAGTAAAGAATAATATAACATCTCGTGTTTGACTTAGGAAAAAAATGGCGAAGATTTTTTTTTCAAAATTATTGGACTTTACAAAACACTACCATCTTTCCTCTCCCCTCCTAAGGACCCAGGAAGTCAACTGATAAGAGGATTTCTAGTGGAACACTAAGGTATTTACTTCACTTTATAAAAATGAACAAAAAGAAACGTAATTTTTCTCTCAAAAATTCTTGTTTGAACTGTTTTTTCTCGCACTTTCGGGATGCCTAATGTAATGTTAAGGGAATTGACCGGTAAGCAAAAATTGACGGGAGTTGAACCCGCGTTTGTTCTATTGCGCGAGCGCGTTCTACCACTACACCCAACTTTTTTCATTGGACTAAATACTTCTACGTGAAAATTTCATACGTTAATGAAACGCTCACGTCAGTGTTTCCGTCCACTGACGCCATTCTCCTTCTGATTTCAGTCCGAGGTGTTATTTGAAGCGGCTCTGAACTGATTCCCACAATATTATCACTGCAAATGTGGAATTTTTCAAAGCTATAGCTGGCAATTCCATAGAAAAAAGAGAACAAAGTTGACAGCGCTGATTAACAATGACGACCACGAGACCATGGCCATGAGAGTGACTGCACGTTCGAACTAATTTACAATATTTCTCCAAGAAAAAAAAGGAAGATTTTCTTCATGTTTATGTCTAATTTCAAAGTTGGAAAAGTGATCTCACAAGGAAAAGTGGAGAGAAAAGAAATAACCACATGACGTATAAGTTGGGTAGATCACGAACGCCCAAGCGATGGGATGGAAGAGAGGAAAAGAAGAAGAGGGAAGAAAAGAAAAGAAATGGAAGAGAGGAAAAGAAGAAGAGAAAAGAAAGGAAATGAAGAAGAGAAGACGAAAGAGGAGAGAGGAGAGGCAAAAAGACTCGACAACCACCTCGAAGAAATAATTCCGCAATGGATGGAGACACACCGCCCAACTCGCAGATGCAGATGCGGATCAAATCAATTCAAATCGCGATTTTTCGCGCGTGACGCCGTTTGAAACTGAGGGACAGCATTCGAAAAATTGTCACTGGAGCGCGCTATTTTTCAATTTTGTGATCACGGATCGATTTTACTTTGTACATCATTTCTTATTCGTCACAAATTCATCAAGCTTTCCTACTACAGATAGCTACTTTCAACTGTTAGATTCTCGATTCTCTTCAGTCATGAGAGGACAAATGAAAAGCCGATCTCATTCGCTGGAGAAGAGCTTTTCGTAGGAGTTTTGATAACCATGCGGAAGTTGAGGCTTGAGGTTACAGCCCCACGTCGCCGGTCTCCGGAAAAGACTAGTGTGACATTGCTATAGGAGGAGAATGGGACGATATGGGAGAGAAAATTGACGGTCGACAATCAAACCATCTTCGCTTTGCTGGCGATATCGTTCTCATAACACCAAACATCAGCCAAGCGGAACGAATGTTGACTGATTTCGATAACGCTTGTGGAAAGATCGGTCTTCAACTGAATCTAACGAAAACAATGTTCATGAGGAACGGATGGGTTTCTAATGTCCCATTCTCGCTCAACGGAACGACAATCTCCGAATGCTCCAGTTACGTCTATCTAGGTCGCAAGTAAGTACAACGTTGGAATCATTCGTACTTAAGCTGTCGTATGATTACTACTAAAAAAAAGAGCCGATGAGGTGTTAAGCAAAAATCTTTTCTTCCTCCTACAGCGCTATCGAAAGAGGTTTTTCCAGTTATGTCCAACAAAATATAAGCGAGATAAGGAAAAAAAAACGCGTGATCGTGTATAATTTCATTTTGAACGCTAAAGCCCCATAAAAGAGCTTTTCGGAAACCGATCGCGTACGGCTCTGGTCAGAGATTCAAGCTTTCGAACGATTACTAACACTCCTATGAAAAATTCCTGTCCAGCAAATGAGGTCGGATTTCATTCGACCCCTTATAACCGTTGTTGAACGTGCACTTGAAAGGTCGATGTTGAGTATCCCGTATCTCGTAAATGAGAGAAAGGATCCGAAGTTGCGACCTACGTCAACTATCGAAAAGCAGAGACGCTGTTCTACACCCAGGATATCGGAATTAAGGTGGGCGGGACACGTGATGCGCTTCAGCAACAACCGATGGACGAGGGCCGTTACACTGGATTTCTCGGGACATCAAGCGCTCTACAGGAAGATCACCGACCCGTGTCCGATTTCTTCAGGAAAGCTATAGAAGAAAGATATGATGCTCAGCGAATCCTTAGAGCGAGGAGGACCCACTGGGCTACTCTTGCACGCGATAGGGAAAAATGGAAGTGCTGCTGGTACCCGCTCGAGTCACTCGACGATCAGCGAAACGACAGGTGATACAGGTGATAGGAGGAGATTTGCTGGCTTCAGACGCGCGTATTCCTCGCCGGACAGAGCTTTTACTTTAAACTATCAGTAATCATTTGATATCGTAATCGAATTTGATTCCAACGCTGTGTCTACATCCCGCAAAGACCGTTTCCGTAAATGCCGCAGGTAAAATAAGTGGAATATCCATCAGTGATCAATGGCCAATTCACGTGCAGGTGCGCGAGCAGACCACGTGAACTGCTGACACGATACTTCTCTACATGTTCATATGCCCGAAAAATCGATGGGAGTTCAGTCATCGAACGTGGATGCCTCATCCAGGCACGCTGAACCACAGAGTACCTACCGTCCGTCTCTGGGTGAATTAAACAATGTTGACACTGGTCACAAACGGACTGGTAAGGGGTAATCGTAACCTTCGTTCAGAACTATTCAGCTCTTCATCCGCAATATGATTAGTCTTTGACGTGGAAAAGTTGTCGTCTGGTCCCCCAGGAGGACTTCTGACTCTCAGACGATTGTGACATGAACGTTCTCCAAAATGCACATATATCAAAGTGAAAGTTACGGAAAATTGTCACCCTAATACATGACGCGCGAGATAGGATGAAATCAACCGTGAGTTGAAGAGATAAATTGATCCATAAAAGATGGTAAAGAAAAAAAAAATGAGATGATCGCTTGATACAAAGAGATCTTCAAGCACTGAGCGCGTAATGGCGACTATGCTGAAACAAACAATGGATCTTGGGTACTTTTCCGTTATCGGCCCCCAGCCAATTCAACCTCCTGAAAAAAAACGTGTTTTCTGGCTTTGTTTCAAGTGTTTCTCAAGACCACGGTCAAATTTCAATATGCCTAATAGTTATTTTTCAGCCATGCACGTGATCAGTCATGGCCTCTTATACAGTGCATTACAAGTGTTTCGACCTTGCAGCCTCGTCAGTTGCACCATGCCTTTCGTCTCAGCTAATTCTCTCGGAGTAAAATTCCCCTTATTTCCTCTCCCCCGAGAGGGAGTGGCTCAGACGAAAGGCGCTGTGCAGGTGAGGAGACTGCAAGGGCGAAACACGTCTATTGCACTGCATAAGTGCCCGTAACAAGTCATATGGATGGTTCAAAATTAACCACTGGACATATTTTTTAGTTGTTCCAAGTATAAGTAGTCAATCGATAGCTTAAAACTCGAAAACTCTAAAGATGCACCTAGTTTTGAAGATGACCTCTTTCGTGCGCTGTAATAGCAAAGATAAAATTGTGGTTCTCATTCAAATATTTCTCGCTAAACAGATCTTTTCTCTAAGCTTTCAGTAACCATTCGATAGCTTGAATGTCGACAATTCCAGTGATGCATTTCGTTTTCGAAAAGGATTCTTAGTGCGCTATAACGATCTAAAGAAGATTGGGTTTCGCAAAACTGGCACCGGAATAAGCGTAGTGATACGGCGCCATTTCACGCTGCGCGAAACTCAACTTTCTTTAGATACTAAAGCGCACGAAAAAGTCCTTCGCAAAGATCACATGCATCATTGAAATTGACGACATTCAAGCTATCGAATGGTTGATAAAAGTGTGAAGGAAAAGTTCTTTAATCAGCGAGTATAGTTTGAATGAGAAACATGATTCTAATGATTCTATTTCTGTTTTTGGAACGCAATAAAGCCATTAAAAAAACCGTCGAATCTTTTGGACTTGATATTGGAAGATTGTTAGGACTTGAAAAAAAAAAACCACAAAGCGCTCTTATCTCAAGGGGTCGAAGAAAGGTGCGAGTAGCGGAAATGAGCCTACGTTGCAAAATTTTGTCTTCTTTTGGCTGCAGTAAAAAATTCTTTTCTGAAGCAATTATCTTATTGGAATCCTCGAAATCAAAGCTATAGAATGGATACTGAGATTCTAAAGGAAGAGCTTTGCCCAGCTATAAATGTTCAAATGAAAAGTATTTTCTTTTCGTGCTACAGCGCACCAAAAAGGGCACTTTGAAAATAAAGAACATTCTTTTTTTTGATTTCTCAGAACTCAAGCCACTGAGTGATTACTGAAACTTAGAAAAAGAACTAAAATATGCGTTTTTCTCGAGCGGCCGAGCTGGAGCCGGATAACGGAAATGATCCAAATTTACATACATTCAGTAGAAGAATAGATATTAAAAAGTCGAAGATATGTCTGGTCTAAATTTCCGGTATGCTTTATGGCCTCGTTAGACGACTGTTACGTCCCCTTCTATATCTGACTAAACAACGAAATTATGAAGAGAAAATTCAAACAGTATTGACAACTATAGGAAAACTACATACAACAGTTATACGCTTGAGACAGATGGAAATAGAAAGGTATGGTTGAGAAACGTCGCCTCGATTTTTCAAAATCTTAGCACTCTCATCAACATTTCTTAGAATTACGTACAGCAAGCTCAGTGAATCCCTTTTTGCACTTGAAAAGCCAAGCCAAGTTCTTCTTTCCCAAACATGTTTCGACTCTCGTCAATCGTTGTCAGCTTGTAATCATGAGAAGGACCTGTGTTTGATACCCAGCTTGTGCTATAAGACAATCCAAAATTAGTGCACTCTGGCCGCGATGGACCTCATAATGCCTAAACACGACTGTACAACCGTCGTTTCGATGCGTCAACCAACTGATCCCATTTTCCTTGCCCCAGAGTTTTTTCTTGTTCCTTCTTTCGCCTCTGGCAGAAGAACAAGACGAATGTCACAGTTATTGTCCTTTTTTACAAGTTCTGCGCAATACGTACTCGAAACGGATGCACATGGACACTGCACTCCAGTCGAACGTTTCTCTAAGGGCGGAGAAATATGGCAGAGCACAGAACTTATCTTAAAAACCGCTCTCATCAGAAATAAAATGCAAACAAAGCAAGAAAACTATTTATCTTTCTGCTCTAAGAGATGATGGGATTTAAAGTAAGTAAATGATATCAGATGACTTTGCGAAAATAGACAAAATGTAAAAAATGAAGGAACATGCATGAAAAAAAGTCGGTAAATAGTACGACAATATTTACGCAACTCAAACAATTGTACAAATCCCACTTAATCGTATCTAACGGACGGTAAATGTACATCAACCTGAAGCTTCTTTTAGACACTAATTATCTTCAATCAGTTTGCAGATCTCCGCACTTCCAGCATTCGATTCATTTCCTCGTATTCTCAATCCACAAAGATTTTCGAAGATCAGTTCACAAAAAAGCAAGATGCATGCATTAGCAAAAGGCCATTAATCGCCATAAATTTTCTGCATTTTGAGTAATACGCTCGAAAAAAAACCTCGATATCATACATAATTTGCTGTGGTCGAGGAAAAGTAGGATAAGATACTACTATGGACATTCGAATCAATGATGCTCATATGTATGGGTTTCTGATCAAGTGAAGCATTGTTTCGAAATTATTCATCGGTGATGATCAAAAAGTACAGGCAAAGTGAATGGCCAAAAATGAGAGTACAGGGACAGTGCACAGAGATGCACGGAGTGTTCTCAGACTAGGGAAAGATGGCAAGGGTGTAAATATGTTACGAAATCCGTACATAGCAGACGAGCGGGATTTAGGGCAGCAGCTGATTTTGTAATAAAAACCATAGTGAGCGTGGTACAGTATCCAAGGAACACAGGAAAGTCAGGTATCACATCAATGGATAAAAAATTCTATCGTTGAGGGATGTTTCTTGAAACTACCAGAACTGCTTACTAATATTGTTAAAACTTATTTTCAACCAGAAATCTTTCAGAAAATCCATCAACTCGTGACATTTCCACCTGTGCTCATAGGCTTCCGTTCGGTTTTTCCAGCACTTCAACCACACCACTATGCGCAGTGTATCAAAGTTTACAGCTAATATTAGTACCCGATTCGCACAAAGTTACAAAATGGTGTCACAAAGCAAGTGAGAAAAGCAATTCGTTCAAGTCTAATTCATCTGCACCACTATTTTATTGATATAATGAGGTCAGATTTATCTCAAGCATTGGATTGCTCATCATAACTAACTGCACTGGCAACTGGATAAAATATAGAAACATCAAACGAAACTCGTTTGGTCATCAAGGAGGATAGTCACTCTTATGAACAATGTAAATGGCATTAATGGATCTACACGGAAAAAAAATAAATTGAAGTTTCTTCGCACGCACACAGGTAATAAAGGTGGTTGACATTCTAAAGCATCCTTCAACCTCAGCACTATCAGTCAATAACAATCTTGTTGCTTGCTGACTGCCGACCCTTTGCTGATTAAGCTAATAAATAAGAAGCTGATTAGAAAAAATATTGGGTCAGCTCTATCTCATGACTGGCAATTAAGCATAATCCGACCGAAGACTACGAGCTGTTTGTTGGAGAAGTCAGGAGTTGTGACGAATTAGCTTCAGCTACTCAGTCAAGAAGATCCGACTGCCTCCGTAGCCACAAAGAAGTAGCCTGAAAAGAAGAGGAAGCTGAGGCCCCATCCTAATTTATCATAACTCGGAATATCAAATGCCAGCTGAGAGAGAGCTTTGCAAGAGTATCTACATCGGTACGAGTCGAAGAACTGCCAGAAGGAGCAAAGTCCGAAGCAATGCCGTTAGAAAAAGTTCTGTCGATTGCCTAAGGAAATGATTTTTACACAAGTAATTGGCACGAGTTTGAACTCATTAGAAAGCTCGTTTTCTTGCGTATCGTACCATATATCACTTTTCTACAGAACCTTGTGAATGAAACTGAGGAAGAAATTTGTCTGCTGCTCCTCTTTCACTACAAAATGGTAGCCAACGCTTCTGAGGCTTAGCGACAAATCTGCAAGACGTATGGTGACGAAGTTTGCTATGTTCGTACAGCTCAACGTTGGTATAAGACATTAAGTGAACTACCGATTGACCGACAAGCCAGGAGAGGGATATGTGGCCAAATTGTCTTGATGTGGAAGGAGACTAAATCGCCGACGATCAACACTTAGTTGGTCATCGAGGATTGATTTTGGTATGCTACAAATGATCATGCACCAAGTTGTATTTTTACAAACTTATATAATTAACTAGATTTTAAGGGTTTGAGGGCTTAACACTTTGGGTACGACAGGGTTACGGTACTAGCCCCATCCCGCCGCGTGTGAGGCGAGCAGTTCATTGTGTTGAGTGCTTTGTGACGCCGGCCTGACGGAAGAGAGTTTCTGGTTCGATCCCCTTCCACAACGCTACTATGTGTCAACAAGTCAACAAAATAAAATTACCATTGGACATGTCGACAAAATGAAGCTTCCCATTTGACCCAGCCCTATCAAAAGATGTCCCAGCTAACCCATCATTATCATATCAAAAGTTTCTCACGCACCGTTGACCCTCTAAACCCATCTACATCAAACCCAACCGTCATCCCGTATTATACGGCAAACAGTATAATACGGTCACTCAGAAGGTTTAAAAAGAAGATAGTTGACGTGGAGGCAATCGTCATCAGCAAAGTCGTCTTCGTCGTCTCTTCACTTGATCGTGATACATTTTGTATTCACGTTCTATCGTTTGGTAATTAGCTTATTATATGGCAGTTTTGCGCCAATGATATATCGTTTTTCTTGTTTTGTTATTTTTCTTTTTGTTGTATATTTTAGGTTGTTATTATTGTGGAATGATATTATTGATATTGCTTTCTTACAATAAAGGAATATAACACTTTGTGCTCAAGTCGAAGCAGAAGACTCGCATGGCAGATTCTCAACACTTTACTAACATCAAGCGGATGTCAAACGACCAAGGCACTAAAGCCTACACGCAATTCTTCAATCTTCCTACTTACACTATGAGCACATCACTAATACATCATATCACCACATCTTATATAGTAATACCGTACACAAGCGATTTATCTATTTGAACCCTTAAATTTAACCATGTTTCGAGTGTAATATCAAGACCACGCTTAAAAATTTAATATGCCTCATATTTATTATTTGAGCCAACATGTCATGTGATGTGTTGATGAGCTCCTATACACTCCGATATACGCGTTTCGACCTTGCGACTTTTTCTCAAGACACTTGAAAGAAACAGTATCATCTGTATCACCTGTCGTCCCTTTGATCGTCGAGTGACTCGAGCAGGTACCAGCAACTCTTCCATTTTTCCCTATCGCGTTCAAGAGTAGCCCAGTGGGTCCTCCTCGCTCTAGGGATTCGCTGAACATCAAGAAACAATATAATATTTCGAAAATACCAGCCAAAAGCAATGGAGTGTCGTAAATCGCCGAATTTGTGTTTTCATTTGACGAAAATTGTGTAAATCGTACGCTGTCACCCACTCTTTATAGAGGGATGTAGGGGCCCCTACAGAATTGGCTAAAGACGAAGTGCCTACCCGACTGACAAGGTTGCAAGGCCGAAACCACGTGTATCGGGCTGTGCAAGAGCCTGCAACACACCTTTTGACCTGTTAGCTCAACCATCTGTTTCAAATCAACAAGCAGTGGATTGTTAACAACTGGGCGTTTTTTTTTCTGCTAAAATGATTATGTATATCAAAATTTATAAATAATAATTAACACCTAAAAGTCTGTTGTGAAGCGTCGTGGTAGGGTTCGAACAAACAACCATATTTGACGACGGGCATCACTAACCACCTAACACTACGGACTGCCCGTCGTCGCGCGCGGCAGTGGGGTGGCTTGGCGCCATGACTTGTCGTACCCAATTCGTTAACTCTTTCGGGACGGGTGTGCATCCATTTGAACGCACGCGTGTCGCCTCGTTTCAAACAGTGTGCGTATCTCCAAGGGGCAAACTGTTCGCTCCTTTTTCGCCGGATACAACCTTCTCCCTTGAATTTTTGTAGTTTCGATAGCTTGTAGAACACAGCTTTTATGCTGGGGTTCGTTCAGTCAAGGTCTCCCAAGTGTCGTACCACCGGAAGTAATTTTGCGACGAGGGACTGTTCCTTTTGGAGAGAGTACTGCTAAGAGAGTGTGACCAGAGGAGAAACGCAGAGATGTCTTTGCATCGACGGCGTGACGTCGCATGCTGAGTTCGATATCATTTTCGAAAAGCAGTCCACTGGTTTCTGATTATCCGACGTGGCCACTTACTGGTGTTGCATGGGATGAGGGAATCAAAATTAAAAGGTGAAAATTGTGGCTCTATTTGTTTGACACCTAAGGGACGACATGTACCAGTTGAGGTACACGTTTCCTTGAAGGTCTTTCTCCCTGGACAAAACTCTTTAAGACACTTGGATATCGTTCAGAAGATCAGATCTCAATGATTTCAATATACTTGATTTTTTAAAAGCTTTTTATTGCATTGTAGCAGCGAAAATAAAATTATGTTTCACATTCAGATTAATTTATTTGCTTGGCTGAAGTTAACATATGGCTCTTCGCCAAACACTAGCCAGTCGGTCATTCCATAGCCCAAATCTCGAGAATTTCGACGCTATAATTGATTTTCTGAAAGGTTATTATTAGAATGCTGTGAGGGCGGAAGATAATTACGTTTGCATCAAAGTTTTTATCGTACAGAAAAGTTATATAGGCACAAGAAACATATGACCATGTAGAGAAAATTATAGGGCATTACAATAACACAAGAAAACCTAAGGTTTTACCTTCTAGATGGAGGAAAAACCCTGGTTAAATAACGAAAATCGCGCGCCTCATGCGAGTTGCGCTGTGCGATCGATCAACTGCTGTCCCCAATGGGTTAGAACAATCAGCTTTTTCAAACACTGACAGCGAGGTGATCGCATAATCGACGAAGGCTTTTTTTCGCCACAATCAGGACACTGACAGGGTTCAAGAACACAAAAGCATGAAGCGACGATTATGTGGAACACGTGGAATTTGAGAGATACGTAAAATACTTCAGTACTTCAATCAATAAAACGATAATCATAAGATATTCATGCGGCGCGCCATTCTTCGTGCAGCAATCGCGCTCCAATGACATCGGGTAGGTCAAGCGACAATCCGGCGGGAAATGGCTTCCCCAAATTGTTTAGCGTGCTTCTAGAAGTTGGTCGTTTTTTTAAATAACACTTATTGTTTGTTTTATTATCACAGTTTCTACTTGTTGGGGGAAGGAGGGCGGGTGTAGCCCATCGGTCAGTGATGCCGTTTATCAGAAAGCAAAGTGATAACCACGACGTTGGTTCCTTCTCCTCCCAAACACTCTTTTGCAATCAGTCAACGTATATATCAGGAAACGCCTTAGCCTGATGACTTTTGAGATTTCAAGGAAAATCCTCTCGATCCGCAGTCTATGACATTCACAAGGAAAACGAAGTCTTCAAGCAGCAGTCGAAGCAACACGTGAAGTTTTCGTAGACTTCTATGGGAGATGAAGGCAAGGATTAGTTGTTCCAATCGTATTTTACATCAAAATATGATAAACAAGTTGATACTGATTCAAACAAGCGTTTCGATTTCGCGCCAAAGACACGATTTGAATTTTGGCGGGTTTCGCGGAACTAGCCGCAGTCGTGAATGTGTCAAGTGTGGGTGACCTACACCGCAAGTTGAGGAAGAGCGGCATTTCTCTGCCATCGTGGTAATATAGTCACGAGCTGGCAAGTGGTGACGACTCTGGCTTGACTCTCAAGACATATGAGTGGTGAGGCAAATGTGCCTCGGTGGTGCAGTGGTAGCACACGTCCCCGGTGTGGATGAAACGCGGGATCGATTCCCGCCTGAAGTCGCATTTTTGCTCACCACTCAGTTCTCCTAGGTACTTATGAGGGAGGAAATCCTGACCCCAAAGAAACTATATCCGCTGTCCATGAAGACGAGTCTCTCAAGTCCTCTATTACGCTCAGAATAGAGAGTTCTTGAACCGACGCCTGCTACATCGGCCCTTTGAATAACTGATTTTTTTTTCTACACAATCCGGCATTGTGTGTTTGGCGTGGGTCCCGAACATTTCTTGCATCCATATTCGACTAAGATAATGGGATTTCTAGAATTCTTTTTAATAATAGCTTCTAAAGGTGGTATGATGTTACAAGTGGGCACGCGTGTTGCCGAATCTCATTCCCCCTAACCCCCCCCCACCCCCCCCCCCCCCAATACTCTCCGGTAGTCAGCAACAAGCGCTCAATGGAACGACACTGCCGCGCTATCCTCTAGATTGCAATAAGACGATGGACAGATAATAAACTGTCTTCAAAATGATATAACAAATACATATCCAATATTGTTGAATAACATGCAAAACGCTGGATGTCGGGCGGGATTCGAACCCGCATTCCACCCTTTCTGAAGGCGCTTGGTAACTATTGCACTTCCGGCGCTTCTGCCATCATTCTTTCCGCTACACAGTTATGTCGATCTGTCAGCAGCCAACCGTCAACGGTTCAGTTTAGCAAGCTGGTATCAGCATTATAGCCAGTCACGCCGACAGCTACTATATATGTGTTATTAACAAGGAGACTTTTTATTAAGCACTTTTGGCCCCCGGAAAGGACGAAATGAGGGTTCGAATCCGGTCCGACGTTCAAAGTTTTGCATATCAATGAACGCAGGTGGATTCCTGTCGAGTAAGATCTCTCTGGAATCCGAGTGTCGTCTTCCTAGGGCGTTACGCTCGCCTACAATGTTTACTGTAATCGAGCTTTGTGGATGGTGAAAAAAGAGTTTATTCCATAGTTTCGTAATCATTTCTTGACCGCGAAAGGGTGGAAAGCTTACATGACTCGGTACGGATTGAACCAGGAGACACTGCTGCGCAACCACTGTCCTACCTGGTTAATGTCTTTCTCAGTAGCTGGAAAAGTAACTAAGCATGCTTGACTAGAAGTCTTTTAGGCACTCTTTTCACCGTGCGCATCCCAGTACGTTTAGCATCCAATTCATTTTCTCCTTTTCTTCTCGAACGTCGTAGAATACTAGTTGATCACGTCTCCTTGCAATCTCGAGGATAACCTTGCTGTGGCTTTCCATGGGGCCTTCGTTGTTGACTGCAGGAGAGCTTTGGGGAGGGGGTGAGGCTTGGCCCCATGTGCGCCGCGACGAGCATCACAACCACTCGGCCACGACGCCCTCATTAAAACAGAAGGCACTGTGACTTTGTGGCCCTTTGACGCTTCTCCATCTCAAATGCAGAATGGATTGAAGGGCACAGACATGTCCACTAAAATGCCCCTTAGTGATTGTCATGAATACTTTACACTGAAAATCTGTCATTATCACTGTTGTCTTTCAGATTTTCCTTTCTGTTCACTTGATTCGTTGTAAATTAAGCCATATTTCCTCTTCAGTCTCAAACCTTTGTGTGCGCATTCTCGGATACGAGTTACTACGAATGTATCTGGTATATATAAGTGTACTTTTTCACAGTCTAAAAGATCACTCAACCTCCCAAGTGGCAAAACGAATCTGTCATCAGTCGGATGAGAGCAAAAGCAGAAGAGCATGGATTCAGACAGTGACGTGTCAAGGACGGAATCTGTTTGTTCGTCGAATTGCACTGTCGAGAGTGCTGCGTCAGATGGGAATCCATGCGCCTCACAATTGTCTCAGGATGAGAGTCGGTAAGTCTGAGCCTTCAGTACTTCTTCAAACACCAAGGTTCCATGTGATTCTTTTTGTAACAATTCTAGAGCCCTTGATATTTCTGACTGAGCCTGACACGAGGTTCAACGATACAACTTATCCAAACGGGTGACGTTTCGGCGATTTCGCCTTCTTCGAAGCCTGAAAAGATCAAATTGTCCACAACAGTCAGTAAGACATTTCCACCACTTCATCAGGAAAGAAATCACCAAACCTAGATCACAGCCGCATCAAGCACAGAATCGATCAACACACTTACCACTTATGAGTTTTCCATTGATTTACTCTGCCCCGTGGTCTCCACGCGAATAATTCAATGGAAGACTCAAAAAAAAAAAACAAAGAGTATGCTGTTCGATTTTGTGCTCAATGCGGCTGAAATTCCGGTCTGGTAATTTTTTTCCTAAGGGAATCGTAGAGGTGTTTGACTGACTGGCTTGTGGACAACCCGATCTTTCCGGGCTCCGAAGAAGGCGAAATCGCTGAAAAGTTTGCAGTTTGAATAAATAATATCGTAAAGCCTCGTGTCAACCTCAGTGAAAAATAACCAGGATTCAATGAAGAATACTGAGGTTATGAGATAGTCGGTCTTGGACTATTTAAAAGTCCGATCTTCACTGAAACTCCGTGCGAATAACGAAAAATATCTAACGAAGTGTCCTTTCTTCCAACTGGAACATGCACTTGGTTGGTAATTCTTTTTTGAAATTTTCCGGCCTACGATTTCAACGATTTCGACTTCCTCAGAACCTGGAAGACGTGCCATATCGAAGCATATCTAATCATTTACGAAACGTAAGCTACCGAATTTTGAGGGAAATTCCAATCTCGCGTCAGTTTTATTTAGAAAAAAAGAGTAGTTCTTTGATTTTCTTTTCTCTAGAGCAAATGTAAACAGGTCTAGCTGTCTGGCATTGAGAACAGTAAAGGATCAACCGTGATATTCTTGCGCCCTAATGATGTATTTACACAGAATTCTTTTTATTTGACCGTCTCTAGCGGTGGTATGATGGTATAATATATCTAGTGATGAAGAGTGATGTGCAAAAACATTTGCCTCAGTTGGATTCGAGCCCACATATCACACGATCCGGGGCGCGTGCTGAACCGTTGCACCACCGACGCCCGTTTTGATATCACTCTTCTATGCTACAGCGTGTCCATCTGTCAGCAGCCAACCGTCAACGGTCTGGCGTGATTGTCACTGTCGACAGTGAACCCACTGATGCTGGCAAATATTGGGTATCGCTGATCAGTTAGGAATATTTTTATTGAGTCGCCTTTAGTGATGGTAAAATGTTATAATATACCCACTGATGAAGAGTGATGTGCGGCAACCTTTGCGTTGAGCGAGATCCAAACCCACACTTCACCTCATCTGAGGGCGCGTGCTTAACCGTTGCACCACCGACGCCCGTCAAATAAGAGGAATTTTGATTGATCATCGATACCCAATATCTGTCACTAGTGTGTTCAGTGTCCATAGCGGCCACCCAAACCAGACTGTTGACGTTCACCGCTGACAGATGGACAAGTTCTATCTTGAAGAAGCATGATGTCAAAACGCGTGTCAGCAGTGCAACGGTTCACCACGCACCCCCGGATAGGGTGGAATTTGGGTTGCGGAAACCGCCTGAAGCAAATGTTTTCGCACATCACTCTTCATCACTGAGTGTTTTGACCGTGATATTCATTCGTCTTAATGGTGTATTTACTGTTGCTTCTCCATGAATAAATTACTAAAAGTACAACTACCTCTACACATAAGTGGAAAGTGCAAGAATAATCACGACAACCTAAGCTTCTCCACCAGCTCCCTTGTGAACGTTTGTTCTCATCAACACTTCCTGTCACTATCATCAAAAATTCACACAAAGGTGAAATTTTGTATTTCAGTCAGTTTCCGTGGTCGACGGCAATAATTCCCATTGTAGAAGACGCCGATTTTGGCTCCCTTGTCAATATTTACAGTCCTCCTCTCATTATATGCTTCTACCGCGACGTCTGTGGCAACCCAGTGACCCGCATCGGTGGTGAGCAGCAGTTTCTACTAGCAAAAAGTACTTTTTGGGGCTCATTTTTCGTTTATTCTCTTATAACTAGAATTCTGTGACGTTCCACTTGGCGAAGCCGTCAGAGCATTGAATGTCCAGCATGAGCACACGCGCTACACGAACCTCTTTATCCGGTTCGACTCATGTCGCGAAGAGGACGTCTCTAATTTTCTTGTAGGTTCAGTTCTGAGATATCTACGGATACCATTTTGTACTTTCCATTCTAGAGACGTTTTTCGTTGTGTTCCAGCCTGTTCTCAGATTGCTTCTGTTTCGCTGTCAAATAAACTTTGCCAAGACTGAATGGGAACGCTGCGTTCTTCATATGACTGATTACAAATTTGCTAGCAGAATCGTGGAAGTCATAGCTGAATTCACTAGCAAGTAAGTAATTCCTTAATAACATCGCATGCTTTTTCAAACATGTGAGCTGTACAAACTAGTGAGATATCCCTAAGCCTGACTGTTTCGTACTTTGAGAAAATGTCTTAGCAATAAAATAGCGGATTTGAAATTCTTGAGAGGGTTTTGATTTTTGGCACACTTAAAAATATTCGTTTTGTGAGTTCTTTTTTTGTACGGAAATTACGTTTTAGTCTGTTGAATGGCCATTTCGGAATCCTTTTTATTCAACCGCTTTTGGCGGCGGAATGATGTTATAGATGCACTTAATGATGCTGAGTGTTGTACATAACACTGTCGTTATGCGCACTCAAACCCGCATTTCACCCTTTTCAGAGGCGCGTGCTTAACTAGTTGCACTACCGGCACCTGTTTTGTCACCACTCTTTGAGCGAAAAAAATTCTGGTCGATAATACTGATATTTAATATCTGTCAGCTTGACTGGTTTCAGTGTGGAATATCGACTACCGGCCAAACCGTTGACGGATAATTATTGACAAATTCATGTGTTGTGGCGTAGAAAGATGGTGGCAAAGCAGGAGTCGATAGTGCAATTGGCTGAGCACGCATCTCCCGAAAGGGTTGAATGCGAGTTCGAGTTCCGCCTCACATTAATGTTTTGCATGTCACGTAACTCACACAGGCATTTCCCATAGACCGGCGATTAAATAGACTCTTTAAGATATTTTTAATGTTTGTTCAGAATCTATGAACTCAATATTGGCTCACTTCAACATCTAAGAGAACAACGCCATAGAACCGTGAGTTTCGCCTTCAACTTCTCCATTGCGGCCGTTAAGTAGCTGCTGAATTACGTAGTCTGTGCTTCTAATGCTTATATCTAACAATGGCCTTATAGAATCCCGAAGCTGAAGCGAAACATATCTTGGGGATGTTGGAGATTTGGTTACCAAGGTGTTTTCGATTTCTCAGGTAAATTTTTTCCCCCACCACCTCTTTCGTATATTCAAGGTTTGTAGTACATATTAGAAGCCATAACAAGCAATCATCTATTCATGAATAGTTGCTGTTGAGATTTTTTATGGGTGCTTACATCGTTAAATCACCATAATTTAACATAACTTTACCACTTTCATGAAATAGTTATAGTTATTAAGGTTACTTAATGTCTTTTAGATGTCTTCGCTTGTTCGCTTTTGTTAAAATGGATGCTCGCCTGTCTCAACTCCTATCAGGCTGTCCATTTCTTTCCCATATTTCTCTCTGCAGGGTAAGTTTTGATTCGAGAAGGTGAAGTGACTAATCTGACTGAAATTTCGTTTTAGGTTAGTGGGATTGAGTGTCCAGTTTTAAATGGAATAGAGTCGTTTGAGTTTAATGGATATGGGATGGCTTACACGGAATTGGATCTACACGTTGCCAAGGTATTCATTATGAACTAATGCTTCGCCAGCTTTCACATATGCCAATATTTCAGAATATGGTGAAATATTTTCCAAATCTGAAGATTATAGCTTTTCGGGAAGTGTGCTTCGAGCCAGTTATGACGTCCCTGATTAGGTTTGTTGAACTGTGTGTATGAAGCATTGTAGTGTTAACCATTTGAGGACCACCGTTTTAGTCACGCGGCGTCGCGCCGTCACGTTCGTGGCAGTTACAGTCATGCAGCATCTGCATATCTGTGCATGCATGTCTGGCTGTCCGCCTACCTTCCTACGAGACGCGACGCCGCCATTACAGTAGCAGGTTGAGATCTGACGTCACGCGGCTTGATGCGAGACGAACCATGTGGTCCTTGAAAGGCTAAATTGGCAATTAAAATAGTAATATAGTATGGGATTGCTAATAGTAAATTTATAAGGCCCGTTAACGCGATTTACTGTGCAAATCCCAGCCTTCTTAAATTTGATTTGTTTCTCGTATTCAGCCTCCAAAAACCCGTTCGATATTTAACGTTTTTTTCTGAACACTGATTAAGACTTTCGTATTGTTTATGGATGTTATCATAGAACGCTGGTCAAGAGATCCTTCCAGCAATCCTGCCAGCTAAGGCGTTAGTAAATTGATTGCGGGGACCGGACCAGGGCTTTTTATACCCTTTTGCTTCCTGATACACTGCATCACCATCCAGTGCGCCACTCCATCGCCATAGTATGGAATTTTTTACTTTTATTTTTACTCAATCTGTCTTCGCAGTGTATTTTTCTACTGTGAAGATCCAACTTCTACTAATCTAGCATTCAATTCGTTTTCTTGCATCTTCTCGTATCAACGTCATGAAATACTGGTTAAGCTCGACTGCTTGCAATCTGGAGGATAGCCTGATTATGGCGTTTCATAGGGCGTTCGTTTTCGATTGGCAGAGAGTGTCGGGGATGGGGATTAGTCCCACACGCGTCTCGACGAACATCACACTCACTAGATTACACCACCCCCATAGTATGGAATAGCTTGATAAATCGTGTATATTGCTCATACAACTTTTCAAACTCGTAATTTTTTCGTGGAACAACAATATATGTTGTGCGATCCATTTGAATCAGTTTCTAGCATATCATCATTGCAGACATCTAGCATCAACGGGACGGCGCTTTGAACTGTATCAGAATATCTCGCTTCAACAGTAAGCATCTTTATTTTGAAATTAAAGTAAAAACTGTCCGATATTCTATAGATTGATGAGCAAGAATTATTATGAGCTATTTTATAGATTGGTGAGCAAGAATTATTATGAGCTATTTTATAGATTGGTGAGCAAGAATTATTATGAGCTAAGATTCCTTGAAAACTTACGAGATAAAATAGCCCTCTTCAACCTTTTGCAACATAATGAGGCAGTATCAATTTTTTGGGTTTTTTAATCCGTACTCTTTGTCGGAGAAGTATTAATCAGATGTCAGCGCTAATTTAACTTTACCGGGATCATGGACCCGACCTTCTGCGTCTCAAACGTTCATTGTTAGACGCAACACAATGACGGTTAAGCGGCATTGTTAGACGCAGCACGCTGGGAATTAGAGACGCAGAAGATTGGGTGCATAGTCTCAAAAGGTTAAGACTTAGTTGTTTCGGTCAGTAAAGTATGTCTCTGCCTTGAAATTACCCGGTTTATCAAAAATAGATTCTTGATTGTGAGACTTCTTTTCTTTGCATTTTAATCGACTACTTCTGAATTATTCTCTCCTTTTGCTGTTTCTTATTTCACGACTATGAAGTTTGCTAGTAATGTACTCAGTCTAATCTTTTACACTTGCAAATGAAAGGTATGAAAATATTTCAGGTTTACAAGTTTGGTGAAGTCGATGTTCACGGCTCGACCAAACAGGGGAGACGATTGTATCGAACTTCTGAATGAGAGATACGGCACACGTCTCATTGTCTATGACAGTCGCCAGGTCTATCACACTCCGTTCCAGAAGGCTTAACCTGGACTAGTAATATTCAAGTCAAACAAGGCTTCGCTTGTATATAATATTTCAAATATTCATATATCACTTCCCAAAGCCTTTTATTCTTAGAGGGACAATGTTGTGTTATATTATACGTTGTTGTTGAAAAAAAAAGTTCTCTCACAGCTCTTGTGCAGTATACGTGGATGTAAACAATGTTAGTTTTGACATCAAATAAACAAACATTATCCTACAATTTAGGAGCTTTCTGGCTATACCACATAAAATTTTGATTCTTTGGATTTCGTAACGTATAATTCATCCAATTTACTGCTTAGAGGTTCAAATTTCGCCCTCAAAAGCAAATGAGTGCAGAAATCTCATTCACAAAAAATTGACGGTGTTCCTGAATGTGTCGCTTTTCTAGCATCCCCTGTTCGTTCGGAGGTTCTAGGAATTTGGAATTGTTTACCAGTTTCTGAGAGTCATGACTTTTGACATTTGAGTTCGTAAGTACAGTCTATCGAAAATAGATATGTGATTGATGCGATAGATCTAAGTTTCTTCTTCAACTCCATTAAGTTCTGATTCTAAAATGCTCTAGTGATCAAATAGTAATCATCAGCTATGGAAGAACCATTGTCGCGAAAGGATTAACAAGAAATCAATAGAATTTATGAAATGTTAAATTGGAGAAAGCAATCATTCCTAGCTAGACGATCTTGAGCGTCCATGTGCTTCTCTCTAAAATAAAATTTTTGATTTCATAGGAGGGAACAGTACGTTTCTTGAGCTTCAGAATGTCAGGATTTTGTCACTGCAGAGAAAGACAACTTCTGCCGGTTTCCAGAAAACTTGTAGATAGCACTTAAACTTTTTTTTCTGGGTATAAAGCATCCTATCAGCTGAGAGGGCTTCTTTCGACTTTGAAGGTAGCTTTGCGTCATACGTATTGAAGTCAATATGTAACATTACGGATATGTCTAAAATTAGAAAGCGTGCATGAAATCGCATTTGTGCAACCCTACATTGCTAGCGCTATCAGGTCCGTTCGTTTGCCTGGAAAGCTTAACTTCGTTATCGTCTTGGCTGATGCTCACAGTAGGTGCGGTGGCTGAGTGTGCTTACAGTGTTTGCACATGCTATTTATAAATCATTCTGTCTTGGCGATTGATACTTTTAAATGATGGGAATCACCAGTATGATCTCATTTCTTTTGAGAAAAGTGTTTCAGAGCCGCGTTTTGTTTGAGTATATTTCCATAGAATCGGATGTCTCATGTCGGAAACATAGCGTTCTTTACTCTAATCAACTGTTTTCATAGGCCTCGCTCAAGAACAATAGCAATGTGTTAATGTGATAACATGATAACATGTTTTGAGCCTTTTATAAGGTCTGGTACGGGGCGCATACAACGCTAGACGACTCCTGTTTCGTACTTCCAGGCTCATCAGCTGTAAGGTGCCTTTTAGTTCAGCCGATCCTGTGCAGTGGGATATACCTTTACTTATAAAGGAATCGACGCCGAACTATTAATTCACCGCATGTCGAGTGACAAAATCCCTAGACATTGCAGTGACCAAAGTCGAGTGCTTGTGCCTGGTGGAATGAATTATATAAGTGCCATATCACACCTTGTAAAAGGCTTAAACATTTTATCATGTTACCTAATTACCAGATAGTCTTCTTTATTTTCTGTTGATAGAGCGTAAGAAAAACGAATCATGTATGCGAGAATCACAGCATGTCGAACGTCGATGGAAACGAGTCGCCATTTTGGGCATTGATGTGTGTCCTTACTGTGCAGAATTTGTAACTATTTATTTCATTATATGTCTCTTCTGGAAAAGTCTGTCCTTCACAATATTCCTAAACACAGAGCCTCCATATTTTAAGCATAGAACACAATTCCTCTTATGTGGTTTTAAGTCAAAGTAGCAGCAAAACCTGTACAAATTTCATGAGCTTGCGTTGTGCTAAGCTAAGTTTGATTTTCTTATCTACGTGACTTTAAAATAAGCTGTCTAGAACTGACATAAGAATTTGTATTATTACCTTTAGTAAACTACCGTGAGTGGCAGAAGCCGTCGTGTACATCTTCCATCTTCACAAATACGAGCACAGAGTTGGCACATCACTCTACTTCACTGGGTAATTCCATGAAATCTTACCACCGCTAAGGCGGTTGAACAGAAATTATTTCGTTTGATCATTGATACCCAATATCTGTCAGAGTGAGTGAGTTCAATGTCGATACCGACTACTCCGGCCAGGCCGTTGACGGCTGGCGGCTTACAGAGAGATGCGCTATAGCGTAGAAAGAGTGGTGTGCAAAATGGGCGTCAGTAGTGCAACGGGTTAGAGCACGAGCTCCCGAATAAAGCGAGATCTGGGTTCAAGTCCCGCCTTACGAAAAAGATTTGCACATTACTCCACATCACTGGGAATACGAGCACTTTCAGCGCAGATCATTTCGTTTATGATACGTAAGAATCAAGTACGGCGAAAGTGGTGAACGGCACGACACGATGTTCGCAGACGATATTGAGACCACGTGATTATAATTACAATACAAATGTCTGCATAAAATGGGTTTCGCCAGAAGGTACAACTACATGTATCGTCTGTTTTAATAATTCGCTTGTGTTTCACTGTTTTTTTTTTTCATGCATGTTATTTGAACTTCAGCAGCGTCTATGACATACGACAATCTTATGAGGTTATCAGTTGGCACCAACTTGTGATTGCTAGCGTTTACAACGCGGCACAGTTCTGTTGGTTTCGATTAGCACTGAAATCAATGCACACTGTTTGTTGTATCCCCGGCTCCTGTCCCTCTTTAAAAGGATGGAAGATTTTTCATAAGCAACAGCTTTTGTGTTACACTTTCCATTAAATAATTAAGCAACTTTCGCTAATTTCGTATATTTGAGTTTTTGCAGCAAAGACAAATGATGGACAATTATACAAAAGAGAGGTAGCAAATCGGTGACCTCCGTGGTGTAGTTGTAGCACTCACCCCAGAATGAAACGCGGGTCACCTCCCGTATGAGGTCGAATTTTTGCGCACCACTCAGTATTCTGAGATGTATTTTTGCAACATTATAACACTGGTAAAGGGCAGTAGATGTAAAAAATTCAACCAAGGACAAAATGTTTTCCTTCCTTATATCTATGACTCTCGACGGCGGAAACGCCTCTATACGCTCTTCCATCACATCTCTATTGAACAACGATCGAACTCTCCAGTAGGACAGAACTGCCCATAAATCAAAACTACCAGATCATCTGCTCCAAGGAGGCTATCCAGTGTCGCGTGTAGAATGTTCAAAGTCTTTTCGAGGTCAATATGTCAGTAGCTTTTTACGTTTCAGCGGTATCGGCCGCTTCATCAAAAACACACGTCTCACACTAAACCATACTTCACAGCAAAGATGGAGAGAAGTTATGATGGTAGCACGTGATATTGTGTTATCGCTATTTTTTTTCAGTCGATAGATTACGGCTGGTTAAACATGCAGACATCCATCTCCTCAACCGTTTTGAAACCACGCTATGAACGCTCAATATAGCTTGTGAGATTTCCTTTTTCAAGAATTCGCCATCCTTTCTATGAAGGAAGGTTCAGTGTGGAGACGGGTGGCTCTGACGAAGCGGACGATACCTTTGAAACGTATGTAAGTCACTGATGTACCAACATAGCAAACGCTCTAGACATTTTCACAGATTGAACTAAACATTTATAGCGAAGTACAAAAACAGTCGATAAGGTGGATGGCTATCAAGTGTGATTCTAAAAATACTGAGAAACACTTCGCGCAACGAAAAACGCCATCGGAAATAAAATGCAATGAAGCAATGCGAATGTCGGGCAGATTGGAGACACGTCGTTATTGCAAAAAAAAAAAATCAAGATGTCATAAAATTATTTTGTTCACTTTATTACAGCATTTTAGTTTTCTTCTGTTCTATTACTTCAAAATCTGTCATGAAAAGCATGTGTAATTTCAGCACCAATTCTCACAAATTTTGCCAGCAGATAATTTTCATTATTCAACACATTGACCACACTACACAAAAAATTTGAACGGGCATAGAGGAAGTTCTTCAGACATATGTTGTTCGCGCGTCACTAACAACTCCTGTAGGATTGAAAAGAGAGCCTGGTTTTGCAAAGCTTTCAACAACTTTTTAAATTGCCTCTAAATAACTGATGAGGCTAAAAGATAAAGCTCTCAATGCTGATAAATTTCTGAAGAATGTGCCATGCGGCTCGTCTTCAGTTTTTGGCTTCGTGTGAAGTTATTTAACAAATCTTCTTTTATCAAATCACTTGTGGTGGCCCACTTATAAGTGAAGTCAGTGCTACTACCCGCCCAAACAAGTTTGGTAACAATTGACCGACTCCGGAAGGATGCAAGGCCTGATAAGCATTGAGAGCAACGGGTTCAAACCATTACCCAGCGATTGATGTCTGTCGCAAAGCACCTCTAACTATTGCCTCACACGCACTCTATGGTGGGCAAGGGTATCAGTCAAACGAAGACTCAAGGTTACCAAATATTTCTCTGAAGCACAAGCAGATTCTGCGCACAATATGTCGTGCATTTGTTGATTCTTCAGAGCCAATTCATTCTAGAGCGGAATTATACCACTTCACAATTTTACTGCAATGTAATACCAAAAAATGTGAAAAAAATCACTTCCAGAATGAATTCCAGTTCTGTGAGACCGAGGATCCAGTTATAAGGCTTCTAATAGTTTATTTCACTGCTCTCAAATGATATTATTGGTCATGTATCTAATGGCTCATAAACCCTGACTAGATTCGTTCGACGTACACAATTTGCGACAATCAATCATTCAAAAAAGTCTTATAATACACAAAGTGAGAAAACCCAAAGATTTATATGAAGATATGATGATGCAGCATTTGCCTCTTAAGAAAGTATCAGCAAAGGTGAAAAAGGCGATGTAATGCAGCAACGAGACTCGACAAGAGTTCCACTTCGATTCTGTTCACATAAAATACATTATTTCCAGAAAAATTACTAGTAAGTAAAAACCAACGTGCAACCAAAGAGGACCACCCAATACAAGAAAAACGTCTGAAAGATTGAGATGTTGGATTTTTTTCATGTCTATACTCCCGTTCGAAGAAAGTCCCATGACATAATCTTAGAGTCATTTTTCTATTGTGGTTGCGTCAAACTCCTTACAGACATTTCAGAATGAGGTAACAATAAATCCGATATTAACAAACTATACTGAAGGAGATTTGTCCATCTTCAAGAGGCTAACAGAGTGAAATGAGATGAAATAATAAATAAATTAGTAAAAGATCGGAATAAGCAGACAATGTGTAGACCATTTTGATAAGGCTCTTGTTCTATTATACAACAAGCCTAATACGACGTTGTCATCTAGATCAACGATAAACCATTGTTTCTGCTGAGAGGAACGCATGAAAATCATCAAAGATAAGGGAATCTGGGCAAAATTTTCCGTTATTAACAATTATACACATGAGAAAAAGCTTGAAGACATAAAAAAATCACTCTTGAATCGCGAACATTCGCGCGCATCGATTTGTCATCGACTTTGGTAAATTCTGGGTGGTCCCATCGCCCGATGAGGCCGTCACATCGCCGAGATATTACGAAATACATCGATGTGCCAAAAACTCTCATTACTTGCTAGAGACCTACTGGAACCCAAGGGCCATGCTAATGTCAAGAAAAAGTTTCTCCTTTTATGAAGGGTTATTAAAAAAGATCCGAGGGTCATTTGAGAGCTCGTTAATCAAGCTCGGTCTCAAAAGATCAACTTTCTATTAATTTCAAGATTAATAAATAATACGCCTAAAAGGATAAAGCTCCCGACTTTGATCATTCCCTGAGGGATGCGCCATGCATCTGTCTTCAATTTTTAACATCTTTTGAGGTGACTGGACATATCTGGCCTTCACAATGACTCGCGCTGGCGTCCTGGTGTATCGAGTCAGTGCTGCTTGTCCTCCCAGACAAGTCTGAGAACAGTCTGGTAGCAATTTACCGACACCCGGAGGAATGAGTGGATTAGTAAGCCATGTGCGCGAGATCGAACCATCGACTTCGTGTGTGACGGAGAGCACCCTAACAACTGAGCCACATGCGCACTAAGATGCACAGGTCTTAAGGATTACAGAACTGAGTCACTTGAAAAGAAGGAGAAGAAAAAAGAAAAAAGATGGAAATCAAAGCGATATAGTAGCTTTGGGATAGGGAACAATAACAACAGTTTTAGCTCTCAAAGTATCTTCATGCATACGCTTCATCATATTTTTCGTGACGCCGGTGGAGAGTTATGGTCCCATCAGTTCTTGAGCCTACGTTTAAGCCTAAGCCTAAGCGTGCTCTCGTTTCTTACCGGAAAAAAAATCAGATTAAAAAAAATTAAAAATCGATGGGACCACAACTCTTAACAAGGGCCTAGAACTGAGCCCTACTAGGACAACAGCGATCGCATTCAACGAGACGCTTTGAACGGACAGTCAACGTATCAAATCTGAAAAGTCTGTGAATAGTATAGAAGAAACAATCGATTTTTTCTCCTTGATATGGATACATTCGTCACTGGAATGACAACAATTCCTTAGCCATACTCAACTTAACCAAATACTGTAGCATTCTATTCAGACAATCAATAAATCTAAGTAGCTGAAACATAAAAAAGGAAAGAATTTAACGAATACAAATGAAGAAATTACAAGAGAGAGAGAGACAGCGGAACAGCCAGCTTCGAGCGCGCAAGGGATGGCAATGCCAGCGCGCGCCGGAAGCGGTCGCGCGATCCATGCGCATTGAAGTGACGTCACACGTAATCATAGAGGGCGAACGCCTCAGGGCATGCGAGCGTACAGTCACGTGTTGACATGAATGATCTGAACGATTCCGTTCGGCTCCGAACTCGTTTTTGATCTCAAGAGACCGCTCCACTCAGACTCCGGGGACGGGATGTACACATTTGGGTACACCACACGGGAATGTAGAGCTTCACGACGGACACCACACAGCTCTTCCACAAGACTATCTATAGCAACGTGATACGCTTTATTTGGTACTTGTCGGTTATAAGGAAAGAAACGCTGATTCGACGTCATTCGGTGTACAAGACTTTTTCATAGATATGTCAGGAATGATTCGAAAGGTCAAATCTGTGGCTAAAACCCTAAGCAGCTGCTTTCAAAGCGCTCTTTTATGACGCTGTAAAGTCTAAAATAGGATTGTGCTCCACAAAATCTCACGTTTTATTCTTATCTCGCTTATATTTCGCTGGAGAAAACTCCCTTGGACTGCTAGTACTCTTTCAATAGTACAAGTCTCGAAGAACTCAAAAATGTGTCCAATTTTAGGAAAAGCTCTTTTGTTAGCGCTTTAGGAGAAGTGAAAGATCTGTGTTTTACACTTCATCGTACAGCGATCTTTCTTCGAACTATTAGTAATTCTTCGATAGTACAAGATTCAAGGACTCCAATGCTGTGCTTATTTTCTGGAAAAACAGTTTCGCTACAGTAAGGCAGGAAAAATAGGATTGGGTTCCACACTATCGGAGGCCTGTTTACCGGCCAATCTAGGGGCGGGAAAGGCCGATGGCGGGACGATCGATTGATGTCCTGACGTGTTAGACATGTGGGGTGTAATTTGTTGTTCAACTGGGAATTTTCTCTGCTTCGAAAGCAACTGCACGGAGAACGATTGACTCAGACGCGGCGAGATTTTCTTTACACGTTCATGTGCCTTTCGTGCTTCCAGTAACCTATGGGCGTGATGAAAATGAAGGCGTGCGACCGATGCAAACCATGATTTTATTTCGGATTTCACAGCGTTATGAAATGGTGCTTTGGAAAGCCGGTCACGTACGGCTCTTTACAGAGATTCAAGCTTTCGAATAGCCACTATCATTCGTAGGAAAAATTCTTATTCAGCGAATGATGTCGAATATTCATTTGCTCCCTTATAATCGAAAAATACCCCTTATTTACTTTAATATTCGCTTTAAAGGTGTCTTTTTATCCCTATGTGGGTCCCAACACTTCTTGCATTCAATCGTTCTTTCGCCTTCTTAAACGTTGTAGAATACTGGTTGAGCGCGTCTCTTTGTAATTTCAAGATCAGCCTGGCTGTGGCATTCCAAAGGACGTTCATTGTTGACTGCCGTAAAGTGCTGAGCGCTGCAGCTGGGCCCCAAGCGCGCCGCGACGAACATCACAGCCACTCGGCCACCGCTTCTCCGTTTTTTGATATAATGCGCTAAAATTCGTTTAGTTTACTCTGTAGAAGCACCACCATGATGCCGCAACTATGCGTAACCAAGAATGTTAAGTAATAAGCAAAACTTGACGCTGCAAGCTGGATTTGAACCCACGTATTACCTACACCGGGTTTGAATGGTACTACTACACCAAAGAGTCCGATGCTTTGCTTCAACTCTTCCTGCGATGTAAGATGCCGGATCATTAGCAACCAGCCGTTAAAGGGTTTGATCTGATAAGCACGTCACCTATTAGTACAAATTCATAGTCTCTTATTTCATGTAAAGGTAAGAGGACATCGTTATTGAGGACATACAAGTAGTAGTCGTCAACAATCTCCTCCATTGCTTTTCTGGAAGCTGTAGTTGCTCCGTTCGAGCGTCGCAGTGCAATCATCTCGGTCTTGTAATCGGTGAAGCTTCCATGAGCTTTCCGATGCTCACCGCGGCTTCTGTACCTTCGGCCACTACTGGTGTTCTTTTCTTTTTGAGATCTTTCATCGCTTTTCTGCGGCGTTTTGCAGCTTCGAACATGAGATTTTAGTTGCCTGCCGATCGTACGATTTCCGCGTTGATGTATTAGTTCGATCGCGGAGACAAACGTCTTGTCATGACTTTAGGACTACCGGCTTTCATAGCCCTAACGTGGAGAGTTGTTCAATGATCCGGTCGCATTTTTCTCCGATATTATCAACGACGCTGTTTCCCAAGAGCCGACTAATGACTTGAATGCAACCCAGTTTAGAGTAGTTTGGCAATTTCGTTGTTTATATTTTGCGGTTTTCTGTCTCCATTCCATGATAGATGGAACGTCGCGCGAAGCAGGGGATTGGCCTAATCCGGTGTAGAATTCTGGAAAAATATCAACAACAGATAGGCAGAACTTCAAGTTTTTTAAGGTATAGTCCATTTCGTTAGACTCTTCACCGCTGATAGTGGGACTATTGGAATTGTGAGTTACCAAGTTTGGTTTTGAGCGTCATAATGAACTCAAATAGCCTCCCACCCTATTCGTTCGCTTTAAGCTCGCAGGTTCCAGTCACATCTTCTTCAATGCTCTTCTCGGTCCATTTTTTTGCGTTAAAATCTTCAATAGCCATCTTAAAAAATGCATACTCCTCTTTGTAGAACTTGTTCGGGTCCATGGAGAATGGTTCGATTCCGACTTTGTCTTAGCTTGGTTTTGGTGCTCAAGCAGCGAAAATAGTAAAAGCCGGCATTGATCTCCCTCAGCTCTCAATCGTCCGATCCCGGTTGTTAGTTGCTCAAATGAATCGATGGTCATAGTCAGATTCGCTTTGACGAGAATGCCAACGCCACCGACACTTCAGAGATTGAATGTTCCAAGAAACAGTTATTCTCTGGTGTCATAAACAACGTACGATGGTTGGTGATCTCTGAACGTGCTGTCTGAGTACTCACGGCAAACTTGCCATTCTTCTCAGTGAAACAAGAGGAGCTTATTTGTTGGTGGCTACTCCTAACCGTCTCTCATCTACTCCGCAGACACCTAATTGCCTGCCTTTAGCCACTCTTACTCGTAGAAATAAGCTTAGGCCTTTTTGCGCAGCATAAACAGAGAGATCTTCAAAACCACCTACGTCAGTGGGAAGTACACGGTTGTATTTGGTTACGTTTGATTCCCTTATCCACCACCTAAGAACGCTCCACGTGCCATTGCGACTAGCCGATCAGAGATCCCTCAGAGAGGTCCGTGGTCTCCAGAGAGGAAATCCGTGATGACCCACATATGGGCATTGGAAACAAGGAGGAATTGCGTCGTTAGATTAACTAAGTTTGATGCGAATATATGCTTACCAGACCAACTTTATTGGCGGTTCATTGCTAGCACTCTGGTACCCTTTTTAGCAGTAAGAAATGTGGCAGAACAGGAGCGCCGGTAAAGCAGTGTCCTAGAATGGGTAAGACATGTTTTCTTCTCCTGGCTGAGATTCATAGTTGCATATATCACTCAACAGTCTTGGACACACAGTCAATCGATTGCTTTAAAAAAGCTGATTTTGATGGTGGGCTTGATTTATTGATACAAATTCTTAGTGATGAAGTACTACCCACGAATAAAAATTAAGTTTCGTTTCCAGAGTAGTTTGCCTTGTCTGAACCTCGCAGCGGAATCGTTGTTACCAATATCCTCTTGGCACTCTGGCAAACTACTCTGGAAACGAAACTTAATTTTTATTCGTGGGTAGTACTTCATCACTAAGAATTTGTATCAATAAATCAAGCCCACCATCAAAATCAGCTTTTTTAAAGCAATCGATTGACTGTGTGTCCAAGACTGTTGAGTGATATATGCAACTATGAATCTCAGCCAGGAGAAGAAAACATGTCTTACCCATTCTAGGACACTGCTTTACCGGCGCTCCTGTTCTGCCACATTTCTTACTGCTAAAAAGGGTACCAGAGTGCTAGCAATGAACCGCCAATAAAGTTGGTCTGGTAAGCATATATTCGCATCAAACTTAGTTAATCTAACGACGCAATTCCTCCTTGTTTCCAATGCCCATATGTGGGTCATCACGGATTTCCTCTCTGGAGACCACGGACCTCTCTGAGGGATCTCTGATCGGCTAGTCGCAATGGCACGTGGAGCGTTCTTAGGTGGTGGATAAGGGAATCAAACGTAACCAAATACAACCGTGTACTTCCCACTGACGTAGGTGGTTTTGAAGATCTCTCTGTTTATGCTGCGCAAAAAGGCCTAAGCTTATTTCTACGAGTAAGAGTGGCTAAAGGCAGGCAATTAGGTGTCTGCGGAGTAGATGAGAGACGGTTAGGAGTAGCCACCAACAAATAAGCTCCTCTTGTTTCACTGAGAAGAATGGCAAGTTTGCCGTGAGTACTCAGACAGCACGTTCAGAGATCACCAACCATCGTACGTTGTTTATGACACCAGAGAATAACTGTTTCTTGGAACATTCAATCTCTGAAGTGTCGGTGGCGTTGGCATTCTCGTCAAAGCGAATCTGACTATGACCATCGATTCATTTGAGCAACTAACAACCGGGATCGGACGATTGAGAGCTGAGGGAGATCAATGCCGGCTTTTACTATTTTCGCTGCTTGAGCACCAAAACCAAGCTAAGACAAAGTCGGAATCGAACCATTCTCCATGGACCCGAACAAGTTCTACAAAGAGGAGTACGCATTTTTTAAGATGGCTATTGAAGATTTTAACGCAAAAAAATGGACCGAGAAGAGCATTGAAGAAGATGTGACTGGAACCTGCGAGCTTAAAGCGAACGAATAGGGTGGGAGGCTATTTGAGTTCATTATGACGCTCAAAACCAAACTTGGTAACTCACAATTCCAATAGTCCCACTATCAGCGGTGAAGAGTCTAACGAAATGGACTATACCTTAAAAAACTTGAAGTTCTGCCTATCTGTTGTTGATATTTTTCCAGAATTCTACACCGGATTAGGCCAATCCCCTGCTTCGCGCGACGTTCCATCTATCATGGAATGGAGACAGAAAACCGCAAAATATAAACAACGAAATTGCCAAACTACTCTAAACTGGGTTGCATTCAAGTCATTAGTCGGCTCTTGGGAAACAGCGTCGTTGATAATATCGGAGAAAAATGCGACCGGATCATTGAACAACTCTCCACGTTAGGGCTATGAAAGCCGGTAGTCCTAAAGTCATGACAAGACGTTTGTCTCCGCGATCGAACTAATACATCAACGCGGAAATCGTACGATCGGCAGGCAACTAAAATCTCATGTTCGAAGCTGCAAAACGCCGCAGAAAAGCGATGAAAGATCTCAAAAAGAAAAGAACACCAGTAGTGGCCGAAGGTACAGAAGCCGCGGTGAGCATCGGAAAGCTCATGGAAGCTTCACCGATTACAAGACCGAGATGATTGCACTGCGACGCTCGAACGGAGCAACTACAGCTTCCAGAAAAGCAATGGAGGAGATTGTTGACGACTACTACTTGTATGTCCTCAATAACGATGTCCTCTTACCTTTACATGAAATAAGAGACTATGAATTTGTACTAATAGGTGACGTGCTTATCAGATCAAACCCTTTAACGGCTGGTTGCTAATGATCCGGCATCTTACATCGCAGGAAGAGTTGAAGCAAAGCATCGGACTCTTTGGTGTAGTAGTACCATTCAAACCCGGTGTAGGTAATACGTGGGTTCAAATCCAGCTTGCAGCGTCAAGTTTTGCTTATTACTTAACATTCTTGGTTACGCATAGTTGCGGCATCATGGTGGTGCTTCTACAGAGTAAACTAAACGAATTTTAGCGCATTATATCAAAAAACGGAGAAGCGGTGGCCGAGTGGCTGTGATGTTCGTCGCGGCGCGCTTGGGGCCCAGCTGCAGCGCTCAGCACTTTACGGCAGTCAACAATGAACGTCCTTTGGAATGCCACAGCCAGGCTGATCTTGAAATTACAAAGAGACGCGCTCAACCAGTATTCTACAACGTTTAAGAAGGCGAAAGAACGATTGAATGCAAGAAGTGTTGGGACCCACATAGGGATAAAAAGACACCTTTAAAGCGAATATTAAAGTAAATAAGGGGTATTTTTCGATTATAAGGGAGCAAATGAATATTCGACATCATTCGCTGAATAAGAATTTTTCCTACGAATGATAGTGGCTATTCGAAAGCTTGAATCTCTGTAAAGAGCCGTACGTGACCGGCTTTCCAAAGCACCATTTCATAACGCTGTGAAATCCGAAATAAAATCATGGTTTGCATCGGTCGCACGCCTTCATTTTCATCACGCCCATAGGTTACTGGAAGCACGAAAGGCACATGAACGTGTAAAGAAAATCTCGCCGCGTCTGAGTCAATCGTTCTCCGTGCAGTTGCTTTCGAAGCAGAGAAAATTCCCAGTTGAACAACAAATTACACCCCACATGTCTAACACGTCAGGACATCAATCGATCGTCCCGCCATCGGCCTTTCCCGCCCCTAGATTGGCCGGTAAACAGGCCTCCGATAGTGTGGAACCCAATCCTATTTTTCCTGCCTTACTGTAGCGAAACTGTTTTTCCAGAAAATAAGCACAGCATTGGAGTCCTTGAATCTTGTACTATCGAAGAATTACTAATAGTTCGAAGAAAGATCGCTGTACGATGAAGTGTAAAACACAGATCTTTCACTTCTCCTAAAGCGCTAACAAAAGAGCTTTTCCTAAAATTGGACACATTTTTGAGTTCTTCGAGACTTGTACTATTGAAAGAGTACTAGCAGTCCAAGGGAGTTTTCTCCAGCGAAATATAAGCGAGATAAGAATAAAACGTGAGATTTTGTGGAGCACAATCCTATTTTAGACTTTACAGCGTCATAAAAGAGCGCTTTGAAAGCAGCTGCTTAGGGTTTTAGCCACAGATTTGACCTTTCGAATCATTCCTGACATATCTATGAAAAAGTCTTGTACACCGAATGACGTCGAATCAGCGTTTCTTTCCTTATAACCGACAAGTACCAAATAAAGCGTATCACGTTGCTATAGATAGTCTTGTGGAAGAGCTGTGTGGTGTCCGTCGTGAAGCTCTACATTCCCGTGTGGTGTACCCAAATGTGTACATCCCGTCCCCGGAGTCTGAGTGGAGCGGTCTCTTGAGATCAAAAACGAGTTCGGAGCCGAACGGAATCGTTCAGATCATTCATGTCAACACGTGACTGTACGCTCGCATGCCCTGAGGCGTTCGCCCTCTATGATTACGTGTGACGTCACTTCAATGCGCATGGATCGCGCGACCGCTTCCGGCGCGCGCTGGCATTGCCATCCCTTGCGCGCTCGAAGCTGGCTGTTCCGCTGTCTCTCTCTCTCTTGTAATTTCTTCATTTGTATTCGTTAAATTCTTTCCTTTTTTATGTTTCAGCTACTTAGATTTATTGATTGTCTGAATAGAATGCTACAGTATTTGGTTAAGTTGAGTATGGCTAAGGAATTGTTGTCATTCCAGTGACGAATGTATCCATATCAAGGAGAAAAAATCGATTGTTTCTTCTATACTATTCACAGACTTTTCAGATTTGATACGTTGACTGTCCGTTCAAAGCGTCTCGTTGAATGCGATCGCTGTTGTCCTAGTAGGGCTCAGTTCTAGGCCCTTGTTAAGAGTTGTGGTCCCATCGATTTTTAATTTTTTTTAATCTGATTTTTTTTCCGGTAAGAAACGAGAGCACGCTTAGGCTTAGGCTTAAACGTAGGCTCAAGAACTGATGGGACCATAACTCTCCACCGGCGTCACGAAAAATATGATGAAGCGTATGCATGAAGATACTTTGAGAGCTAAAACTGTTGTTATTGTTCCCTATCCCAAAGCTACTATATCGCTTTGATTTCCATCTTTTTTCTTTTTTCTTCTCCTTCTTTTCAAGTGACTCAGTTCTGTAATCCTTAAGACCTGTGCATCTTAGTGCGCATGTGGCTCAGTTGTTAGGGTGCTCTCCGTCACACACGAAGTCGATGGTTCGATCTCGCGCACATGGCTTACTAATCCACTCATTCCTCCGGGTGTCGGTAAATTGCTACCAGACTGTTCTCAGACTTGTCTGGGAGGACAAGCAGCACTGACTCGATACACCAGGACGCCAGCGCGAGTCATTGTGAAGGCCAGATATGTCCAGTCACCTCAAAAGATGTTAAAAATTGAAGACAGATGCATGGCGCATCCCTCAGGAATGATCAAAGTCGGGAGCTTTATCCTTTTAGGCGTATTATTTATTAATCTTGAAATTAATAGAAAGTTGATCTTTTGAGACCGAGCTTGATTAACGAGCTCTCAAATGACCCTCGGATCTTTTTTTAATAACCCTTCATAAAAGGAGAAACTTTTTCTTGACATTAGCATGGCCCTTGGGTTCCAGTAGGTCTCTAGCAAGTAATGAGAGTTTTTGGCACATCGATGTATTTCGTAATATCTCGGCGATGTGACGGCCTCATCGGGCGATGGGACCACCCAGAATTTACCAAAGTCGATGACAAATCGATGCGCGCGAATGTTCGCGATTCAAGAGTGATTTTTTTATGTCTTCAAGCTTTTTCTCATGTGTATAATTGTTAATAACGGAAAATTTTGCCCAGATTCTCTTATCTTTGATGATTTTCATGCGTTCCTCTCGGCAGAAACAATGGTTTATCGTTGATCTAGATGACAACGTCGTATACTGGGTTGGCAAGAAATTCGGCGGACTTTTCCATTTCTGTTGTTTTCTTTTCATCCATTTGAGTTTTTGTTTTTACTATCGTTTAGAGCCGCTTCTTCCCGCTTATTTTGATGCATAACACTTATACAATACTGTGAAGATGGAGCTGTTCTGAGAACAAAAGCGATTGTTTTATGCCACAAGGAGTGTCGTTTCTATTCGCTTTGCTCTCGGGACAGTTCCATCTTCAAAGTATTGTACAAGTGTTAGATATCGAAATAAGCGGAAGAAGCGGCTCTAAACGATAGCAAAAACAAAACGGAAAAGTCCGGAAAATTTCTTGACAACTCAATACATCCAACAGTGGGCAGCTGACTAATTGCCCCGGCTTTCTTATTCCAGCTTCTCTTAATCCTTTCCTCCACGGAAGTACTTGTCGTAACTCTTTGTGGCAGAGCACCTAGATATGTAGTTTTGCTATATTTCTACACCTATCACCTCTTTAGGGTATATAAGACCGCTCCGATGTCTTATTCATTGACGACGGTGCCGTCATCTCAAACTGAAAAGTACGAAGATCATTCGGAACCGTACGGCGCACCTCATTGGCAGAATTTTTCGATGCCTGAAGGAGTTCTTGCTGTTATAAGGCGTCCGGTAAGATGGTTTATTTATGAGAGACCATTATTGTAAATCAGAGTGACATCAGTTAGATCTGGGTATTTTATGTGCCTTCAATAATGTGAAATAGACCCTGCTCCAAGACTATGGGAGCAGTGGCCAGTTTTGCTGTGAAAAAGAAAGATTTAATCACATTTCTGGTAGAAATCATGTGCTCTCTTTTTAGTAAACACTATTGGACTGACAGGGAATTTTCAGGACCTCTGCTTTTTTTTCTCGTTATTTATCATACATTTAGGTTTTTGTTTTTACTATCGTTTGGAGCAATTTCTTGTGGTTATTTCGATATATATCACTTATACATTTGTTTCGTCCCAAGAGCAAGAACGATTGTCAATGCTAGACGAGTATCGTTGCGAGCCAAACAGCATTCAAACCTCAAACGATGGTCGTGTAGTATCAACAAAGGTTTTTGCTCTTGGAACAAATCTGTCTTGAAAAAAAATTGATGTAAAGTGTTCTATATAGAATTATCCATGAGAAACTGCTCTAGACGGTGTTAACATTAAAACTTGAGTGAGTTGAAATTTTTTGTTTCGAGTGTTTTCTCTAGACCGCGCTCAAATTTCAACATATCTCATAATTGTTATCTGAGCCGACTTGTCATGTGACCTGGTCAGTGTAAATAGTTTGTCGTCGCCTACTCTTACTGTGGGAACTGGAGTACCACGAGAGGCCAAAAGATGAAGAGTTCTGCCCGACTGACGAGACTGTCAAGGTCAAAACGCGTGTATCGGGCTACACAAGAGTCCTTCAACAGACCACATGACAAGTTGGCCCAAATAGTAATTATGAGACATGCACTTGCCAATCCAATATTTTGGGTCTTTCCTCAGAATTATTACATATTAGAATAAGCAGTCCTGCTTTCTTTCGAGCATTCTGCAAAAGAAGGAGGCAGTTAGAGCATTTCAAAAGTCCGTTTTTTTCAAATCATTCAACCTTTAGCGCCAATAACAGGCGACTATTCGGTTTATGCATGGCGACTGACATGTAAATATTTTGTTTCACACTCGAAAATTCCTTTTTAACTACGGGTGGGTGAGTAATGTAAGCAACAAACACACTCGATGGAATGTTCTCTCTCTTCATGAGACATCTGTGCCGTTCCATATATACTTAACGGTTGTCTCTATGAGATAATTGACCGGCCTACTTGATCGCGTATAAATGGTCTAGTGATCTAGAAAATGAGATATTCTCAATATTTCATGAACTTTTGCCAGATTTCACAGCGGTCTGCCTCGAAGTTTTCGGATTGAATTAAACACTTCTTGAAGGAGTTCGGTATATATTTTAAGACTTATTGTCATTAGAGTTGGAACAAATGACTCTATATGTACTATAATGGCACCTGTCGCCGCTGTGTTACATTCAAGTCAATGAATAACAATATATAGTGACTACTATAACGCTGTAAATTATGTGTCATGCATACAACACTTACATGAGACCCTGAAGTTTGAGTTTGTGGAAAACATAGAGATCGAGGATGTGAACAATACTTGTACGTACAAAAAGTATGAGCTACTTAGAAGAAGATTACGAATGGATAGGAGCGGATATTGCGTTAACGTTCCTTGCATGCGTTTTCTTCTTTCAGTTTTTTTCTCATCGATAGCGTTTGAACATTGATGAGCCTAATCTCAGCTTCTTTTTGGTCCCATTTGCTGTGTCGTAGTGTAAGACAGTGACTAGTTTCCCCCTACATAAGTTTTTGATAAACTACGAATTTGCTTCCAAATTGGAGATTCTGATTACAATCTTGCATTCATTACAGAGGTATGATGACACCTTTGACGTAGCAGCCATGATGCGTGAAATCGGTTATCCGGGACCATTCCATCTTCCTAAATGTGTCATTGCTGTGAAGAAACGTCGAGACATGGTGAGCATTTCATCTGGCTATAAATCTGAAAACTACTTCCTAAAAAATCCTGACTTGATTGAAATTTGTGATGTAGAAGATATGCCACTTCAGATTCCACTTCCGCGGGGAGGAGAGGTGGTGAGTGCTGGCGGCTACAGAGGTTATCGCGATTATTTGTAAGTAAAATCTTGCGATTATTGAGCAGATGAACATAGAAGATACTGATAGTGATCAGTGCTTTCATCAATCATCGCAATTCATTCCTGAGTCCTTTCCCGTTTTTTCTTTTGAGATTTCAGCATTCATTCGATAGCTCAAATTTCAGCGACTTAAATACTATGCTAGTTTCTTGAAAACGGCTTTCTGATGCGTCGTAGCAGCGAAAATATTGAACTGAGGAAAAAGTCCCTTAACACCCGCTGGGAATTCAAAGTTTATACATAAATCCGATCAAAATAGCAATCAATTCTTCGAAATAGAGACCAGAATTATCCACGATTTTTTACCAACGATGCACAGGCTTTGGGATATGCTCGCGGGATTGCCATTCCTTGGGCTTAGAATCAAAAACTCCTAATATGCCTTTTTGATCAATCAAATGTTTCGAATCGGCTTTCACGCGGCAAATGTTTCATTGACTGCAAAATACCGTAATCGGACGAGGCACTATCTGGACTATAGGGTGAGTACGGCAACCCTCGATCACCTCCAAAATCGTCAAACTTTTTGTCAGTTATCTTTGCGGTCTTTGGTTTGGCATTGTCTTGTTAAAATAGCGCGCGCTTTCGACAAGTCAGTGATGGGTAGTTTTTCTTCAACGCATCGTAGACTCGACAAGCTGCTTGCAGTAGTGTTCGACATTGATGGCGCTACCATTCGGAACAAGTTTGAAATGCAAGACACCTTCAAAATCTCACCAAACGCAGATTATGACCTTTTCGTCAAATGGACTTTGACATGCAACTAGGGTGCGACCATCATTTGATATTCGAAGAGTAAATCAAAAAATGATGCAATATAGGTGACGCTGCCGTGAGAGTTTCTCAAGAAACTACTCTTGAGATCTTCCGATGAGTTTACAATAACCGACACTGTGCGAAGCGGACATAAAATTTGAATTTTCGCGAGTGTCAAGGAATTTTCTTCTCAACTCAGTTAAATTGAGTTTCAGCTCAAACGCGTTTTTGCGCGTACTTTCGTTATCTATTTGAAATTATTTCCTTCGTTTCATGAAATTTCCAGGTTTTCCCTTTCAGAATTCTGGGGAGGAACTTTGCACCATAGTTTGTTGGTTTTTTTATTTTGTCAAATGAATCCTCTAATAAGCGAGAACCTAGACAGCCTAAGATATGTGCGAAACGTAATCTTCTTTTCTCTATTCTAGCGCTCTATCATGATCTTTTCAGAAACTAAGTTTCACTGTGGAATCACACAAATTTACGCTATTAATTGACTACTTGAAAGTCTCTTGAAAGACTATCCATAATCTCTAGTCTCCTCTCTGCTGGTTTTGCGAATGTTACAAATCTATTCTACACAGCCATTCACACATCCAGCCGAGCAGTAAGTGCGTACCGAGTGTGAAACTCAATTCAACGCACTAGGAAGGCACTCTCAAGAAGATAAAAGCGCATTGTTGGAATTACTGAGACTTACGCTATCGACTGACTACCCAAAACCTGAGCGAAAAGACGCTATCTCCAGGGAATTGAGAAATGGATTGTGATGATGGAATCAAATCCAATGATCTGTACAGTGAACATCAATCTGAGCTCACATTTTGCAGGAGTATTCAATTTACTACAGCATTTTCCTCGTTGACAGGATTTTGTAAATGCTCACTTTTTTGCATCATCTCTTTGTTCCCACACTTTCTTCGTTTGATTCCTTTCCTTACCTCCATCGCTCACGAATTATTCGTATTCGCTTGTAGGCTGAGAAACGCTTCAGGTGAGAAACTGGGAACGCCCTAGCACAGCTGTCCCACTATTTCAAGGCAATGATCATTGACAAGTAATTAATGATATTCATAAAGGAAGAAGAAAATTCACAACTAGCAGCTGCTGTCATACGTAAATGCAAAGATATTCGTGGTTCATCGATACCATATCAAGAAGTTGCTTAGACAGTGTGTCAGGTCACCGAAAGAAGTTTTCGTCACAAACCCTACTCGTTGACAACTCTCAGAGCTCTGAAATGGTGTTGGTTAACTCCATGCTTGACTGGTCAAACGGAGGCATAAGAATTCGTCAACGCGGATGCTTATCTGGGCACGCGAACCTGTTAAAACGTGTCTCTTCTAACCTAAAAAATGTCTAGTTATTACAGTAAGGCGACAATATTGAGTGGTATGGATTAAGAAGCATTGTACGTATAAAAGAGATAGTTCTTAAGCTGTTAGAGAGATATTTATCATTTACACCACGTGATGTCACTATATAAGTCAACAACGAGTGTGTTTTTTATAGTGGAAAATTACCGAGTAATTTATTGCGCATAATATCGATTGTAAAGATTTCCTGATGTCATCATTTTCACTACATGGCTTCTATAGGGAGTTTCTTCTACGTGAAAATGAACAAGAGTCTCAGCAACACAATCATCCTTGCAAAACAGAAACTCATGCTAGCGACGGAATAAATATTCTCTACCGGTTGGTTTTCATTCGCTAGTTAGTGAGAATTTTTCCTTCCTTAGTTGTAGTTCGATTAGTGTTAACGTTGTAATTATCTGAGTTGGTTTTCGAAGAAAGTTGTGATTCTTTGCGACTGTTTCCTTTCATTTGTTCAGCAAAGAGCCGGTTATTATCTCATCTGACAGTGAGGACAGCGTCGCTCATGTTGATAACAAGAAGAAAGGCGTAAATGTAAGTTACATCTCAGTTTATGACATCTTAAAGAATGTAAGCTACATCTTAGTATATCTTAACTTAGTATATGAGTATTTTTGTTGTAGATTGGCAGCGCTCTGTTCCAAAAATTGAACGAAAAGAGCAGAGTGACTGTAGTTCGGTTTTTTAGCATTTTTTGTAATTCCTTCATTCTTTGCCGATTTTTATCTGTAAGCCTCTGACTTTAGAGCACATTGTGTGCAGAGATTTGTATGTTTGCTGCCACGTAATTTCCACTGTGTAAAATCTTATCGGCCTTATAGTCTCATCACCAGCACGGTGCCTTTCGGTTCACCGAATCCCTTGTAAGGGAGTACACTTTAACATATAAAATGGTCGACCGCGGAATTATTTACAGTGCCTGTGAAGTAGTAAGATCATCTTATACTGCAGTGATTGACAGTCGATTTTTCATGGATGATAAATTGCGGGGAACCTTTTTATCGAGTGCCATATCAGACCTCAAGAAAGGCTCAAGATACGTTATCAAATCATATTGTTTCAAGCAGGTCTCCAAAACACGAATATAAGAGTATTGATCCATTTACCAAGCATGAGCAATCGACTGTTAATCACTGCAATATCGGGTGATCTTTTCTTGTACTGGCAGTGTAACTTATTCGGCGTCTGATTCCTTTAGATATAAGGGGTATACCCCTACAATGGATTGGCTAAACCAAACGCATCGTGCCCACTGATGAGGACAGTAGGCTGAAACGTGCGTCTAGCACTACAAGTGCCATATCAGATATTGTGAAAAGCTTAAATATTATCAGGTTATATTGTCTGAAGCAAAGTTTCAAAAAACAGTCGAATGTCAAGGTGAAATGGTACTTTTCCGTTACACGGCGACAAATAAATATTCGGCCCCATTTGGTGGACAAGAACTTATCATAAAGGTGTTAGTAATCATTCAAAAGCTCGAATCTTTGGCTAACGTGATGCGTGACCGTTTGTCAAAACAATCTTCGTTATAACGCACTAACGAAAGGAACACATGTGTGTTTCACACCCGGGTTTTCCTCGCAAGACAGAGCTCTTTTCGTTCGATGGCGTAAACTTCGAAGATTCCAGCACTGTGCTTAATTTCTAAAAGAAACCGCTTCTCCGCTGTGCAACAGGGAAAATAAGATTGAGCACACATACGCGATGGGTATTTTCTGTTATTTTACGAGATGTGGGGTAGGGGGTTAGAGGAGATGCGATAATTTTGAACGCACTTAATCGAAATGCTTCCTGGCGAGTGCTATGGAAGCCTTATTTTTGTTTTTCAATTAGGGATTATTTCTGCGCTCCGGAGGAAACTCTAGATCAAATGTCTGGCTTTAGTACTTTAAGATTTTCTCTACACCTTCATGTGCTTTTCGTTCTTTAAGCAAAGTACCAGCTGAACTGCACGGTCGATGTTAAACGTATTTTACATTGAATTTCACAATGTTATAAAAGGGTGTTCTGAAAACCGGCCACGTAAAGCGCTCGCCAAGGTTTAAGCTTTCGAATAATTATTAACACTCTTATAAAAAGTTCTTGTCTAGTGAAAAGAGGCGAGCATTCATTTGTAGCCGTCTAACCGAAAAGAAGCGTTGAATTTTTACCTTATAGATCTCACTCACTCTTCAATAGTTCTCCTTTAATTTATTGTTTGCAGTGCGTGCAAAACGTGAAAGAAAGATAACGCCTAATCAGTCGAGATCAGATACACCATTGAATCAGGTATGTGAAAATATCACAAAATTTGCCTTCGGCTTACTCCACATCATAAAATTTTGTCGAGCTCGTCGGTCTCTGACAGTTTAACATTGGATGAACATCTCTATTCCGTTTACTTTTTTTCATTTTCTTTCTTTCTATTTGCTCTTTCTATGGTTCTATATTGGTATAGCGTAGTGCTACAAGTGATCCCCTTCCTATCCACACGGTTTGAACTACTGGTAAGTTCAATAGTTGACTGTAACATACATGGCAGCGTCGCGAGATTATCTATTGATGGTCAATGGATGTATCGACACCAATGGAGATCATATATGACTCATTTTTGTTATACTTTCTGTGCATACATGTACATGTATGTCTTTAATTGCTTATTTATTTAGTGTGCACTAATATCATACCAATTATTGCACTGTCAATATTTGGGAAATTGACTATCTATTAACCTCGGCATCAAAGTTAATTATCAATTTGAATACGAAAACTTAGCTGTATGACTGGCGCGAGGTTGGTATCAATCAGCAACGACAACAAAAACGACGTCTAGCAACCTCGTGCCAGCTAAACAGCCATGTTTTCATACTTGAATAAATAATTATCACATCGTTGTATGTCCCTTTGCGGGCGATGAGGGTCAATGTGACCCTCGGCTGAGCGCGCCGTTTGGACGGGCTACGAAGGGTGGTGCGTGCTCCAATGCAAACTCGGGTTAACAAAGCTCTTAGTGGGACATTGTCATCAAAAAACGATAAAATATCACTGATGAGACTACTGTATGAATGATTTTGGCAAGAATAACGCTAATGCTGCCTAAAATCTTTCTTTTCTCAAAAGAAAAAATGATGTTTTTGTAGTCTATAGATAGCTTGAATAATTCTGACTTCAATGCTATGCTTATTGTTTGAAAATTATTCCACGGTACGTTCTAATGAAAAATAAAGATTACGATTTGCAATCGCAATCAAATTTTTCTAATTGAGAGCAGATTTTTTTGGGATTGAATAGTTATATTTCGATTCTTATGGACTTTTCCGCTAAAAAATAACTTGAAAAATCATTGATGGAACTTTTGCGAACGTATTTATAAAAAGAATAACGCTCAACTGTCCTTAAAAGCCCTAGTTTTGCAAATAACTTCTGTTGCACGGAGCCGCATTTTAAGGGATTGCGCTCGTTAGCCTTTGGTTTTTTCTGGAAAAGACATATTCCGGTAGATTATTAGTATCTATTCGATAGCTGAACTCAAGTGAATTTTAACGGTGTATTTTGTTTCTCGAATGGCTTGTTTTTTGCGCTGTAATAGTTGAAATAAAATTTTGTTTGACATTCAAAGCTTTCTCGCGGATAAAGATATCCTATAAACGATTAGTAGCCATTCGATAGTGTAAATCTCAGCAATTTCAAAGACGTAGTTTGTTTTTGGAGAGTTCTGCTCAGAGAGGTGTGACAGTCGAAAGAAGATTGAGTTCCGCACCACAAAGGGTGAGATTTCGCGACACTAGCCAAGAGTTACCGTGCCTCTAGCAACGCATCAACCAACTGCGAAACGTAATCGTTTGACTGCTACAGTACAGTAAAGTCTTTTCAAGAACAAAGTTATTGTGGAAATCGACAAGATTTGAGTTATTGAAGAACTGTTGAAGTCCAGAGGAAAAGCTAACTTCAGTGAAAATTATCTAAATTTGCAAAATTAAATCTTCTCTAGACTGCCATTACCACACTCTGAGAAGCCCTTTATCAAAATCAAGTAAAACGTTGAAATTGCTAAGATTTTATCTATCTAATGCGATTATCAATTACTTATGAAGAAACTTCATCAGGCGAGAAATGCTTGAATGCAAAAACAACAAAAAAGAGAAAGGGCAATTGCCGACTGACGAGATCGCAAGATTGAAACAAGTGTATCGGGCTGTAAAAGTGAGCCCTCTTAGATAGAACACTGACATGCGTGGCTCAAAAATTGATTATCAGGCATATTGAAATTTGAGCTGTGGTCTTAAGAAAACAAAATATAGTTTTCCGACTATCATAGCAAAAGAAACAGGCCATTTGAGGAATAGAACACATCGTTAAAATTCACTTGATTTTAGCTATCGAATGTCTACTTAACCGTTTTATACGTAGCTACCAAAGGGCTAAAACAGGGTGGAGAGAACGACAAAGAATCGCTGCTCACCCCATCTCTTCTTTGCATGCCATGGCTATGAATAGAGAATTCGAATAAAGTTATCCATTGATATGAGAAATTGGAATCTGAACTGCACTAATAATCAAAAAATATCAAGAATTATCGATGAGGTGGGATTGCATGCAACAATCAGCATTATTTTTGACCAACTATTCATTGTCTTTCAATTTTCAGTTAGTATGTATAAGTATGTATGATTTTATGCACTTTGTGCAATAATGTATACGGAAAATAGAAGATAAATTTGATTAATTTGTAGCTAAGTAGAAGTAAATTATTGTAGAAATGGTCGACAGAGCTAGTAAATATAGCCTTTTCGTGAATATTTGGTTCTTCCTTTGGAAGTGTGGATTATGAATGGAGAAATTAAGTTATTTCTAATAAAAATGACCATATTAAAGCTGTTCTATCATATTTGCCCTTATTATTGGCACACAAACCCCATTTGTTGACGGAAAACTGGAAAATTTATTAGAAACCTACCACTTTATCCTTGGAGGAGGCTCCGGCAGCCTCTCTTCGCACTTGTCCGAGGTGCCCGCCGGCCGAAAACGGCGCCGATCGCAAAGGGATAAGTTTGATGCTATTGCGAGATGCCAAAAAAGTCGAATCCGAAACTGAAGTGAAATAAAATTTTTAATAAACGCTTTTTTTACCTTTTAAGACGACAGTCTCATGACCAGCATAAAAATCTGCATCGAATTTGATAAAGAAGACGAGTTTATGTCAATTCATAGTGATACAATTCTCCTCATGTATGAGTAGGAATCCATTGACATTAAACTCTGAGTACCTTTTGAAGCATAAACAATCACAGAATCAATATTTTCTATCGTTTTAGGCTGTACAAAATCTCGACTCCTCCGCATTATCTTCATCAAATGGAGCGCGATCGTCGTCATCCATTTCGCCGTCTAATATGTTCACAACTCGTCCCACATTCTACACGCCGCCTCAGATCACACCGTTATCACAGGGTTGTGACAGCAGTGAATATGGGGAAATGTTGAGGTATGATTACTTAAATTTCAACCTCTGTTTGGATATTTCGATGTTCATGTCAGAGCAGTCATTCTTGTATGGTTAAAAAGCATGGACTTCACAAATACGACTCTATACTTGACTCCGACTTTCGATTCTTGAATTCAATCATGTTCCGTCTTAGAACAGTATGTGAAATGATTCAAAGCGTCTCGTTCTATTCAGTTCTGGGTCCAACAGTTTCCTGAATGTAGCTGACGTCATGCTGAATAGTGCGGCAAATAACGGATTGCCAAGCGTTGCGATCGAAAACGCAATCACAAATCAGAGCCATATCAATCCGAGTAGGTTTCTCCACACGAATTTCTTTGTCGGGACGACTATCTTGTCGGTATCATCGTTATAAAAGCAATGACTGTTTTTGGAAACTGAAAATGATTTCGTAGTTTTCATTTCTGATGTTTTTCAAAGACCACGCTCAAATTCCAATGTGCCTGCTAATCATTTTTTGCGCCGTGAATTGGCCCGTTATGTGCATCTGTACAGTCCAATACACGTGTTTCGGCTTGGCAGCCTCATCAGTTGGGCAGGCCTTTCGTCTGTAGCCAGTCCTCTCGGAGACGGTAGTAACCCAACCCCCTTTCATAGAGGAGGCGCAGACGTGCTGTTTAAACCCGCCATTGAGTAAAAATATCACTAAATGAGCAGTGTTTTACACTCGATTGCTTTTGGCTGGTATCGTCAAATATAATACCTTCCGTTTCGAGTGTTTTATAACCACTCTCAGATTTCAATGTGCTTAATAATTATTTTGCCTGACGATGTTACCAAAGATGAAACACGTGTATTGAGCTGTACAAGTGCCCATAACAGATTACATGCGCGGCTCAAGAAGTAATTATCAGGCATATTGATTTCGCAGTATTATTGAACAATGTTGTCGCTCTTGAAATGATTCTAGTAAAACTAGTGGGTCGAACTGTATACGTGATATCTCTTTTTCGAAACTATGCCAGGTCCTCCATATACTAATGTGGATAAATTTTCGACCTAAAAAACAGAAATTGTTAGAATGATTTTCAGTAAATTATCACGAAAACGTTCCGTACAATTTGGAAAGAGTTGACGGAGGCTTCGAAAGCGCCCAGCCTCATTCGTCGTTCTTTTCCTTGCATGTTTACCAGCCAACTATAAGGGCCTCGGCCGGAAGCGAGTACGGTAATTTCGGGCATTTCAATTATCGGTGTAATAATTGGCGCCAAGTACTACCAGGTGGCACACAGTACCAGTACGATATGAGACCTACGAGCCAGCAGCCTATGAGCCATGAGTCGCCTCCTATTGGGATGAGAGTTCAGGTAAGATCTCGTTATACGTTCGAATGTGATATTTTCAGAGCTGAGGTGAATCCATTTTGTACAGTGACGTTTTTGTTTCCAAATTTAACCATGTATCATCGTTGTTCACACAATTTTGAATCACTCATGACTCGACGTCGCATACTGCGCGGTGCAATCATTTCCTTCATTCAATTCGTTTCTTCGATTCCATCATCCTCATAGATCTCCGAATTTGTTGAAGGGGTCAAAAACTGAATCGAGTTTTGCTAGGAATGTCACTAAATGACTTTGAATGACTGTCACTGAACGAGTCCAATCAGCTTTTCACAAAATTTTGAGATAGGCATGCTAGGGTGTTGTTCACATTACTATATGCAGTCGCTAGTCTTTGTGAATCCGAGGCAATAGGTTGTGTAAAAAATTCAGATCGTTTTGTTTTTCTAATATGATTTTTACAATGAAAGTGCACATGATTGGTATTGCCCTATTGCGCATTTTCTTGTGAACAACTTAGTATACAACTTGCTTATAGTTGCTCAAAGATGGAGCTATTTTTGGAACAAATTTGCTTGCTGTTCATGCAGGAAAAACGCGTTGTGGGAAATGCTACTGAAGCGGGCGCACTATCTCCCCAGTGCGTCATTCATGCATGAGTAGCAAGCGAATTTGTTCCTAAGACAGCTCTGTCTCAAAGCAACCATAGACAAACTATCAATTGCTCTCAATAAAGTGCGCAGTTGAACGATAGCAAAATCACGAAATTTCATTGCAAAAAGCAGTTCTTTTTGGTTATAAAGGGACAAATGATAAACCGATCTCATTTACTAGAGAAAGATTTTTTCAAAGAAATATCAGTAACCATTCTGAAGCTGAGGTTTCTACCTACAGCCACATGTGGCTGGTTTTCGACAGCGTAAAAATAAAGCCTTCTCAGAAATGAAGTAGATCATTCAAATTCTTCTGGTTTGAGCTATCGAACGCTTATTTAGCATTGAAAATGGTAAAAAATTAATCCTTTTTCGAAGGGTCGAAACAGGGTACGGATAACGGAAAAAAAACCTAAAATTCTATAAATTTTCATTTGTAAATTTGTGTACATATTGCGGTGTCCACGTTTGCGTCTCTCTTGTTCACGGACAAAGTGCTCGCAGTTGTAGCCAGCAGAGCGGCGGCGACTTCGTGTTCGTTTTTCGCTCCCTTTTTCTGTGAATTCCATTGACTTCTGACTGGAGTAGTTTTTTTTGCACCCAAACTCTCACTACTTACATGCTAAGTAGAACGTAGATTCCGTTGAATAAATCAGCGCTCTTTCTTATGTTCGCAAGAACTTCTGCGTTTCTCCTGACTTGTATGTGCTTCATGATTTCTCTACACGTATGCTATATGCCTGCTTTTCGTGACTTATTCTGGTCATTGCTCGTCTTCGAGTTGTGCATTCTCAGCATCGCGATATTTCATTTTTATATTTACATGAAACACCATGTATGCACTTGTTGGTATTACTTAATCAACGAAGTCTAGCATATGTAGAATGTCAATCTTTAGAAGTGATGAATTTTGAAATATAAATGGTTCGGGATTTCCATAGCCGAATGGTTGCTTAGGTTCACTCTATATCACAAGTTCTCAGAACACAGTCGTTTTGGAAATGCTCTTATCGATGTTTCTTTTGGCTGAAATTTCATCACGTTGATACGTGTAATCACTGATATTTTTGTGGGATATCATAGAAACGTATTCCCTTTTGTGTCTGGACTACTTTTCATGAATGGGAATAGCAGAAATTTTGAAAAAACTCTGTAGTTATTGTGGCTTCCTGGATACATTTTCATGTGTCCACCTTGCTTCCGACTTTGATATTCTCTGGATGTACGAGTTTGAACTAGAGTTTTCATCTGCAAGCCGGATCCACCTGCTGCAGTATATCGTGCGCTCACTTGGTCAATAGTAGATTTTTCCATCGTTCTAAAAGAGTTTCAACTGCAATGCAAGCGAATCTTGTATAATTCTAAAAGATGTGCTCGCTCGTGGTGAAATTCTGAGTACTCTATAGCTAGGCATTCAACATAATGAGAAAAAGCAGTTCTTCATACTGTATTTGACTCACACAGATATAAATTTAGAAAACAAAGAAATGTACGAAAGAGGTGTTGACACTGACATGTAAAGACAAGTCATTGAAAGATCTAAGCAGATAAGTACATTATGAAACTGTTTGAAGTAGTAGCTGATCGTCTTTGGGGAAAGGTTGCATGTGTTTTTGCATATTGTATTCTTTTATTTCATAGTGACTTAGCACTTGTTATTTTAGAAGTGACTTTTCAATCAACCTAACATCTGTTTTCATCACTGCATTTTTTAGAATATATACATGGAGGACTCTCAGTGATACACAGAATCGTCCACGGAATGCAGTCCTCCTTAGCTTTCGTAGATACTTTAGTCATAGGCTAGTCAGTGTTATCTAGTGTTCCTGTATTAGACTGTTGTTTATCTCCTTTTATGGAGATTTGTTGTTGTTGACAGTTGTTTTCATCTATGTAGATCCTATAGGCTTGTGATTTCAACGGTCTTTCAGTTAACGTTTATCCATAAGCCTATCGGAATTTCACTACCTCGTTTGTACTTCCACATATACTGTGGACAGTTTTCATTTAGAATGTCCGTGGAGAGTTTATGATATTTTATTTCTTTGCATATAATATGATGTCATGAGTAAAAATTACTCCTGTGATTTGCTCCTTTACTGTTGTAATCAAGGTTTTCGTATAAATGCCTTTGTTAAATATGGTTGTGTTATAAGGAAGTTGAGTTGCGATCTGCGTAAAAAATTTTCACAGATATCAGTTTTAGATTCCTTGATTTTTTATCCATCTCCTTCCTCATTGCGATTTTTGGTGATCAAAGAAGCTGCAAGATTGCTAAAGGTTCTTAAGCCTTGAGGGGGCCGTGTAACAGCTGAAGTACACAATTGTATGAAGGTTTTTTTCGCTGGACAATTTTTTTCTCGAACATTTGGTACTTATTCAAAAGCTCAAATCTTTGCGATTTCGAAAGTGTGTTTGGTTTTTATGAAGGCCTTTTTATTGCACAGTGATGTAGAGTGAAGTGCAAAACTTTCGTTCCATTGGTACTCGAACCCACATCTCACTCTATCAGGGCGCGCGCGCTCTAACTCTCCGTTGCACCACTAATTCCCATTTTACACACCACTTTTTCTACGATAGAACACATCAACTGTCAGCCGCCAACCGTCAGCGGCCTGCCTCGGGTAGTCGGTTTCGGCATTGAACTTAGTTACGTCGACAGATATTGTGTATTAGAGACCGAATGGATTCATTCTTATTGAGCCGCCTTAGTGGGTGGTAAGATTTATAAATTACATGAATATGGCCCTGAGATTTCAGCGTATTTCTAGAGCGAGGAGGATCCACTGGGCTACTTTTGCACGCGATAGGAAAAAATGGAAGTATTGCTGTTACCCGCTCGAGTCACTCGACGATCAAAGGGACGACAGGTGATGCAGGTAACATGAATATGAACTCATTTGGTCTTCAATACCCAGTATCTGATAGTGTGACTGGGTTCAATGTTGATACTGACTAGCAGGGCCTGCCCGCTGACGGGCGGCGGCTGACAGATAGAAGCGCTGGTGTGTAAATTGGGCGTCAGTAGTGCATCGGGTTAGAGTACGCGCTCCCGGATAGAGTGATATGTGGGTTCGAGTCCCGACTGACGCGAAAGTTTTACACATCACTCCACATCAATGGGTATATTTATAAAATCTTACCACCTCCAAAGCAGTCAAATAGAATGAATTATTTGACCTTTTGTACGCTGTGCAGCGAGAAGATATCATGTTTCACACACCGTTTGATTTATTTATTCGGCTAAGGCTTGTATATGGCTCTTCACCAAATTCTTACTGTTCATTGGATAGCCCAAATCTCGCGAATTTCGATGCTGTTATTGGTTTTTTTAAAGATTATTATAGAACGCTGTAAGAGCAAAAAAAGGTCATGTTTCGCACTCAAAGTTTTTATCGTACAAAAAACATATATATGCACATTAAATATATGACCATGTAGAGAAAATCGTGGAGTATCAGAGGAACACAAAAATTTGAGGTTTTACTTTCTAAATTGAGGAAAAACCTAAACTGAATAACAAAAATCGCGTGCCTATTGTGGGTTGCGCTGTGCAATCGGTCAACTGCCGCTCCTGGAGGGCTAGGTATTCAAGCTACATTAGGGAACAAACCATAACCATTCGATTCGTTCTTCTAATATACATGGAAGTTTTGAGTTGCCCAAATGTTGAGGAACTTTCTAGCCTCGTTTTATTTTTATTATCGAATTTGTGGAGTCATGTAACTCAACAATTGTCCGGTTGTCAATGCATAGGAATAGCTTACTACTGCCAAACTTTTGTCAAATCTCGTCACTTTGTTCTCCCATCAAACCGACTGTTGATGTTGAACAGACCACTATATCTGGGACGTCAACGGAGTTTTAGAGCAACACTGGTCGCTATTGAGTTATTCATTTTTAAGTAAGCATTTGTAAGGCTAGTGTATCCATATTTTCTTCAATTGCTAAGAAAGTCATCTGGCAAAGGTTAATTCGCCGTGTAATGAGTTGAAAAATCAACATAAAGACATCGAGAAGTGAAAATCAAACAAAATCTCGCTCATAAAAGCAGAATTAAACCTATTGGGCGAGTCATCCACACTTATTAAAGCATCAAATCTTTATTATTTAGCCGTTTTTAGCGGCGCGATGATGTTACATATAAGCTTAAAGGTGTAGAGTGATGTGCAAAGCTGCGTCAGGCAGGACTCAAACCTACGTCTCACCCTATCCGGGGGCGCGTGCTCGAATCATTGCACTACCGACTCCTGTTTGACATCCCTCCTACGCTACAACTCATCCGTGTGTCTGCGATCAACCGTCAACGGTTTGGGTTTGACCCACGTGCTTGGTGTCGACATTGATCTCAGTCACGCTGACATTTACTGGGTAGTGAATGATCAAACAGAATTTCTTTTATTCAACCGCTTTAGCGATGACATGATGCTCTAAAATACCCAAAGATGTAGAGTGAATTGCAATAAAAAAAAGTAAATATGAGCTAGATTAAAAGGGATTCTATCTGATCATCCAACACCCAATATTTGTCAGCATGAGTGGGTTCATTTCAATACTGACTACCTAAGCCAAACCGTTGAGGTTGGTTGCTGACAAATGGATGCGTTGTAGCGTAGAAAGAGTGGTGTCAAAACAGGTATCGGTGGTGCAAGGGATAGAGTATACGCCTCCGCAATGGGTGAAATGTGGGTGCGAGTCCCACCTGACGCAAAAAGATTTACACATCACTCTGCATCATTGAATATGTTAACCCTTTCAGGACCAACAGTTGTAATCGCCACGCGCAGTGCAAATCGCAGCCGACGCGCGAGTTTGTTGTTTAACTAGGGTTTTCTATCGTTTTGTGTTCAAAATCAAGGTTTCTTGTGATGAGTCGGTACTTTGTGATCTCCTCTGCACACTCGTATGATTTTGGTGCAGATATAACGATTATAGTTGATGAAAAAAGCTCTCTTTTTACTACGCAATCACAGCGATGCTGGCATTCCATTAATTGTAATAAATTTTACAACGGATGAATGGTATAAATGCATCACTTTCAATATACTTCTTATATACAGTACTCAAAAGTTGTTGTAATGATTGAGAACTGGAAAACAATGAATATCTTGTCAATAAATGTTGCACAGTGCATGCGATGCCAGATCATCGATAATGTAACGTAAAGAACTCTTTCAGAACAAGCTTTCTTCGGTGGAGAAATCTTTTTCTTTCAAAACTTTTAGTAGTCATCGATAGCCAAAATTTTGGCGAAAACGATTCGTTAGATAGTTTAGAAAATTTCAGTGCAATGTAACAGCGCAAACAAACTTGTGCTTTGAATTCGGTTTCTTTGATAGCTTTGTTATGGTCTGCGAATAGCTTTGCATTCAAAGTTCATCAGCCGTTTGATAGCATAAGACATGGCAATTCTAAAGCTAGTTTCTTGTTGCAAAGAATTTCTACACGGTGTTGTTAGAACAAAAAAGAATTGCGTTTTGCCCACGGAGTATTCTTCGCATATAAGACATATATGTGCATCAAAACCATATGAACATTTTGAGGCAATTGTGTTGAATTAAGTTATCGAGATAAATTTGAACATTTTTCGACAGAATATATAATAAGATAAATAACGGAAAAGCGGCTCGCTCTTATGGCGCTGCGCGCAGAGATTTCATTTGCGCCCCGAAAGGTCCGCTTTTTGTCATTTATTGAAAAAGTTTCTCTACGTCTGGGAAAAAATCCCTAAGTTTGACGTAATTGGCCGTAGCAGCAAATGGCGCAGATATGTGATAAAATTGTTCAGAATGTACACTCTAGGAGGATACTTTCACAACACATTCCCATACGCATGTACAGGCACACCTCCTATGCGCGCCGGACCAGTCTCAGACACTGCTCTGTCAAGGAGGACTGACTTATAGAGCCCGATACACGTGTTGCGATCTTGCGATCTCGTCAGTCGGGCAGTTACCCTTTCTCGTCTTTTGCTAATTTCTGTGGGTGCTCCAGTCCCCACACTAAGAGGCAGCGACGACGAACGTTTTACACTCTATGTCCAGTGAAAATCTCACCGAACATAGAGTGTTATACACTCGATTGCTCTTGGCTGGTATATTCAATAAATCATATCTTTCGATTCGAGTGTTTTCTTAAGACCACAGCTCAAATTTCAATATGCCTGATAATCATTTCTTGAGCCACACATGTCAGTGGTCTGTCAAGAGGGGCTGACTTATAGAGTGTAAAACGTTCGTCGCTAACTCTTAGTGTGGGGACTGGAGCACCCACAGAGATTAGCAAAAGACGAGAAAGGGAACTGCCAGACTGGCGAGATCGCAAGATCGAAACACGTGTATCGGGCTCTATAAGTCAGCCCTCCTTGACAGACCACTGACATGCGTGGCTCAAAAACTGATTATCAGGCATATTGAAAATTGAGCTGTGGTCTTAAGAAAACACAGGGATCGAAAGATACAATCTCAGACAGTATTGTGATAGACCGAATGGGTGACTCAATAGATGGGAGCCGACACCGTCAATTGGTATACTAGTGTTGCTTTTGCCGAAGGCCTGTTGCAGAGAAAAACGCATTTGATAGGGACGTACAGAAAGAATAGGCGAGGATTACCTGATGAATTCATGCACCAACCGGAGAGGGGCACGTAGTGGCCGTACAGAATAGAAGAGGCGTAAGGGAGCTCGGAATAACAAGCGAGATGTTGTGATAATTTCCACAGTGCATTGTTCCCTCATCGACCCAGCGACGAGGAAATTTGTGTCTACTTACAACACGCACAAGTTGCTCGTGGCCGATCAATTTGTTGCTAATCATGTTCATACACCAGGAAGACATGTAAATGGGAGTGCATTTCGTTTTGATACTACTTCGCAATAATTAATTTTATAGTTTGAATACATCCACCATTATTCCACATGATGACGCATGTGTGTCTCACGAAGACGTGGAAAATCTACAAAGACTACGTAGAAAACAAAAAACTCCGTTCACCAATTCCAAGGTGGAATTTTATGTCAAACACTTAGAAGGCCATATTACTCAACAACCGATGCTTAGGCGTATCTAAATATCACTTTACCACGTCGTGGACGTTGTGTTGAATCTTGCAGAAAATTGGTATGACGTGTAAGTACTACTTATACTAGAAGCAAAACCAAACGAGTTAGTATGAGGTGGAATCAATTTAATCAGTATCTTAGTTTAACCTTGGTTACCTTTGTTTGAACTAATGGCGCGTAGGAGAAAATGCTACTGAAGTGGCGCGCAAAATTAATGGACCTTACTGTGGACGGGTCCAAGTTTGAACTCTGCGAATCACTAACCAGCCGTCCTTTCTGCAACTGCATCATCACCTCAAGCTCCATTAATCTTGTGCGCCGCTTCACTAACACTTTCCCCTACGTGCCATTGGTGCATGAGTTGCAAGCGAATTTAGACTGCGAAACTCGTAATCAGATAGGCAACGAGTAAAGAGCTGAGCGAGTGTGTTGATGAGAACTGGCAAAAAGTTCTACAATATTTCGGTCTCAAAATGTCTGGATTAGGTGTTGTTCCATTCCTTATTGACAAAAAGCATGTCGGATATTGAATGAGAGGATTGGCAGGACGACAAATTGATCCTCTTTCATTACATATAACGGTGAGACAACCAGGTTATTGAGTAAATACAAGTAGTAAACATGGATGTTCTTTTCCATTGACTTTGTGGAACCTGTGATTGTTCCTTCAGAGCGTGGGAGTGCAATCATCTTAATCGTTTAGTTGACAGAGCATCGTGTGCTTCCGAATGCTTTTCCCAGAATTTGCAACATTAGCCTTAACTGTTGCTCTTCCCTTTCTTAGATCGTCTATTATCGCTTCTGTAGATTTCAAGAGTTCGAGAGTGAGTTGTTGCCTGCTTGCAGCTCGTGTGATTCACGAGAGCGTATCAGCTAGAATGTTTCTGGAGGTAAAAATCTCTTGGTGGCTTTCGGACTCTCGGTTTCCAAAGCGCTAGCCTAAAGATGTTGAATGAGCAGTTCGTATTCGTTGTCGCTAGCGTTAATGACGGTATCGTCCTAAGAGCCGACTAAATATATGGATGTGTCCCAGTTTATGATAGTTGAGGGATTTCGTAGTCTGGACTGACGACAATCTCTCCTCATTGCAAAAATGGAACGTTACATAAAGAAGGCGATGGTCTGATCCCGTGTAGAGTTATGAATGAAGAATGAAATCTCCTGTGCAGAATATTCAATTCACAAAAATTTGGAAATTTCGCTGTAATACTCTCCAATGAGGAACTCCCGAGTCCACCACTGTGAGTGAGGCTTTTGACTTGTGAGCTACCATGCATGCTTTTGGAGGTCGAAATAGACTGGAACAGCCTCTCACCCTTTCCTTTCCATTCTAACCATAGGTTGCAGCGCAGCGTTTTTATTTTAGGTCCAACTTTTGCCTGAATTCCTATGGTAACTTCAGAAATTTATGGTCTTCTCTGAAAAACTTTTCTAAATCAATATAGGACGCTTAGACTTTGTCTTCGCCATGGCTTGATACTGGTGTGTAAACATGAAGACGTCACATTCAGGTTGTAAGTTTTATGAATATATCAATTCATGTGTCAAACTCGTTTTGACGAAAATACCAATGCTGCTGACTACTGTATCATCGCATGTTTCAAGAAACACTTCCTCTCCGGTCTTATAGGCAGTGCGCGATGAGTGGCGCTTTTCGCCTCCGACAGGCCAATAACACCGTACCTTATCGCTGTGACCATTGATATTGGGTGCTCCAGAAAGGAGCTGTATGCAAGTGTACGGCGTTATAGATACACACTGTTATCTCATTTCGTTGCGACTTTGTCAGCCTAATCTGAGTCTAAGATCTTAGAGGCCTTTCCACGCTCATCCTTCCCAACGTTCAATATCGAGGATTCGCTCGGATTCAGAAGAATGAAGCCGTTTTATCCTGTATTCAGATATTGTTTGCTCAATGTATAGTATGCTAATCTTTAATCGTGGAGCTGAATACCCAAAGGTAGCTTGTTAGTCTGCACAGCAGAAAAAAACGAAGAGCTTATATTCCTAAGAGATCTGATGGTGAGCAAAAACACGACCTCAGGCGGGAATCAAACCCACGTTTCATCCTATCCAGGGACGCGTGCGTAACAGTGCGAAATGCACTAAAAATACTATCAATTTCGAGTATTAGTAATTAGAATAGCTGTCAGCTCAACTGGGTTTATGAAGCGAAATCGCATACCGACCAAACCTGTCAAAGGTTGGTGGCTGATAGCTAACATTGAGATGTTGAAGAATGAGTGGTCGGGCAAATGTGCCTCAGTGGTGTAGTGGTAGAGCACGCGTCCGCGGATAGGATGAAACGTGGGTTCGATTCCCGCGTGAGGTCGGGGTTTTTGCTCACCACTCAGTTCTCTTAGGAATATTGGAAACATCATAACAGTGCGAAATGCACTAAAAATACTATCAATTTCGAGTATTAGTAATTAGAATAGCTATCAGCTCAACTGGGTTCATAGAGCGAAATCGCATACCCGACCAAACCTGTCAAAGGTTGGTGGCTGATAGCTAACATTGAGATGTTGAAGAATGAGTGGTCGGGCAAATGTGCCTCAGTGCTGTAGTGGTAGAGCACGCGCCCCCGGATAGGATGAAACGTGGCTTCGATTCCCGCCTGAGGTCGTGTTTTTGCTCACCACTCAATTCTCTTAGGAATATTGGAAACATCATAACAGTGCGAAATGCACAAAAATACTATCAATTACGAATAGCTAAATTGAAAAAGGCAACTCTTAACCGCCTCTTACGTACCTCGTGAAAAAACGTATATGCGAAATTGAAATAACAGAAACAGAGAGTTTACTACCTCAATCCATTTGCGTTTTAGGGAGCATATCACTTATTTGGTTCGCGTTCAGTTTCTGCATCCACCACTTGTTGACGCGCAACGTGCCATCGTGACTAATCAGGCATGGATCCTCAATGAGGAAGATCCGAGGACAGTTGTAAATGAATAGTATAGTGGCAATCTTGAGTTGGCTCATTATGAAAGCGGTGAACTATCAACTATATCGTATTGCTCTGTTCAGTTTCCGACATCGAAATTCTCAGGACATATCCGAAATCGTGACAGATATTCGTCAAACAATGGGATTGAGCATGTTCTTGCTGGAGATCCGATTGTGAATCAGCGCCAGACTAGTCAGAGTACATTTCTTACATTGCTGATCGCCTTATCTCGCTACTCATTTAGACTATCATATGAGCAGATTTCGAACCGGTAGTTGACTTGCTAGATGATTTTGTGGTTTATTACACTAGTTTAGTGAGCTTCTGAAATCAGCTGAGATGTAGCAGATTTGTTCTGAAGGATAATAGTGATGGCTTACATGGTTAGGCAACTTAGAGGCCTTGCAAATGAGATATTAATACGATCACCTCTGCGATCTTTGATGAAATTGATTGCATGGTTTGAGAGAGGTTTATGCTTACCGCAATCAGATCCCACGATTAATAGTTAGCCTATCCCTTCCGCAACCCTTGGGTTGGCCACTCCGTCAGGCTAACCCTGATTGGAGTGCAACTGCACTGTGTATAGAAGACAATGTGCAAGGCCGTAGAGTCCCTCCAACGCCTCAACCGTTCATACTGAGGTGAACGAAAGATTTAATCGTGTATAGGAGCACCTACTGTGGATGGTAGGATGGTAAGCCATCAAGCACTTTTCGGTTTTCTTCCGTGTGATAGCATAGAATTAGAAATCGATCCCTTTCGTTGGAGAAGAACTTTTCATAAGAGTGCCATTAATCATCTGAAAGCTCAAATCTCTGCCTAGAGCGATATACGGGCGTTTTTCAAAAAACCTTTTTACAATGTAGTATAATTAAAAATAAGATTGTAATTTATGTTAGCAGAGTATTTTGAGTATTACTTCCCTGAAAACACGAAAAGCACATGAAATGTAGAGAAAATTATACGCTTTGTGTGGAGTTTCTTTTGAAGCGGAGAAACAATTCCTAATTGAACAAGAAAAATCGCACCTCCATGTAACCCGCCGAAGAGACATATATCGATGGCCGTGTTGAAATCGCGGCATTCCCACACCCCTCCCCCTCCCGACATACACACACTCATGCTGGCATATGTGAATCTCATTTTCCCTGCTGCACTGCAGAGAAACGGTGTTTTCAGGAAATAAGGGCAACGTGGGAATCGCTAGATCTTACGGCATCGAATAAATATTGAAAGTCTGAAAAAAGAGCTCTGTACTTTGCGAAATATGCGAGTGTGAAACACAAATGTTTTGCGTTGATAAAGCATCATAACAAAGCTTTCTGAATAAACGGCCATAGCACGTGCTAGCCAGAGATTTATGCTTTCAAATGATTACTAACACTCCAATGAAAAGTTCTTGTCTATCGAAGAGCATCGGATTCTAATTCTGTACTACCATACGGAGAAATACCAACTTTTTCTTAGGAATTCTGGAATTTCCACGTCACGGCATCTCCCGCTCACCTCTAGCTATTCTGGATTGTGAACCCACTTCCAATCCTGTGAAAGGTAGAAAGAAATGAAATCTATAAGCCATGAAGTTCCATAGAACTCTCTCAAATGGTTCCCTAGTCATCGCGGTTGGGAGGTGTTCCTCGGTGTCGTACTGTGAGGTATAGCGGGAGTTCAACCCCTCCCTCCCCCTTAACGGCCACCAAAGCTGACTAGAAGTCCGACATTTCCACTTGAAAAGCCAAACTAAGAGGGAACTGTTCCAGGAATGAAATGACCGTCGCTTTGGTAGAATTCTGAAATTTGGTCGCAAGGTGGTAATCTCCCTGTGATCCACAATGGCCTGCGACTACTCTAACGTGGTGACGGCCTGAGAAAGCCTCTCGGTTAGACCTAACTCAAGACTCCAGGGGGCAAAACAGCTATACCAGTCCAGTTGCCCGGTGCTGGAGCCCGCACTATCAGCGAAGACGAGCCGTCCGAGTCCTATGGAACGCGGACTTCCCCTTAGAACTGCACCTCCTAAATTCCCACTTTGCTCGCTCTATTGATAAAATCTGACCCATTGCTGCCTCAGCAATTTTCAAAACAGCACGGTCTTCCAGTGAGAATAATTCTCGAGTGGTGTCGTCTCTGTGAAGGATCGTGCAACAATGCCTCATGTTGGTTTTTTTTTTTCTTTCTTTCCTTTTTCTCTTTCATTTCTCTTTTTCTTTTTTTCTCTTTTTTCCCTTATTCTCTTTTTTTCATGAAATTCTTAAGAGAGCTTTTAGTTGGCGTACAGTTGAAGAAATTTTAGATTTGACTGGAATTTTCTCTTTGTAAATTATTTCATTTATTTCTTCTCATCTATAGTAACAATGAGAGTGCCATTGCTTCACTGTGACTTGAATATTTAGTAGTATCTGATAGTATCGAGTATTAGCTATGAATCTGGAGTTTTTTAGGAACTTATATGCTAGATGGAGCCAAATTTAAAAACCGATTTCATTCGCTGAACAGGAACTTTTCATATGAGTGTTAGTAATCATTCGAAAGCTTGAATCTCTGGCTACAGTCCCTCGTCGCTCGTTTTTCAAAACACCCTTTTATAACGCTGTAGCATCCACAATAAAGTTATTTTTCACACTTGTCTTTCGCCCCCATTTTTATCACGCGTATAATTCGCTGGAAGCACGAAAAGAATATCAGCATGTAGAGAATTTGTCGTAGCATCACAATCATCCGTTTTTATGTGAAGTTTCTGTCGATGCGATGAGAAATATCCCCAATTGAATAGCATTATTTCAAACGCGATCGTTGGCCCGGTTCCTGACATGCCCCTCCCCCGCTCCGCGAATTAGCCGATAAACAAGGATGTCGAAAATGTAGTACTCTATCGATTTTCCCTATTAAACGGTATTTACAAAAATCAAGCGCAACTTTGGAATCATTCGAACTTAAGCCATCGAATGATTACTAATTGTCTAAAAAAAGAGCTCTGTCTGGCGAGCTGTAAAGCACAAATCTTTTCTTTCTCCTACAACGCTATCAAAAGAGCTTTTCCAAAAAGCAAACACATTTTTGAGTTCTTTGAAATTTGTGCTATCGAATGTGTACTAGCACTCTAAGGATGGAGTTTTGTCCAACAAATGTAAGCGGGCTAAGAAAAAAAAAACGCGTGGTCGTGTGAGCATAGTTTTATCTTGAATTTTACAGCGCCCTAAAGAGGAATTTCGGAAAATCGACCACATAGGGCTCTAGCCAGAGAATAAAGCTTTCTAATAATTACACACAATTCTGTTTGTTCGGCAAATGAGATCAGTTCTCAAGTGTTCGCCATCTAATATATGAGTGCCGTTTGTTGTTGATGTAAAACTATTCAGCGTCTATAAAGGAGTTTCATCTTTCGCAAAGAATCCGTTTAACGATAAGATCATTAAATGATTCACGATTCTATTAGTTATCTACACCTTCAAAACAACTTCTGAACAAAAAGTATCAGCAGCTTCTCAGATGCTTTACCGCCTTATCATGGCTTGGAGGTGTTCATGGCTGTCGGACTGCGAAGTATAGCGTGGGGCTCAACCCCTCAGCAAGGCCACCCAAGTTGAGAAGGAGTCCGACTTCTCCACCCGGAAAGCTCAGTTAAGAGTAAAACCGTATCAGGAATGGCTGCCGTCTTGGTAGCTACTAGTCGTAAGGTGGTAATCCCTATGTCTACAAGGGCCGGCGATTGCTTTAGTGTGATGACGACCTGAGGAACCCCCGGTTAGGTTTGCTTCGGGACTTCAGGGAGCAGAAGATTTAAGCCAGCTTAATTTCTCTAGGGCTTGCACTATTAGTGAAGACGGGCCGTCCAAGTATATTAGCACCTAAATAAAGTATTGACAGCGTTACTTTGCATCTGAAGAAAATTTTCTGAGTAGCGGTTATTGTACAATCAAAGGTGAGTTCTGTAGTGATGTGGAACCAATATTACTTTTGATCTTGCTGGTGGATAGCTGGCGAAAGATAGCGATCTTAATAAGTCATACTGTTCTAGATTCCTTTGTTAACGTCGTCCACTAAGAAAGATGTTTTATCTTGGCCTCACTTTTCATGTATAAATATACCTTCAGTCGCTTTTCTTAGACCTCGTTTAATAGAAAGGTATAGTCTGGTAGCATGTTTAACGCCTTTCATGTGATCTGCAATGGCACCTTCAACGCTAGACGTACTTTTTGGCTTTCCCGCAAGCCTCTTCAATAGCACGTGCCATCCGGCTGATCGTCCCTGCTATCACAAGGAACTGACGCCGAAGAAGTGTCACGCCCCTGAGGCTTGCGAGAAGCCGCAACGTACGTCTAGCACCAGAGGTGCCATATCAAACTTCATGGAAGGTTTACTTAGAACATTCTATCAGACTATATTGGAATTTATGAGCGCATGTGGCCGCAGTGGTTAGAGGTGCTCTGGGTCACACGCGGGCTCAGTGGTTCGATCTCGCACTCATGGCTCACCAAGTCATCCATCCCTTCGGAGGCAAATTGGACCAGACTGGTCGCAGACTTGTCCGAGAGGATAAGCAGCACTGACTCGACACAGCGTGAGGCTGCTGCTAGTCATTGTGAGGGTTGAATGTGCATTCAATCAACTCAAGCGAATTCAAAAAGCGGAGACGAGTGCATTGCGCACACCTCAGGATTGATCAACGCCGGGAGCTCTATCCTTTCAGCTTTACATTGACCTTCTAAATGAGGTTTCAAGGAAGTCAATTGAAAGGTATTGTTACATATCTCCCGTAACAGCCGTACGCCACGTAATCGACAATCAATCAATTAATCTTAAAGAGCGCATCGTCAAGTGGTCATTTCACTTTACGAGGAGTGATACTTCTCCGGCGTCGATTCCCTATCGGTAGTGGTGGGCCGTATGGCACGTGCTATGATGAGGTTTGCAAGAAAGCCTATGCGTGCGTCTAGCACTAAAGGTGCTATACCAGACCTCATGAGAGGTTTAAAACTTTCTATCAGATTATATTAACTTCTGATCTCCGAAGGCGCGTGCGTCGGTAGTGCAACGGATCAGTCCCCGCCCCCGTATAGGGTGAAACGTGGGTTCGAATCCCACCTGACGCGGAAAGTCTTGCACATCACTATGCTCATTGGGTATAATAACTTCTTTTAGCTAGCCCTCTATTTTTGCTCAAGAGATCATTATTTAGTTTGAATAGGTACTTCAGACACGTCCTCCATATTGTTTTCCCTTATGGATATAGTCACTCTCTAAGATATAAGCATTCTTTCTTAAATATCACTGAATGTTAAAATCCTCATGGTATACGATGTCGTTTTTTATTAATGCTGCTTTAGAGTAAAGACGAGTCATCCGATGAAGAATGGGTAGAGAGAGACGATAGCGGTGAACCAGAAGATCGTCAGGATATTTCGAATTCATGCGAGAGTGAGAAAGTAGTGGAAGCATTTGACAAGAGCTTGACCGATGCAAAGGAGAAAAAAAGAGAAAAGGATGTTCGCAGTGCTGAAACGTCAGCTAGCAGATCTAACGATGAAAGAAAAGATCGCAACGAAGTTAAGCATCACAGCAGTGATCGGTATGATCGAAGAGAAGACAAGTCGAGAAGAGAGAGTGATAGATCTGATGAGAGCCGCTCGAGAAAATACGACGACGTGGACAGGATATCTAACAAGTATGTTATACTTATCTGTGTAATTATTCGGAAGACTCGGTTAGAATTATAGGTTGTTTGTTGTAAAATCCAGTTGGATATTTTTGGAGCTATTGGAATATTCGTGTTGTTTGAAATCAGTTTTTCGATCGTAGAAAAAGAAGCCTCGTTTGAGCTGACCATAAATTCAGTACCCAGCATCATGTGGTAGATGGAAACCGTCAGATCAACACTAGTGCAGTCAAGTCAATCATTTCAGAAGGCCTCGGAGAGATGACATGGATGGCGATAGGATGGAACGTGGCAATCAGGATAGAGACCGGGACAGTAGCAGACGTCGAGATGGCTATCACAGTCGTGGTCGTGATGACAGGGAACGATTTCAGAGGGTATCCGTTTCTCAGTTTGCTCTTTATAAATAGACTGTCAACACTACTGCACTCTTAGGTCCTCACAAATGTCATACATTGCCCTTTTGCAAGTATTTCGTTTAATTCATAGAATCGTTATCTTAGTTTTTTTTTTACACTACAATTTGTGGAAGTTGTGAGATTGTAAAAGATGGGAAAATATTTGTAGTGGCGTACAGCGCCTAGCGCCGAAAAGACAAAGTATAGTTTAGCATATAACAATACCGTCAACATATATGTACACATAGATGCGTATACATACGTATATATATATACATATATATATATATATATATATATATATATATATATATAATGTGTATGTAGACCATATACATTTATGCATACATATACATGTGTATATACGCATGTACGTACATGTCATGGCGTATGTACACGTATGTCTATATCTGTATATATACTAATACATGTTATTTCACAAATATGCTGTCAAATAAATAGCATGATTTTTCTGAAAACTACAAACTTCTTTATCAATTTTTTTCAACTAGGATATGCTTAGGAGTACTTTTCAGCCAATTTCTCAAAGTTTCTCTCTAAAATGATACATCTGCAGAGTTGAAAATTTTTTCTGATATATCTTTTATTGTAATTAGAAGCACTACTCGTTACTTTGCGGCGCAGGCGGTGCACTTCTAGAAATCTAATTTTACGGTTTGGTCTCAGTTGCATGATTGGTGGATGCAACAGCGTGGGACCATCATCGGCCAGTGCTGGCTTTTAGAAAGACGATCGGCGAGGTTACGGAGCGTCTCGACGAGGATACCGTAGTGGTGGAAATGGCAATCATTCAGGAGGACGTGGCCGGAACGATGACAGGGAACGAAGTTGGAGAGGAAAGGAGAGAAGGAATGAGAGGTTCATTTTTCTAAATCATAAAGAGAAATCTCGTTTATCTATTTCGTCGTTTGATTTTTGAAGAGAGGACCGTTCAACATGGGACATACGCCCAAGTCCTGACGAAGTTGCAAAGCAGAAGAAGCTTCTATGGGGCAAGTCGTCGTCGCAAGCTGTCGGAGAGGTATGGGCGTTTGAATCTTTACTCAAAAATCAACTTATTTCTTGAGGGTCTACAGCCTATTTAAGACACCAGCGCTTTTCTAGATACTAAATCATGTGATTTCTTCCTTGAAACATTGTTTGATATAACGAAGCAAATACTAATCGCATAGACAGGTTCAGTACGCATGTGGCCTCCAGCAAGCTTGATTTCACTTCAACACTTAGTAAGAAATTGTCTTGAATCCAATGCATAGGGGGTTAGTGGGAACTTTACAGTTTGTTTTACTTTTTGCGTCTTTTTTTCACGTTTTCTCGCTGTTTTTTTTCGTTACAGAGAGTTCATTCCTTATCAATCCTGTTTTTGGCCCACAGCTTCTCCACTGCAGATATGCCAGAAATTTTTTTAAAAAAACTATTCCATTATTAGTAACTCAAAAAACTACCTTTGGGAAATTTGTTGGCCTTGCCTCAGGACTACTGCGTTGTCGAAGGTGCTATGATGCCGTGAAGAGAGTACCCGGATGAGAACAGCTGTTTTTGGGGTCAGGATGATGCTCATCCCTTTTAATATGCACAAAATGAAAGTTTTCTTCTTATGTGCTTACGTTCGAAATTCATTGTGTAATCTACGAGAACATTAGTATTTACCCGCTTTTCTAAGCAGTGGGAATGACGTGTTGCACATTCGATGATGTTGAATGATAAGCAAAACGTTCGACCTCACGCGAGATTTGAACTCTCGTTCCACCCTTCCCGTGGCACGTCTAACCATTGCACTATCGAGGGTCTTGTTCTGTTATCACTCCTCCTGTGATACGAGGTATCCAGCAGCCAACCATCAACGAGCTAGTCTAGTAAGCACACATCACCACATCGGTTAGCACGTGCCCTCGAAAAGAGCGGGACGTGAGTTCAACACCCGTCTGAGCTTCTATGTTTTGCATAACATTCAACATTATTGAAATTTGTCAGTTTTTGATTATGTATTGAGTCGAACGACATACCCAGGTCGACTATCTATTAACCTCGGCATAGTCTGAATAAATGAGGTTATTGATATTATTTATTGAATATTAACGAAGCAATACAGCAATACAGTTAGTAATGCAGCATGAATATCACAATAATCCGATATACGCTGTAGGAAAGTGGCGGATGCGGCGATCATGGATCTGGCGAAACAGCGACAGCATCGTCCGGTCAGCAAAAAAATGTCGGGTTGTGGTCGAGTGCAATTACAGCGTGTGGTGTTGGTGGAGATCAAGCGAACAAGTTTTTGAAACTTATGGGAATCAAGAATGCCCCTGCCGTGAATCCGGCTTCGGTAAGTTATTCAAATGATACGTTGATCTGTTAGTGTTCATTCAACCTTTTGTCTTCATTTTGTGTTAACTTCAGCAATTCATCTTGTAAAATATAGAAGAGCCCTTTATCAAAAGCTTATAATAACAGGTGTCGTCCTTTTTGTTTGAAGGTAATTTTCCATAACTACGCTTCTACTTGACCGATATTAAAAACATTTGCAAGTATCATAACACGTGGCAATAAACTTGTAAGTTCTGCCTTTCATCATAACAAATATATCAACTTCATCTAGGAGGACAGTAAGCGTCTACAAGAAGAGACTGAGAAACAGAGGAAAATGATGCGGGATCTGGATCGACAATACGAAGTTGCGCGCGAGACGACGCACATGGGTCGTGGTCTTGGACTTGGATTTCATCAATAAGCGCTCTCACTGTGAGCTGTTGCCACGAATTTACATGATCGACGAGAATTTGATAGGTTAACCTTGATTTTCTCAAGATTGCTGCTGTTTCCAGTGAATATTGTCGTGTCAGAACTGCCATGGAAACGACTATATAATTCAGACTATAGTTACTGATGTTGTTAGGGCATATATTTTGAACTCTCTATATCTCATAAGCTATCCATACTTAAAATTTCTCAATGAGAGGAAATTCACGACAGCTTCGCCCAACTACTGTTTATATCGTTTTGTCTGTGATGAAATGATCCAAAGTGACCATGATAGAAATAAGGTAAAAGGGCGCGCTGGTGTCTATGAATTTTCCAAAATTTTTTGGAATACTTGAACCTTATGATTGCGTGCGGTTTTGGTCTTGCTGATTTAGTTCGTGAACAATATGACAGAATATGGGTAGCGTCGTAATTTCTTGTTATTTGTAAAATTTTAGTTAAGGCCTAGAAATAATGAGTAATCATTGTTTCTTCGTAAGTCCACTTCTCAACAAGTTCACATGTTCTCAGTCCGCTATAATCATGAATATTCACTCGAGAAAAAGAGCAATCTATTCGTATTGTATGTATGTAATCGGAATAATCTAATCATGCCAACAAGTACATTGTTTACCATCTATGTTATCTATGTATTAAATTTGTTGTAAATCGCGTAGTAGGATATGAAACCCGAGAAAAGTAGGCAATAATCAAAGACTAGATGACAAAATGTACAATTTTGCGGATGCATCGAATGAAACCTCAGCAAAATAGTAAGTTGTGTAGAAACTTCATTCCGTTTTGGTTTTAAATAAGGTTTTTTGTCATGAAATTGCATAATTTTTGTATTGTTCAATCGCGCTTTTTTTTTTTGCGAACATCTTGGTATACAATTCGGTTATATCTGTTTTAGGATGGAGCTGTCGTGGGAACAAATTTTCTTGCTACTCATGCACGAATGGCGCGTATGAGAAAATGCTAGGAAGCGACGCGCAAGATTAATGAAGCTTGGAGCGATGATACGGTTGCAGAAAAGACGGTTAGGAAGTGATTCGCGGAGTTCAAAGCTGAAGAGAACAGCCTAAAGGATCAGTCGCATTCGGGTCATTCACAGGAAGCTCCAGTAGTTTCGCACGCCTCTTCATCAGCATTTTCCCCACGCATCATTTGTGCATGAGTAGCAAGCTAACTTGTTTCCACAACAGCTCCATCTTAAAGCAACTATTTGCAAGTTATACAAAAAAAATGTTCGCAAAAAAATTGCTCAATCAAACGATGCCAAAATCATTCATTTTCATTGCAAAGATCGTGTCAAATACCAAAACGGCACGGCACGAACTTCCTACACAACCTTTATCTACACTTTAATGAACCAATTTCTCATGGTTGTTGCCGCTTACACCTAGTGCCATTGCAAGTTCGATCTCGGAAATGTTGCTGCGTAAGTCCTGAAGCATGCCGGCAATGCGTTCTGAGTCTCTCCTGGAATCGTCAGTAGTTACCTTTAGAAGCACGCATTCTCTTATGCAATCAATTCTCATTAAATTCTGCAGTGAAGGATTTCAAATGCAGTGTTGAACCTCAGAAGAGGTTCTTGTGTCTTATTCAAGTCAATGTGCTGAAAAAAAAATGAGTAGAGCTGACGAAGTTACGCTTGTTCTTGATATTATTTCTAGGTTGTTTCTGACATATTTTTGACTTTTGCTTCTTTTGTTCTGGGTTTTCTGGTTGTTTTAATTGAATAAATATAGTCACCTGGAGAGAATTTCGTCGATGTCGGATGATGAAGATGCCGAACTGAGCGACGACGCGCTGCGCATGGTATTTGACGCCGACGACTTCTTTCGTGGGAGATCTAGAAACGTCTTTTTTTATAGGAAACCTACTTATTGAGTTTTTATTATTTCAAATCTAGAGGTCTAATGAATGTGTTAGACACATGGCGTAATAATGAGCGTATGACAACGAAAGATAACAAATGAAACCGATGAAAACGAACTGTTGATATATGCTAGTCGACACCAATGAAGTGCTTCATCATCGCATAACGCTGAGTATTCGAGGCATATCTGCGAGAAGCGTAGTATGGCCAACAGGAATGACTCACTTCGTGGCGGTAGTACTGACAACAATAATCGATGGTGTTCCTAAAGGACGTTAAATCCGTTCAATTCATCATGTATGCAACAAGCAAGTACCTTCATCTCACGGAAATAACGCTCCATCTCGCCTGTGAAGTCGGCAAATCGAATTGTTGTGTAGATCCAGCATAGAAATGCTTGGTATTCGAATGCAAAAAGCGCCATAGATAAGTCGTCTGAAGTGAAGAAGCATCATTCACATTAACGTTAGAAATCTGTGTCATCATATGTGAGTTTTAGTTGAAAACTTGTTCACGTAGTTGTTTTGGATTCTCGTTGCCACAAGCCGAAGAAATTCAACTCAACGGGCAGTCTAATGGTGAATTTTTGAAAGCAGATCCGCCTTAATTTTTTTACTTCTGATTTCTGTGAAGGAAGATGGAAAATCGGGCATAATATACGGTGCCGTGTGTGTCGAAACATCTACAAGCGCAACATTATATCATTGCGAAAATTTTTCACTGTGGGCGCTTGATGTGAGCAAATTCTGTAACTGTGAGCAGCTACAGAACAATGGTCGCGGTTGATGCGTTAATTTGGTAGTGAAAACTTATGATATGGTGAATGAGAATGCTGTTCAAACGATGCTCTTCAGTCAATAATCAAATAGTGTTTTACTATCGTCTTACTCAAAGATTTACGTCGACAATTCGTCGATATTTGAGACATTACCTATTTGACTAGAAACAATATTCAGCTGAGTAGGCCAAGAAAGCATTTCGAACGTTAGCCTTGTTTAGAGCCTTTTTGGGGTTGATACGTCCGAGCCATACGTACGCTACAGCGCTGTTGCCCGCTTCATCAGCGTCCCACGCCCCACACTGAGCCCTATTTAATAGCAGGGACGAGGAGACTTTATTGATGGTAATAGCACGTCATACTTTGTATCACAATTTTTTACAGTCGATGGACTACGACTAGCAGTGATTATGTAGAAATCCATCACGTCTTTTCAGGCATCCCTCTAGACATTCAATATAGTCTGTGAGAATAGCTATCTAGGTTAGCTACAGATTGTCCGATAAGTCACTCATCCATTAATTTTAGAGCTATTGTGGGTATTCCTCTGATTGTAGCAGAAAAATTTTGCCTGGGGTGACGATGAAAGAAGGAAACAAAAGCGCTTGCAAACCCCGCTTTGGTTCTTCTAGCAATTCCGTCCGCAATTCGTGTAACGCAGCACAAGCTTCACGCAGACATCTCTTGCGTTCGATGGTTGATCGTTGAGAGAAGTAATCGAACTGTAGCTCTCGTCTTAGTTGATAGATATCGTCTGGAGTGATTCTAAAGATAAATTTTCAGTAATTTAAACTATAGTTTTAGACTTTATGAAAGACGTTACATAACCCTCCGGCAAATATTGTCCTAGCTCAAACCTTGGGCCAAAACCCGAGCGAAGATTGAAACCGGGTGATTTATTGGTTTATTGTCCCATAATTTCTTTCGAACTTCGACACCTTCGTTAATTCAACTATTATTTATTCAAAGTAGTCAATTAATCAGAAATATAACCTGAGTGAATGTTTTAAGCCTTTTCGAGATTGGTATAGCATGCTAGTGGCTGAACTACGTTTCGACGTTCACTCTCGCTTCACCAGAGCCACATCCCCTACCCTCACCCCAACTCATAGCAGCAATTGTCGCAGATATATCAGCCTAGATAAAGTGAAATATCACTTAATCTTGCGCTCTAAACTGATATTCAGTATGTAGCTTAGGCGACTGTTACGAAGCATGCAACGTCACTTTACCATTGATTATTTTTATCTCTCCTGAATTCAATCGCGATCAATGATGTACAAGCATTTACTGGATAAAGACTGGATGTGTACCTCCCATAAAGAATGAAGCTGGCAATCTAAGAAGTCGCTGAGGTCACTTCTAAACTAATTACAGTCTCTATACTGTGTTCTCCCGCAGATGCTGCTTCAGAGATAGGAATAGATAGTACTCCGCTGAGCATTATCAGGGCTACACGATGGATGTGCGCATTGCTGCAGCCAACTTTAGGAGTTCCTCCCTTTAGACATCGGCATTGATTGCGAAATAGATAAAACTAGTGCGAAAGAAATCATAGAGTAACCTGGTGATAAAAAAATACACCTCATTCAATATAACTTTCCACTAAATTACTAACCACTCGAAAGCTTAAATCACGGCCGATTTGGAAATACATTTAAGTCCTGAAAAGACCTTCTAGGAGCGCTTCAGCAGTACAAATAATTTTGCGCTTCACGCGGGAGGCGCGTTATCGTGCGTATTTTGCGCACGACAGTCCTCTGCCTCTGAACTATCAGTAATCATTCGATAGTGTAAATCTCGACAATTTCATAAATATACTCGTTTCTCAAAAAACTTTTTCATAGTAATGTGCTAGAGGAAATATTTGTGTTTCACGCAAATTTATTTTTCTCAGGGTAAAGCTCTTCCCTTAGACTAGTAGTTATTATATAGCATGAATTCTGACGATTCTAACACTGTGCTTCTCTGAAGAAACCCTTTTCCAGCACTGCAGCAAGGATGATGAGATTGAGTTCACAAACGCAGAATATTTCTCGTCGGCTAGAGTGTGTGAGCAGTTGTGGGTCGATACACGGTCGATCAACTATGCTGCGAACTCCCTTTACCGATGCACATGTGGAGCGCGATTTCTGTTTTTGATTTATGAGTTTCTCCTCGTTTTGGAAAATAACTCTAGATAAACATATGGCGCTGTTACTTCAAGATTTCCGCTACACGTTCATATGTTTTCGTGTTGAGGCTTAGGCTCATAAGCTTAGGTTTAATAGCGGGTTCATTTGGAAACATGAAATGAGAAGCGTGAGCATAAAGAACGATAAAACAAAGTTTTTTCACAGTTCGAACACAAAAATTCTAAAAATGTCATGAAATGAAGGGAAATTATCAAATTGACTTTCGAAATCTCCAACATCTACGCTATCGAATAATTTGTGATAGTATAGAGGAAGAGCTCTGATGTGGATTAGATACGCCACACAGCGCGCGTTGTGTGTGGATCGAAATTTTATTTTTAAAGCTGCAGAACCGTAAAAAAAGCCTTTCCAAAAAACAAGTGCACTTTTGAATGCTACATGATTTGAGCTTTCGAATGGTTTAATTAAAAGTCTTTGTTCAGTGAAGAACGCTTTTCTAAAAAATTTTCGAAAATGAAAAAGTACGATAATTTTCTGTAAGTGCATTAAGCCTTTTGAAATTTCAATTTTCATGTGACTATGGTTTTTCTTTCTCTTAAGTGAAGTTTTCTTCCAGCTTCTTACCTTATTCCGCTTTTTTTCAGATTTCGAAGGCATCGCGAATTGTAAGAATTGAAGTCGTATTGTGAGGTTAGTGATGAGTTGGACGCTATACTTCCCCCTGACGAATCCGACGTGAACAACGAGTCTGTAATGAATAAACTTAACAGCACTTGATTTAAGTTGCTCATATTTAAGCGGTCATTCAAGTCGTTAGACTTTTTGAAATATTGAACTTTTACTATTTCATGACAAGCGAGAACTCAAAATTGATTGAGTCAAGAAATATAAGCTTAGACATCGTAATGGTAAGTCATTACAACTGCGTAAACTAAGTCATTACAACTGCGTAAACTGAATTGTTTTTAATAGGTCAAATACTACGTTACATTCTACTGGGCGGTGTTTAATTTATTTCTAATTTTCCTCTCCCAATGGAGCCGATGCAAGACAGGTGTTTACAGCTACTTTTTAACACACATCATTCAACCCTTGCTTTGATCCTGCCTCTTGGGCTTTTCAAGCCCTCCATCACCCCAGTGTCACAAATTGCGAACAGACTTATATATAAGGAAAAAAAAATGCCAAATAGAGAGACTGGGAAGCCTTATTTGGTCACTGAATAGACCAAATGTACATTTAATCGCCGCTATGAAGTTGAATCTATGGCACACTCTGACAAATGGATCTACGCTGAATACAGTTCTCTGCCTTTGAGATTTTCCTTGACCTTCAGAGTAATCATGCTGTTTGAATATCAGATTACTTTTCACTCAGCTATGAAACCTTTCTAAATTTCATTTAATGACCAATCTTTTTTTCTGGCAAGGCGTTTATTTATAACACGATCATAAGAATACTGAGGTACGTGCAAAACGTGGAATCTCAGGTGCCTTCAAACCTCCTCTTGTTTTGCTTTTTTACCAAAAAATAGTAAACGTTTGCTAGATTTTTGGTATCCGTTTGATGGCTAAAAAAATTCGATTCTACGGTTTAGTTTGGTTTCTGGAAAGGTCTTCTTTTTGTGCTGTAGCGGCGATAAGGAAATTACGTTTGTCTCAGGACTGTATAGTTACTCATTCGAGAGCTTGGGAAATGGTAATTTAATTACCTGACTTCGTTTCTATGAAAATCTCTTTTTTACACTGTAATAAGCAAAAAAAGAACTACCTTTTACACTTGGCGTGCATTTTTTGTCCAACGAAGATCTGTGTTTGGCTATTCGCTAGATATTTAGTAATAATTAGGTAATCACTTGACAGCACGAATTTTGGTAATTTTGAAACCGAGCTTAAATTTTGAAAAGATACTCATGAAGTGCTGTAAGACCGACAAAGTTTACATTTTTTCAGAAGAAGTGGTTAGCCCGTTGTTTGAACTTCTTAGCGAGTCTTGACATATAAAATGAAAATAAAAAGCTAATATCTACAAAATGACAGAACAAAGTTTTCTATGATTGCAAGATACTTCGACGTTTCTGAAATAGAGAATAGATACCTAATGAATTCAAAAATTGCGCCCTATCGGGGCGGCAGTTTGAATCGCTGCGCGGTTCCAGAGAGCACGATTTTCATCATTCATGCGAAATTTTTCCTGTTCCAGGAAAATTCTCACGCTTAAGCGAGTATTTACGTGGAGATACTCTTGATGATGACAGAATTTCTTTATGCCATTCGACAAAGTATTCAAATTTTCTGAGCTTTTTTGACGATTAACAGGGCGGAATCAGAGTGTGGCGCACGAAATTACTTCAGTGTTCCATAAGTTATGAGTCAATGTACAAGAGGTTGAAGTATACGGTTTCAAAAATGTTAAAGAGTGTAATCAACACTGTACAACTCACCACAGTTCTGTTGACTTGAAATTTTCAGGTATGTTGATCGCAATGTTCGCAGTCATTAATTTTGGTCTTTATGTTAGTCTAATAGAAAAGTGCTCATCAGTTAAACTGTAGAACATGCGTTAGAACAGACCTTTGTGAAGTGATGTGTTAGAGCCGAACGAGCTTCTGTCTGTGCACAAATCAAGAACACTTTGACGATGGGACTGCCGATGGCGACCGTTCGAAAAATGCAACATTTCAACGTGACGTCATTAAATATCTGAAACTATCCAGAAATTTCATAAAAAAAGAAGTATATACAAATAATTTGAACGTTTGTGCGACTTGAAATTATGCAAGATGCAATCCAGTGTAGAAAAAACGAAGTAAGAACAATGCATAGCTAGTTAAACCACAATAACTTTATTGCGCCTAAGAACCATCAAGTTTCTATAGTGTGGAAATTTGCTTAATAAGATGAGGACTATATGAAGAAGAATGTCTGAAACCTCAAGTACTGGGATTCATTTAGAACCTCTGGATAGAAATTTTGAGCAAAGACTGTGTTTTAAAATATTTCTAGACTGATGGAACGATTTTGAACGAAAAAAGAAGGTTTTAGAAAAAACTTTGAAGTAAATATGAAGAACCAGTTTCATAAATGCTATTATTCTATTGAATGATGCAAGAATTAAGGTTCATTTTGTGCAAAGTCGAGCTATCAACTGATGATCTCTTGAGATATCTTCTTCAATCAGCTTGGGTCCGCCTAATTGTCTGTGATGAGAACCAGGAACAGCTTCAGTAACTAGTGTGGCTGGCATAGAATTCCAGGGAGAACCACGATGAGCCACTGTTCAGCTTTTTTACTAAAACTACACAGAGAGTACCGACCTTCAATTATCGCGATAAGTCATACACTAATCGCATCGACTACACAAATGACAACTGCTAGACAACTAGAGAATAGAATTTCTGGGACCCGCACGATGTATAAGATGGGATATTTGAGTATCTAAATCAGTTGTAAGGAAGTAAAATACGAGGAGCGAAAATCTGAAAATCAAGATATGTTATAATTTAGATATATATTAATCTTATCTCAATGAAGAATGCTCTCAATTAGCAAATTTTGCTTTGATATGAGTGTAAACCTTGGAATTTGGCGTCAGAGAAATTTGTGGGCATATTACATGGCTGTGGTAGTGGGGCTCGTCTATTTCTGATAGTTTGCACCTAAAGCCATATTTGAAAAGTACAAGCGCTGTATTGTTGCGAGCAGTTGCAATAGCAGTTGAATAAATTTCTTCTAAAAGACGGTTCCACATATGTTTGCACAGAAATAGTGGGCTGGCGCCCGTTTCGATGTTATTGTAGAGAACATTCTCCCGAGAGGTTTTACTTATTGCAGTATATTAGACAACAGTTTAGAACCAAAACACCTGTAATGTTGGGCCAATCTAATAGCTTCTTTTTTAAATTATTTTAAACACAAGATCAATAAATAGAATTTATTCGGCTTCCATTTCGACGTCTTCGTCTTTTCTGAAGTCGATGACTCGAATGGATCGTCAAGAGTCTTACTCGCTATGGTTTCTCGTCTTTTTGATTGTCGTTCAAGTCAGATCCCCTTTTGTGGAACACCGCTCAACATGAGAACCTCATTTGGAGATGTCCTTCTATACAGGGTTTTTTGCACGCTAATTACTCGTCAATAGTAATAATACACACTTCTTTTCTCCGAGCAATCTATCCTTCACCACTCGGTGTCACTATCAGCTAGCATGGCCCATAATGTTTCGGAAACCAAATTTTCTGTAACATCGGCATTATCAATCAACAATAGTTATTTATGATTTAGCTGATACACGAGACTAAATAATAAGACCTATTTGACGAACGTTTCGACTTCTTTTTGCGACTTATGACAGTACGTGCAATTGATGGTTTTTAGCACTTAAAACACTGACCTTCATACTTGTACTAAAACTTAATACAGAACACTGCCTGTCTTTCAACCTTGCCACATTTTCCGCTCTTCCTCATAAGTTGTGCTTTTGAGAAATGAACTGAGGCGATTTTTCCCCAATCTGAATGTTGAAGTTTCACGCATAAGCCACTATGCGAAAGCAGCTGAGACTGGGCTTCTCCAAAATCGATTTCACATCGTTGGGAGATCGATAGGAGTCGCATTATGAATCGGAACGGCTGATAATAGTGTATTGTATTTACAGAAGGACCGACGATAAACCCTGGGAATGGCTTTTTCACGAGCAAGCCTTTTCTGTGCCTAGTGCAGTCTAATCCTCGTGTATTCATTTTTCAAAGCTGGATTGTATAGCAACCAGATAAGCTGTGCTGAAGTAAAATCGGGTTTCACGTTTGAAACTTCAGAACCTTCTATCCACGTATAAGAAGAGCTTCATCAAAAATACGCTTGTTTCATGATGTCGATTCAAACATCGCTACGTGAAATTGTTTTCGGAACAGCTGAGTTAGATGTCTGTTTTCAAGTCGAAGTTATGATAAGTTTTAGCCGACCAGACTGCGTAAGTTTGTCCTTTTTATGCTCTAAAGAAGGCGAAGCACACCGAAACGTCAGCTGTTGTGGTTTAACAGATAGTACAATAGCAAACTTATGTTTGATCATCAGAATAACAGTGAATATTCCATTGTTGGAGTGATGTAAGTTAATGTATATGAGGGGCGACCAGGTGGATCCAAATTTCATTTACAGTTTCGAAGTTGGTGTGAGCGTCGATGTTTCGCGATCCCGTTAGCAGTAATGTATATCATGGACGTGTTGCTCTAGTCCATTGCCATTGATGCCCATCGTAACCGGAGATTTGGTCGTTTTCAGATGGATGTCTCATGGTCACACACGTCACAGACGAGAATGCCCAATATGCCTGTGGTGGCGAGGCTGGTTTTTTGTTGGTCTGGCAGGTTTTTCTAAGGTATAACGAGACAGTGATGCCTGAGCGTTTGTGGTTGTTGTTATAGAGTTTCCAGCCGAAGTAGATCTCAGAAAGATCAAACAACCATATAGATTTTTGAATATCTAAAATTCGAAAGGCCTTTTTACTTAATTAGTATGCTCACTCTTTTGTACTTAAACTTTAACGCTTATTTCAAGCACTATTCATCAAGCAATTCATAACAGATTTGTTTAAGTAACCCTACCTCCCAATGATTTACTGCGTTCGCATGGGTGAAATAGCTAGTGCATGCATGTGCGAACTAGAGCATGGATCCATACCTTAGGAGAGGCATGAGATGAGAGCATCCTAACATTCTCGTCGTGGAGGCTAGCAAAGAGTAACCTGATGTTATAGCATAGCATAATGAGCTATTAATGGATAATTCTTCATCAAAAGCGGAAAAAAATGTCTTAGGGAAAGTTTGGTGGATTCTGTGTTACTTGATTGATTAGGCGCAAAAACACATGGATATCTAGTTAGCAAGAGGGAAGAGTGAAGTTTACTGGTGCATATTTGAAATACTCAGTCATTAATGGTATCGAGGAGATCACCGTTTGAGAATGCTTGTAATCATTTCCGACGAAGATCTCAGAGTGATTTTGGAAAGCATCTTTAACTTTATCTGTAACCTTGAGATGATATATGAAATTGCATCAAAAGTATACAAAATTCAATTAGTCGGTGAAATTCCATTATATGATAATTTACGGTAATCGAGACTCTTTATAAGCCAAGAAGTGAATCATCAGCATGAAAAGTCAGTACAGCATCGAAAATACCAACTACTTTCGTTGTAATGTGATAATATGTTAACATGTTCAGAGCCTTGCGGGAGGTCTGGTTTGACAATGATAAAGTACTAGACAAGCGCGTGTTTTGCCCTCCAGGCTTCTCATTAGTAAGCTGCCTTTCGGTTCATCCAATCCCTTGGAGATACATCCCTCCCTATGAAAGTTGATTTCTTTATAAGTAGTGGTGTAATCTCAAGGAATTGGCTGAACAGAAAAACACCGTACTGGTGCGGAGCCTGGAGGGCAAAACAGGCGCTTGTGTAGTACTTTATAAGTGCCAAATTAGATAAAAGGCTCTAAGTATATTATGATATTATTAGATTGATATTGTTTTTGTGGCGAAGTCTTTAAAAGCAGTCGAAAGAAGAGGTATGTTTTCATTATTCTTATAATTTCTGCCAAGAGTCGAAAACGTGTACAAAACGCAGAAAAAAGAACGGAAAACGAATAAAACATTATTGTCGCTATCTCGGTGACAAATAACATTTGCATCTAGTATTACTTAAGCCGTGACGCTCTTGGTTCCAAGAATCCTCGAATGCCCTGGTAGTGTGTTTCTAGGCGTTCCTTACAGGTATAAGCTTTTGTGGATCAAAAGCGCTATTCCCAGATTTGTGTGCTACTCATCTCTTCTGATTTGATGAAATGGCAATATTTTCAAGTCGTACATCACTTATATATGGCTAACCAACATTAATCGCCTTTAATGCTGAGTTAATAGAAAGTCGAATTTTTTCTTTCGAATTTTCATAATTGAGATTATTCACGACTTTGAATCATCTAATGGAAAAATTTGGTAGAAAAGAAAGAGCATTGTTATTAATGTGCAAATGAACAGCAATGATTTCTCTTTGAAACAAAAAAAACAGCTCCCTTCCTTTGGCGTTACTTTCAATGGACTAAAACATATAACAGTATAGTGCCCCTCAGCCTTGTTCTAGGTGAACGTCATTCATAAACAGGAGTTGCATCGTTTATAAGCACGTTTAAGAGCATCCTCATGTAATCAACAAGTACTATCCATTACTGAGTAATGCCGACTTTCCTTTGGACAGGTCTGTCTACGGTACAAACGATCTTTATGGCCAAAATCATCAGTATCTTGAAGTCCATTCTTCCTATTTCTTTCGTTTATATGTGGTTGATGATTTCTCCTATCAAATTACCAATTTGTTAATGCTTTGCTCCTACTACAGTGCGTTGTTTTGCTTTGAACCAAAAAATGTGGAAACAATTACGGGAACTCTGAACAACAAAGCGCAGATAGATTTTGGCTGAATATTATCAACAGGTATGGAAATCATCATTAGTTCCCATGAGAAAGATCGGCTAACTGTTAATAGCTCTTTCTCACTAAAACTCTTGTCTCATACAAGTGCTATTCATGCATTTCAGAGGGCTGAAGTCAATTTGGGAGCTATAGTGCATAATGGTAAAAATTGGTTAAGGATCTAGCATGTTTTGAGCCATGTCTAAGTGATTTACAGGCACCTGCTACGCCTTACCGGGACTCATCAGTAGCCCGTCCCTCGGTTCAGCTGATCCCTTGAGGTTATACTCCTCTATGAAAGAATCGAAGCCGAGTAATAAATCATCATAAGTCAATTGATGAAATCACCTGATAATACAATGACCGGCAGTCGAGTTTGTGGCTTTTGAAGTAAACGAATGAACAGGTAAAAATTGGATGTTTTACTAACCATTCTTATTCAATTACTAATGCAACTATAGGCGGTACAAACGATGGGAATAGGATGTGTTTTCTTTGTTCTATAATTTCCGCAGAGATGATCCAGACTGCTTCTCTACCCCCACAGAATTCGCCTTTCACCTTCGATAAATTTTGCTCACCACATTCAATGGATGATATGTAGCTTTCACTGCTTGGTTGATTCATATGCTTACAACTACAATTTGTATAAAAGAACATTGACAAAATTGCTGAGGAAGGAGCCCGAACACGCGTATCTAAATTCACCCGTTGGTTAGAAACTGCATTGGTATATTCAAAAACAGCACGTATACATGGCCTTGTTTCAAGTCGTTTTTCATGTTCAATGCCCATATTACACATCGGGCGTGGTTTCCGTCATCGAGAAGACATCTCAGTTCGTTTTCTCATTGCGTGATGAATGATCTTGCCACCAAAACAATGAATTCTGTAGCTTTCGTTGTTCCAATCGATTCGGTGTTTTACTTTCTCCCACAGCCAATACACTTCAATACAAGGTGGTGTGATAAAAAAGATTCATTTTTTGGTTAACATGCGATGATTGGACGACCCATGTTTCAATGCTAACAAGCTTCTTTTTTCTACGGCACGTAAACATAATTATCAGGTAATCGCTAGTTTAGGTCGCCGGAGTTGATCCAAATCACTGGGTTTCTACAGGTGTAATACCGTTATGGCAACTTTCCACAAACGATTTCCCAGCCAAATATCAAAGACAACAGAAAAAGAAATGTGTTAGATCTTTCATTAAAGAACTAAGAGTAGTTGTGGGAATTGTGGGGAACGCTTGCGGTCAAGTGGTTCCGAATCCATATAAAACCTCCTGTACTGTTGACCACTTCAAATCTACGATCAAATCCTGCCGCTGCTCGCAGATTAATGTTTAGGAGGATAAACCTTAGTGGTTTTTCAAGAGTGAGGCAAACTGAGCAATTCTACTCTATATCTAGCTACAACTGTCGCAGTGGACAATGTTCCTGTGTGCTTCTAAACTCTGACAAACAACGTCCATGCTCTGCCCAATAGTCGCCCACGCTGCAAAAGTTTGGTGTTTTTATTTTAAAAATTCAGCTGTCAAGAAAATACGGAAGTATTGCATAAATTTTGCATAATGATGAAATATCATTATATAATTAACGATTACTGAGGAGTGTGATAAATTGAAAACTAGTACAACCACCTGAGAAATTCGCGGCGGAGAACACATTATACGAACAAAGAATATATGAACGCATGAGAAAATGAGGAAAATGACAACGTAACAAAGAGGATTTACAATATCTGTAGTCCGGGAACTTGTACAAAATGTCAGCAAGCACTATTACTGTAATTTCATGGACAAGAAATTAAAGCCGACTAAAATGAACACATTATCTGGTAAGAATGAGCTAAGGAAAACTTCTGAAGCGCACCTTAAAAACTCAGTAACTTAAGCGAATTATATAGATGAGAACTTTTCAAGCGACTATGACACTGTGCTCTTCTCAGTTACACGGCGAGGACATAAACGAATACCGGCAATCGAAACATATTTTCATTAAGAAAATATCATCCTCAAGAAAAAAAGTAATTCTGAAAAGCGAAACTAACAACAGAATTTCAATCATTGCTGTGAATCACAAGAAAAACAAATCTCAATGGTGAAGATGTCGTGCCCAATAAGTGGCTGTTATCAGTGAATCATCCATCAGCTAGAGTGCTAACATGGAATTGAGGCAGGTCGGACAGTTAACGCTTTTATCAGACAGGTTAGACCGCAGATAAGCTCATGGAGAATTAGCAGATATGCGAAATATTTACGTTCTCAGAGACATCACTATAGGCGGGGATTTTTCCAAAAATGAAGCATCAAATTGATGATTATGAACTTCACTGTTTGATTGAAATTGATATCTGTACCAAGAAAAAACCAAGATAATCGAAGTTACTTTACTTGGAACAAAAACTGAAGTAGCAGCGGTCTCTACAGCACGACAATTCTCGCAATTGTGGATGGGAAACAGTTGGTCGGATGAGAAATGTAACAGAAACCGGATAGCACAATGAACATAAAACATGCCGTAGATGATAGGAAATTAGGTACGAGAACGATTACGCAGTTCGTTGGCACCAGCTGTGCTCGAACTGGTTCAGTGGGTCCGAATATACGATCACAACAAGTGATAGATTTGCCGACATAATCTACATGGAAAAAAATTTCTCATTCTTGATTGATATGAAGCAAATCAGGTGATCAACGTCTTGTTTTGTACATAATTTTTTTTTATCCCGAATCAAACCGCCAATTAGTATTTTTCCACAGTTACTGCTTCCTAAGGTAAAAAGACTTTTTACCTTCTTTCACACACAACAAGTTTTATAAATCGTCTTATTTTGGCTATTATTCTTCTTTATTCTGGATTCAATGCAGCTTCGGACTGCTAGTCGTAAATTATCGTTAAATCAATATCAAAATACAAAGGATAATTTGTGCAGCTGTCATCAGCTTCCTCGAGATTCTCTCTGTGTGCAACTCAACTATATGTTGTTTGAGTGGTAGAATACGTATTTCCCTTACACAAAGATTAGCAAGCATCTCGACATCAATTTGGCATTATTCTCCTTCCATGCAAGTCTGGGGCTAATCTACCGATCCCATAGGGAGGTAAATTTGGCTGCTTTGGTGCTCCTAATCGAACCAACAATTAGGTGTGTATTTCTTGGCGTACTTCTGATCAACTCCCTACGTGCTGATCCCTTCATTAAAAGATCCAACTCAATGGCTAAACCGCTAGCTGAATGAACGAAGCTAAACGTCTCTTTTGAGTAGTTGATCGACTGACTGCGGCTTGCTGTAATTTTCTGCCTCAAATGATAATCTGATTCGGGTCAAGGGTCAAATGGGGTTAAGAACAATGTGTGCTACCAAACAAACTAAGTACAGGGGGAGGTTCCGAAATGACAGAAGTAGAGGGAAAATTTATCAATGCCCGCAGTTGCTTCAGTGATGAACAGCTGTACAGAAGTAGTCGAGTAGAGCGAACACTGGTAGCCCTTCGCGATAGGTAGTGAATCTGATAGTGTTCACCAATATTTAGGTGTGAGTAAAGTGGCGTAATAGCCTAATCAAAACAGCTTCGCTCTGAGCTATTTATGCTACATTCGCCACCCTATCTCAGTTGCTGTAACCAGCCACGTTTAAACTTGATGATTGATTACGAGGTTCGCACCAAGTCCGCCAAGCTCCAGTGGCTCAGCTGGAGAATAAAAATTTTTGTCTAATATTATATCACCTGATACAAAGTGTCTCATACTGCACGAAACTCGGCATTTCTTCGTATTCAATCCGCTTCCTTCATCTACCATTTACGAGGAGCCCCGAACTTTGCGTTTCTTTGACTTCTACTCGAGTATTTTCATCTTCCATACCATTCGTTTCGAGCATTCAGACATATTTTCATCTTTGTTATGAATGTCGTTGAATGATGGCCCAAATTGATTCTCTCTGGAATTTTGAGATAGCCGTGATAACATGTTCCCATATGGACTAGGGGGAGAAAACCTGCCACAAATATGTCTGGTACCAATTTCTTAATTCCAGAGGCATGAAAGTCATGTTAAGTAAAAACGGGTTGTAAAGCATAGCACGTCTATGGCGTCGCGTCTCCTCGAGGTTTTATATTGACGCACGTCACAGTGGAGTTAAGGGAGTTTATCAAGTAAAATTGGGTTTCTGAGGAGACATTACATCCATGAAATGATGGGATGATATCGAACTGGTTTCTATAGGGATAAGTTTAACGAATATAGCATTTGTGTGCCGAAAAATCTCCTACGTTTTCAACCCAGTAATCGCAGGTGTTACATCATTTGTTACTTTCTACAATCCATGCCTCTGTAGTTACTGATAGCTTAAGCAACGCCAATTTTCAAACTAGGTTTGCTTTGTGGAAAGATCTTCAGAGTACGTCGCAGTAATGAAAGAAAACGTCTTAAAATCGGAGTTCTTTTTTCAAACTCCGCAGCGACTTTTGATATTATATGCTAATTTTTGATTCTAAACAAACTTCAACGCTACGAAAAGGTTAGATTTTACTGGAAGGACTATTACAGACATGCTTCTAATAAGATAATGCCCAGTGAATGGGAGTTCTAACACTGAACTTCGCTTGTGAAAAGACTTTTATGGTACGTTCTACTAACGAAGAGAAAATTACGTTTTGCCTTCGGGATCCGTTGTCTCAATTTCACATCGAATGTTTTAACATTATACAATGAAATTTTAAATCTAAGAGCTTTTGATAACTACGAAAGAAAATGTATTATTTGAGTGGTTTCTTTACAAATATTTTTTATAGAAGGAACTCCTACGTGATTCAAACTTCTCGGGACCGTGTACGCAGCTCACCTCATCTTTAACCCCAGCGTGGCAAGCTGAACGGTCTGCTCCACCTCCTCCGCATCAGTGGCCCCCAAACGTAACAATGCATTAAATGTATTATCGTTTTATTTCTATTGTATTATTCTTGTTAATTTCCTACTCATAGCTATGAGATATTCATATAAAACATGACATAGGAAAATAAACTCAATGCTACAATTGATATGACAGGGGGTGGGCGCCGTCACCGAGTGGTTGTGATGCTCGTCGCAGTGCGCGCGGGCTAAACTCCGCCTCCACCACTCTTCGACATTCAAGAACGAACGCCCTATGGAACGTCACAGCCAGGCTATCTTCGAGATTGCAAGGAGAGGTGCTCACCGAGTATGCCACGACGTTCAAAAGAAGACGAAAAAAACGACTTAAATGCTAGAAGTACTGGGAACTGCGCAGTAAAAGCGTCAATACAATTGTAACAATACAACATCACATCGATTATGTTCCAACGTTGGGGGTTGTAGATGCAGAGGACGTGGGTGGTCCGAGAGGGTTAGAACCTCTTCTTTTCCATTAAGAAAGCCCCTGATGTACTGACGGACCTCCAAAACCACCTATATGTGGTTCCACCAAAGTCATTGGACAGGTGGGAACTGAACGACGTCTAGGAAATCATCTTAAAGGCATTTTGACTAAGAAGAAATAGAAACTGAGTAGAGCACGCGAATTGGGGTGCATAATCAAAGACGAAAGTGTTTTTATATGTTAGACGACAACAAATGAAAAACCAATCTCATTCGCTAAAGAAGAACTTTGCATAGGAGTGATAGTAATCATTCAGAAGCTTAAATTTCTGGCTAGAGAAGAGCGCGACCCCTTTTTCAAACATCCTTTTGTCACGCCATAAAATTCAAAATGAAAGTGTGTTTCAAACGACAACGTGCTTTTTTGTTATCTCGCTTATATTTCGCTGGACAAAATTCTTCTTTAGAGTGCCAGTACTCATGCGATAGCGCGATTTTCAAAGAACTCAAAAATGTGTTTATTTTTTTGGAAAAGCTCCTTTTATAGCGCTGTAGGAGGAGGAAAAAAACTTATGCTTTACATGAAAAAACGGACACTTATCGCGCTAGCCAGCGATTTAAGCTTTCGAGTGATTTTCGCGCGCCGCTGGCGAATCGTTCCGGATACAGCGACTGCAATTGCGGTCTCCAAAGGGTTTATGATTCTTATTTTCAAGAGAGGGATCACCTTTCTTTGTAGAGCAGTTTTTAGGTCTACTTAGCTATTCAAACAGTTTTATGCTTTGAGTCACGCCAAAGGAGTAGACGTCTTACAATAAAAAAAAATCTCACTCACTAAATGAATACTTTTCATCTAGAGGTAGAATAAAACGAACAGAATTCCACTGGATTAAATGAAAACGTCAAGTGGATTTCAAAGTTTGACATTTCATTAGAGTAGTTGTAGAAATGTCAATCAACACAATAGGATGAACATATAAGTAGATTCAAAAGGAATAAGTGATAGCGAAGTGAATACCACTGAGCTACTAGCACATGAACAATAGCGCCATTATGCAGATGTGGCGGCGACGGAAGGGTATGTGCGCGCGATACAAGGAAAAAAAAAATGACTGAATGACAAAAGCGGAATGATTCAGTCACATCATTGTGTAGCTGCCCGACAAAGGAGAAAAGGAAAGGACGAAACGGAGATGATCACAACAAAGTGCCAGTTGAACACCAATTTCAACGCTATCATTTATTTACGCGGTTTTCTTTTCGTGATGACATTTTCATGTCGGAAACGTCGAATTTATATTATGAAAAGCAAACAGCGTATCATCTCGCATCAAATTTTGGCCATAAAATGAATGAAAACTCTTAGAGGCATCGAACAAACTGCACCGCATCAGCTGTTTAGTCAAAAAAGAAACAAAGAAAAGCTGGTTATAGGCGGCCTGTAATACGTGTGGAATTGGTCACGGGTCCAATTCTGCGTCTCATACTTACAAGTACGCCATTGTAACACATTTGTCTGCGGATGTACAAGTACTACTTCAACATATCGGTAGACCAAGTCATTGCATAGGTCTGATATGTATCCATCTATCCCTACGATGTTGCGAACGGAATCAAATGCACGATGCATCTGTTAGACACTGATCAACGCTAAATGCTTCATACTTTAGTCTTTCACCGTTCACTTATAGCACTTCCAGCCTGATCCACAGCTACACGATTACAACATGGATGAAACAGTCTATGTATTCACTGCAAGGCAACGTTCAACTGCAACTGACCAAACCGTGGCTATAATTGTGGGAAGGGAATTCCACCAAAACCAAATCACACGAAAGTGACTACTCTATTATGCTACATTAGTCTCTCTTTTTCATTCCACTTTGTAGACAATAACGATTAGCACTGACAAAAGTAACGTTAAATTTGTCATTGTATTACAGACTCGTTATTTCTGAAAGTATTCAATTATTAATACTGGAAAAATCGACAAAAATGTGAGGCGCATAAAATTTCACTTTTAGTGTTATTGGATTATCTGAACTTCGATCACCTTTCGTCGAGAATTGTAACAAGACCATCGCGACCTCTGAGCTGTCGTTTCCAACTGGAGCAACATGACCTTGAACTGCTATACATGTCGTCGATTGTGTGATGTCAGTGAACAAATAACACGATACTTACTCGATGCAAAGTGTATAAATATTATTATTTACGTCCAAACTTTAAACATAGATGTAAAAAGTGATCTTGTTACTAGATTGTACTCAAGTGATCGCTCAACTAAACATAGGATTCGTCGTCCATCACAGTCACAGCGTCTGGGAGGAATCGGAATTGCTGATCCACAAACTTCCAATTTAGAGGCCTATAGTAAAGACTTGAAATCGCTACGGAATCTATACAAGATAGGCATAGCCAGAATTCTATGAGTCAATGTGGACGGAAGATTAGACCTTAGGTTCTCGCTTGATTCAAACCCGTACTTGACCATTTCCAAGGACGACGATTATAATGCAACTGTACGAGTAAAAGAAGTTGCTAGGCCTCACAATTAATGATGACGAATGGTTTAAGTATGGATATTAAACAGTTTGCGCTTTTAAATGTTTTTTGGTCAAAAATGACAACAAAATTAGCTCTTGTCTCTCAACAATCAAGTGCTATTATAGATCCGTCACTATCAAATAGGCCACCGTACTTGAAGGAAAAATGTCAATCATATTGCACGATTTGGCAGAAACAAGTAGATTGACGTTCGCGACAGAATCACGATTTGAACTTGGTACGTATAAAAATTGAAGTGGTGATGACAAATTGTTAATCGAATCTCATTTCTGAAGGACTCTGTGATTTATGTGCGATTACGTGGAATGAAACTCGTTAAGACGCACATCCTTGTCCGTAGTTTATGGCTCTCTATTAGAGTACGACACACAGTGATGATCTGACACTGTCTCCACAAAACATGAGCATTCCGTTTTCATAAATTCTCCAATGTTCACAACAGCATCAACGGGTTATTTCCTCATTAGTAAACAAGTATCTCAATCAATAACTTAGATTATGAGGTCAAGAGGTAGCACCAAGCGTATGTAACGTTACTAGAGAATCGAAAGACTGACTTTCACCAAACTTCGACATAATATTCAAAAAATGAAAAAATATCTCGCGCACTGTCATTTTATTAGAAGATTGAGCAACGTTAGTAAATCTTCTTCAAAAGTCGTCGTTTCTGGAACCGTTTCACGATGTGAGACACCTTAAATCTTCGTCAACCTCGTATAAAAGCATCAAATGAAAGGAAAGTTTGTGCGCTATTTGAAAAATCGCTTGATCAATATTATTAGCAGTTTGTAAACTGCAGAACTTCTCAACAGACCGTCAAGTTGATAGAACTGATGTGTCGATTCAGCAAATAGTCGTATCTCAGCCGATAGAAGGTTGAAGACAGCGAAATGCATTCATGGTTTTTCACGACAAAAAACCAAAAACGCACGGTAATTTGGAAATCGATGACGACTGATGATGGGTTTTACGGAGGTGGACGAAAATCTCCTAAGTGCATATCGTAGAAGACGACTCTCGAGAATTGAAGGTTGCGGAGAGCACGAGGGCAGCCGTCGCATAAGTGGGCGGGATTGTACCAAACAGAGTTTTCCTTCGTATCCTATACTTGTAGTGCTGTGGGTGTTCAACATCAGATAAAAGCATGAAGAAATCCATTCAGATATGGTCGTTTTGGTCAGTGAAAGCACCGAAGCATGAAGCGTTCCGAGTTTTTATCTCTGAGGAATGCGTAAGATGCATTCCATTTCACTCGAGGCATGGTATAGCTGGTTTTATGCATATCTGAAAATACAATGACTCGTGGTAACCCACTGATCTATCAAGTCAATGTTCCTACTTGTCTTTGCCGATGAGTATGCTATTAGTTTGGTGACCACGGACGAACTGACTGGTGTTAGTCGTAAGTGCGGTTTTGAATAACGGCCTTGTGCAATGCAGAGCACCCATGAATACTGAGTTAAATGCACTCATGTGGAAAAACTTTATGAAAGAGCATTTATGCGATAAAATTCGAAATACATCTCCAAATTTTCCTCTGAAAAAGTTCTTCAAACTTGTGCCAAATACACCTCAGAAAAATCCAATTCGGTACGATTTCTAGGAAGGTTATAAATTTATTTAGATTTTCTCAATGAATAGTGGACTTTAAACTGAATAGCTCTCCGATCAGATATAATGTATGCGTTTCCAACGCACCGAGACTACTGAAAATGTCGTTCTGTGATCTTTTACTCTAATCTAGAGTGATAACAACTCAGTAGTGTTGGCATAAAACTCTCATTTTACGAGCGCGATTAAGCACACTTTCATTGATGCTTGAGAAGTCTGAACACATCAGCTAAGCAGCGGCTTTCTCACAAAGATCAAAAGTGCACCATGCTTTATCTCGTTCGTCTCTATGATTTCTTCTGCACTAATCAATACTATTAGGCCTTCTCATAAGTTTTGGGACTAGAGCAATGCATACTATATTTAATAACCAGAAGTAAATAAACTGCTCAACAAGGCTATTCAAAGCATGCGCCATCACCCTGAACACATTTCTGTCATCTCTCAGGCAACAAATCAGTACCATTCTGTCCCGAATTCTCTAAGCTTTCCTTTGGAACCAAATTTGTCCATACGCATCATCGCCTCATGGCATTATTGCGAAACTTCGCAAGGACCGAAACGTTGTGCCTGGACACAGTTCCTTGAGCCTTCGTACGGTTGATGTTATCGAAGGCGGTCTGTGCAAGCGTCCCAATTCGTACTCGTAAAGCAGCAAATTGCAATAAAGGCTGCATTGAGCGGCCATAATGCGATAAGTATGGACAAATTTGGTAAGGAAGTTCGGAAAATTCTGCATAAAGCGGTGTTGTTTCGTTGCCTGAGAGATGGTAGAAATGTGTTCAGATTGATGGCAGATACTTTGAATAATGATGTTGAGCAATTTCAATTATGTGAGGTGAATAAATTTGGTGTTTATTTCTCTAATGCCGAAACTTATGAGAAGATCTGATATTGTAGTTGAACACAAAGACTTCACAAGCACAAAACCGTACACTTCACTTTTTTCCACCTATTCATCGCTTTATCTTTCATCTCACCCGGTAGAAAACGTTTGATAGAAATCTACAATAGCACCTGCATATGGCCTCTTCGCCTAATGGAACGCGTTAAATAGAACTTAGATAGAGTCAGCAAACAGTTTTTGAAATTAATATTGCGTTCTCGAATTTTCCTTCTCAATAGAACAATGAAGGGGGCTATAACAGATTCAAATGGCAAGGATGGATTTACATTAAGGTAGCATTGTTTTCGGCGGACTAGCCCTTGCTTGATTGATAGGATGTCTCCTTTCGACGCTGTCAAGTGCTTTTTTGTGATCGACAAAGGCTACGACAAAATCGAGGCAGTAGCCTATGCAGAATTTTATGACTAACATTGGAGTGGTCCATACAACAGAATCCCTGTCGCGATCATTCTTTTTTGATTGGTTAATTTTCATCGCATGTCGTTGATATGCGCGCTAGGGCGGTTTGCTATGTGCTTGTTAGGGCCACTCAAAAAGCTGATCTGGCAAAAGGAATGTTCTTCTTTCCAGTAGCTCTTCACTTCTATAGCCATCGAACAACACTTGCCATCAATCCTCTTGTTCGACTATTCCGCTCAGGATGACGACTGTTGTGAATTCTTTACTTTCCTATGAAATGTTGTCATGTGAGTCAGGAAAAGTGTGTATGATCACTGGCTTATGACTAGAGAGAAGGCGCTCATGTTTCTAATCCTTCCAGAAGCAGAGCACAGGTCATTTATAACTTTTTTTAACCTACAATTCTAATCACCATCGAGTGAGTCGTACAGGCTCTCGCCGTTCGGCACTGTCTGGGATCAAAATCGTCTTTATTACTAAATCTTAAAAAGGCTCCACATGAAGATCTCTCGCTAACCTTTTTCATAGCATAGAGGTTGAAACTTAACTGGCTTTCCATAAATAAACATAAAATCACCCTTACTTAATCACTCAACCATTTCTGGTCTCTTTTAACGTCACATTCTTCAAGTGAACTGAAGAAGAGCCATGTACCTCTAAGAAAAACTGCCGCGAAATCTCTCACACGAGAAAGATCTTTGATCATAAGAGGTATAAAAATATGCAATACACATCAATTAAGAGTAAAGAATCAAAAGTTTGTAATACCACTTCGCACTTGGGACTATTGTATTGTTTAAACTTTCGTATTTCTTGAGTTTCTGCTACATCTATTTTTTTTTCTTTCTTCTTTTTTGAACATATTTTTTTCTATTTTGCATAAACGGTTAATAGCTGATTTACTCTAAGTTGATATATTCAACTTTCAACACCTAAACATTTTCTGGTGAGGCTTTCGAAAAAGCCGGAACGTAGGTAACGTACGTCTACCACCAGAGATATCATACCAGACCTCTGAAAGACTTGAAACATTCTATCGGACTAAACACTTTCAAAGAACTAGATGCCTCGATACACATCACATTTGTTTATCGCATTTTTCTGGAGAAATTATAACGGTCAAGAGAAGATTGTGAAGTAGCCTATTGTATAGTAAGCTATATATCAGAGACATTATAAAAACTGATCTATTCATCCTGAACCGGGACTCAGTATATGATTTCTTAGAATGAGTATTGTTGGAAGTAAGAAAACGTCTTCTTGATGCTGACATGCAAGGCGATGATAATTAGCATCAGAATTGATGACGAAAACCATTGCAACTGACCAAAGTGCATAGAGCCCCGCTAGCAAATATTACTCCAACATATGTCAACAAAATAAGCCAACGAAAATCTCTCACTGAGCAGTAATGCAAACATAGCGATTTCTGACCGTGAATAGATCAACAGTAACCGATCGATAATTGGTATAGCTAACGTCTAAATAAATAGGTGATGAGAAGGTCAAGTAGATAAATAGAACAAGGGACTAGAAAATCACAAATAGTAAGAAATCTCAAGAATCACGTCGAAGTATCAGAAAGTATCACCATGGTCACAATAATTTGAGGTTCACAACCCAGGGATCTCTCCATATTTTTTTAGCATATTTTCTATAAGCTTATACGGAAATCTCATGCATAAAAACTGTGCCTACGACAGCATTGTGCGCATTTTCTCGCTTCTTGTGCTTCAGAAATCTACAGCAAGTTGAGAATCACAACAAATCTTTTTCTCAGTACTTCCTGAATTTTTTATTAGGTAGAATGAAGCGTATATTGGTTTAATTTTCAAACACACGCGCTAGGCTTTGCGAAAAGAAATTTGGCAATTATTTCTCAGCTGACCTATAAAATAAGACATTTTAGCACACAATTAGAATTTTAGAATTTTGAGGAATTCCTTTTCACAAAAAAAAAGCCTATAGTCGAATGACCTTGGTAGGATCGTAATTATAGGTCGCAAATAACGAAACCCACGAGTCTAACACATCTTGATTGTATAGACAAGAGCGGGGATTCGTAGCCAAATGGTTGTTATGCTCGTCGCGGCGCGCGTGGGGCCGATCCCCATCACTAACACCCTCCGGTAGTTAACAACGAACGTCTTATTGAATGCCACGGCCAGGCTACCCTCGAGATTGCAAAGAGACCTGCGAAGTCATGTTCCACGGCATTCAAGAAGATGACAAAAACGACTTGAATGCTAGAAGTATTGGGATACGAGCAGTGAAAATAACTGTGATACTGATCAAATAAAATTCTAAGTTAGATAGGAGTTGATAACTTTGTTAGGGTATATTACTCAGTGTCGATCAGCCTTTTAAGTAGCGATTTCCAATCGATTTTGCTCATGGCAGTAGGGATTTGATTGAATACTTATCCGCCTCCTCAGAGAACTCAGAAACCAATTTGTAGAACTAGAAAGATTGGGAGGCCTAGTTAGCTCACAAAGCTGGATTCAAAGCTGTGACACTTGCGATTCTCGCGGCATCTTTAATCATTACCGCTGTGCGAACTCGAAAATTTCATAATTCAATGGAGTTTTGGCGATATGGTGAATAAGAAGAAAACATTGACGAAGCCAACTTATCGAAGCGACAACTCTCTGTCGTTTCATTTTAACACGAAATTTCAACGTTTCTCGCTAATTTCAACTGCTTGACATTTTTGTTTTTAGGGTCTGATTGCAAGAATTTTGATGCCTTTTTTTGTAAATTCACGACATAGAAGAAAAAATTTTGTGCAAGCATTTTCTGGTCAAAATTGCTAGGCACATATTAGGACAATAAACAGGAGTGAAGTAAAAAAAAAAAGACTTGTAATAAGCTGAGCGAATTGGCACTGCCAGACATTATGTTTTGTTTGTTCGGCAGTACAGCTGTCAGACATCATAGATCGATTATGGTAATTGAAATGACGAGAAAATGTGTTAACGACGAATAAGAAAACTATGCAGATGAGAGCCACTACTGTGGCAATCAAAACCATGGAGAATACTTGACTCCTAAGAAAAGTGAAACAAACATATCTACATGACCGGATCACAATATCGTACGAGCCCATACAGTTGTTCCGTGAGATTTGTTGGACTGCAAAAGTTCTCTTTCAAGATGAACAAGCTAGTGTGGCGACTTCGGTTAATAATTTGCTGTTCACGTACTCCCATGGAGTATACTTACAGAATGTGATTTTCCCCAAGAAACTGGAATGAGCCGTGCCAGGATGTTCCCATCCCATAACCGTAGATAATTGCCAATCTTTGTCGACTAGAAAGCGCTTTTCGTCTTGCTATTTGCACTTTCCACCAGTATTTCTGTACTTAGTCGACCGAGTGATAAAGGATTGAGCAGAATCATAGATATGATCACGGAAACTATTACTAATGTTACAAATCGACAGAGTTATATTTGGTGATTGGTTAGAAATGCACACTTTATCACTGATGATTGAAAGTTTAGAAGAAGCTGGAAAAGTCACACTAGTGATTGCACGCTGGCACAATACGATGAAATACAGTGTACGCAGATGTCGGACTCGCGGTACAACGAGCGTCAAGATCTACGCAAATAAGAGTTAGTGACAGTATAGACACGTGACAGATGTTAAGCCTTCCGAACTCCACACTGATTCTCAGAAAAGAAGTAGAGTGTGAACTAAATTCCTGATTTCTAATCACTCATTCGCAACTGGAAGTCTTTTTCCGGAATGAGGCTGAATTTGATTGATATGTATTTTTGAGACAACGAAAAATGAATGGTTAGAAGGGGCAGTATGTGAGATCAGCCTTCAGTTTTTGTATAGATGATTCCTTGAATACTTCCTAAAGACGCAATACTTGATACGATCACAAGCACAGTAGTGTAACACTGATCGACCTGGAACTACGAGGCCAATTTCAGATACTATCGTTAGTTGATGAATTTGTGAAGGCTGAATACTCAAGCCTATGATTGGCATTCATTTTATGCTTCTCTTCTAAGAATATTTATGAATAAACAAGTATCCGCTTAGGGACGCAATGTTGTGAGCAATGGGTTTTCCCATACTTTTTCTCGCGTTTCAACATTATTCTTAATTGAATTGTTATTTAATCAAGAGAGTCAGTTAAGAAACGACATATTCACCATCATAATAAATGTTATGCAACCATTTGCTAGGCAAGAATTAGGTGTTTTCCTCCTTGAAATATTGAGGTTAACGATTAAATAAGTTGTTGAGGTCACCTTTGTGTGGGTTGTAGTCTTCGACTTTTTTCTCCCGCAGATGCTGCTTCAGGGCGCAGAATAGATCATGATCCGATAAAAAATTTCAGGGCTATATATGGATGTGGAAGCATGGTCCAACACAGTTTCTCCAAATACGGAAAGGATTTTGCAATGTGAAGTGGTCGATCAATGCATGAGATATCAATGGGACCTTAGCTTGCGGTAACCCATTCGACTTAGCTGACGACCGATGGTGTTAAGGTCGTATACAAGTGTCTGCCCAAGCTACTAGAACATTCTTCAACATATCACAACCTTCTGGTAATGAGCCGATTTGGATCTAAAAAACTGAATAAACCAATAATGCAAAAAGCATTAAGGGACAATCCAATAGATGCAAATTGCTGAACAAGAACCCAGGGACCCTAATTACGGTAATCCGAAAATTGCGTCTGCGCACCCGCTACCAAAGATCTCCGCGTAGCTGTGAAGGAATGCGAGATATTCTTGTATGATGAGAGGTGCTGGGGTGTAGTCGTTGAGGTGGCTGATGACAACTGGGTCAAACGTCATCTTCTACTCTCTTAAGTAGTTTTTGTTTGTTTTGAAAAAAATTTTGTAACTTTATAGCACTAAAGGACGATAGGCATAGCATTCGAAGTTGACGAAATTTTGGGAAACTGGTCATAAGTCATCGACCACATTAACACATCCGTAACCGTAGCCAACCCGTGTGACTGGCTAAAATTCAAATTGCGTCGTTAATGAAAAATCGAAATGCGTATTGAAACAGTGCTCAATTGGTAATTAGTATTCAGTAAAGACGCGGCAATTTGAATCGCTTAGATCGCCGTTCTTTGTTCGCTTTACATAAAGGGAAGAGAGTTTAAACAGTTTTCAAGAGCTAAACGCCAGGTGTACCCAAATCTGTGGACGAGCAGCTTGAAAGATGTAAACCTCATGGTACTACGGTGTCCAAATGACACCTATTTGCCAAGCATCGTGGAGATAAATGAATGCTTATTTGGGCTTGCGTATTCATTTGAGTAGGGCCTACTGCTGCAGTGTTTTTATCCTCTCAAACATGTCTAGTACCAATTTGATGATCCCGAATGAATGGAGGGCTTAGTTATATCGAGTTCAAACCAACGAGGAGTGTGCATCGCAGAATCGCTGATACTTCTAGTCACTGCTAAATTCATACTTCTTAAAAATAATCAGAAGACATAGTTCGTTAAGTGATGAAGCAATTAGGCTCAAATTCTGAACTTGTTCTTTCATGTTTCAGCTTTAGCACATAGCGTCGAATAAAGGTTATGCACACGCTTGTGAAAAAAACGATGTGAAGACTGACGACTATTTTTTGCTATTATCGTTAATCATTTAGGTAAATTCATTCTCAGCAAATGAGCTTACGTGGGAACTGAAGATATTACGGAAATAAACTCAATGATTTATAGGGAACTGATCCAAAATTGATTTAAATTGCATGAGCTATTATGAGAGCTATTATGTTCACTTGCAACCACTTGGATCATTGCACGTTTTCATCAAACTTTACACAAAAAAGTCAATTTTAATGATGTAATCTTATTTGCTGGAAAAAAACACAAATTATGGGAGAATCATTCGAAAAAAGATTGGGTCCATTAGCACAAACCTTCTTTAGTTTGTGGGAGCAGAAATTTATGAAATCAGCGAAAACGGTGATTAGGAGAATGTCGGTGATGGTTCCACGTGAATGGTTTGAACTATGTTGCGAAGGGTATAATCCTATGAAAAGTGGCGCCAGAAATGCGGTAGATAGAGAAGTCTTGTAATGATACACGCATGATTTGTAGCTCGAACTCTCAGAAATTCTGGCAGAATGACTCAAAATCAAAATTTCGTTGATCGTAACTTTGCGATATACGTAAATTTAGTCAAATTCATTCACATCAAATTAATAAATAGTGTTTATACAGAATACTGGAAATATAGTGGGTATGAATCAAACACTCGCAAAGCTTTTCAGATACTATATTATTTGAATGTTAAACGAATGTTTTTCAAGATATTACTTGATAAATGCTAATGAACTAAAGTTCTGCATAATTCAGATCACAGACAATGTGACAGCCGCTTGTTTTATATTATTTAATATGGCTTAACATCTCACACAACGGGACTTTTCTTCGATGATTTTTTCTTCAGCAACCCGAAAAACCCATATTCCTTCACATCCTTGCAGCTGCTGATTTCTAGGTAAAATTACTTTTCCCAATCGACTTTTTGGAAAATCCAGTTTCTAACATAATTCAGTCCGGAAAGACGCTCTGTGGAAATTGCATGTGTGAATAATGTGACAAAACAAGTTCACTTCTATAAATCTATTAGATACCGATCTATGAAATTTTCAAGTGAATAGGAAATAAATTCTTGAAAAACGAGCTTAGTCACGAGAAAAGCTAACAATAAGAATAACATTAAATCATCAGCCGATTCACTTGGAAGTGTGTCATAAAATTTGGGACGAGTTTTCGCCTAAAAGAAAACATGTTCAATTGAGACTGCCGATGTCACATTAAACGGACGCCAGCCACCCTACCATTACATGGAACGAGCGGTTACAGTCATTGTGCGCACTTACTTGGATAACAAGAAAGAGACTTGAGAGAGAGAGGAAATTTCGTAAAGACCCAGAGTTTGAAGAAAGTACTTTCAGATAGCTTTCACAAAGCCTACAGCCTACAGAACTTGTGATGTGCGTTTAACTGTAAACTTTGCGATAATTATTGAATATGTCATGTGGTCTGGTAAGGGCTCTTGTACAGCCCGAGACACGTGTTTCGTCCTTACAGACTCATCAGCTGGGGAGAACCCGTCGTCTGTCGATCTTTTATAGTCAGTTCTCTCGGGAGCCTTACACTCCTTATATATGGTTGTCGACGACGTACGCTTTACCCTCTATGTCAGGTGAAACATTCACCTAACACAGTGATTTCGCACTCGCAACTGACTATAAAAGATCGACAGACGACGGGTTCTGCCCGGCTGATGAGTCTGTAAGGACGAAACACGTGTCTCGGGCTGTACAAGAGCCTTTACCAGACCACATGACATGTTGGCTCAAATAATAATGGAAGGATCTATTGAAATTTGAGCGTGGTCTTAAAAAAGCACTCGAAGGAAAGGTATAATTATTGAATAGTTTTAGTCGACCACTTGTTACGAACATATTGAAATGATGAACAAACTGTTCATCGATAAACGATAGATTTACCTGCAAGAGAGAGAAATAGACCAATTGGCGTTGATCAGTACTTAAGGATGCGCTATGAATTGAACTCCGTTTATAGATTTATAAAAGGTTATTGAACGCATAAGTAGCCTCTACAATGAACTGTAAAAGGTTACCATGGTATTGCAATTTCCCTATCCTTCCAGAAAAGGCTGTGAATAGTTACTATCCAAGAGGCACGAAATCCTCAATAATCCGAGCTTGAGGTCGAACCAAATAAATAACTATATTTGATTTGCACAGACGTCTCAAACCGCGCAACACACACTGTTTTGAAGGTGATTCACACAATGGGTGCAAAAATGAATTTCATGCGTCCTCTGAGAGAACATATTATTAACAACATATGACGATTTGTGATTTTGGGAAAAATAACCTGCACGGAAAGAACGACAAAAATTTGTTTGGTCATACAACAGAATACTGAATAACTCGTCAACGGTAGAGACGCATTAATCCTAGTTCACTCAGCTCTTATGACGGTCCAAAAACCAAGCCTTGGTTTTGGATGATTTTGAGGTTTGAAAAATTGTTTTGTGACTAGTTCAGTCTTAGAAAGCTATTCGCTACGCTTATTCTCGTGCAGGGCAACTAGAGTATGATGAGTTTGAATTCAAATAACATCTAAATAGAGGTTATACGAACATTTATTGAACAAGAGCAGCAGAGAGATGAGAAACGTCGTTGTGGGGCAAAGGAGAAAAATAAGTTCTGACAAGGAAGACTTTCTGGGCAAAGTCATCCATAAAAACTCAAAAACTGGTTCAGTTTACGAATAATGAAATGCCTTTCAGAATCTTTTTATCTTTAATTAATTACTTGGAATCGCCATAAAGTCCCACAATTAATGGCACTGAGGAAATTCTGGGTGAAAAATGAGCACTACAAGGCCATCGGACATGAATGAGATATCGACTTCCAGATGGATCTTAGACCAGTGTTACTTCATAATGACAGCTCCTCGCTAATGGTGACAACAATATCTCAATAATATCCAGCAAGAGCGGTGTTCGTCTTTATAACTTGAAAGTCTGAAGAGAGTCTTGATAAAAGTAATTCTACTTCGTAGAGAGAGCTTGATCAACAACCAGTGAGCACTCGCACCTTTTTAGTTAAAACCAATGGAAACGAAATGCTCAATGTAAGGTATCGTGATGCTATTCGTGTGTCTCGTTTCAAACACTTCACAACCATCAGTGTTGTGGAAGAATGGGACAGTTTGTTGACAATCATTTATGATGTAAATGGGCTGAAAGTTCGATGGAGGTCGAATTCTTCTAACTCCTTCTCATTCACTATATATTTTTTGTTAGAATTCAAGCAATCAAATGATGCTTAGTGAAATGCAAACCATAATTTCGAGGCGGAATGGCAACGCTCGTTTCACCGTTGCAAAGGGCGTGTGCTAATCACTACACTTTCAAAAGGATTTGTTCTGCTATGATTCTTTCTGCGACAAAAATACCAAACTTGTCAGCAACCATTCTTCAACGAATTTGGTCTGCAGAGCATGCATTAACATCCAGCCCAGCTAAACTGAAAGCTATTGGATATTTATCGCTTCCACTTTATCACTTTTTCATCTGTATACAGTTTTCTTCAGTTATGAGAATCCCAATACTTCTAGCTTTGAATTTGTTTATCCGAATGAATCGCGACTGAAGGTTTCTCTTCTTCGTAAAGGTCGTAGTATTAGTTGAGCACATCTCCTTGTGATTTCGAGGATAGCCAGGTTGAGGCGTTCCGTAGGACGTTCGTAATTGATTGCCAGAGAGTGCCGAGGGTGGGGAATCAACCCGCGTGAGGTCTCGCCGACCCGCGCTGAGCATCACTATCCACTCGGCCCATTGAACATTGTAAGTTTTTTTTTCATTTTACTGCTGAAACGATAATAAAAAAGCAAAGCCCTCAGTACTGTAGCTGTTAGCACGCGCCCCCGGCAAGGGTGACAAGAGCGCTTTACTTTCGCCTCAGGTTCAGAGTTTCCCAGATCACTCAGCATTATTGGATATGTAGTTGTAGCATCAAAACGCTGCTGTACAAACGGTGAAATGGAAGATTCTCACAGATTATATAACCGATTAACTTTAAAAAGTTTAAAATTCGGAGTCATCCACGAAAACGAGACCTCTAAGAAGACAAGGAGATAAGATGAAGATGAAATAACTCTGTTATTTGCAAATGTTCATAACATAGATTCTGGCTGGGAAATATACGAAAGCTTTGAGAATAACACAGTAATTGGAGAGATCACTGAGTTCGACCATGTGGTTCTCGTAAATGTGAAAATGACGCAGCAATGTACTATGATGTGATAACGAAATGGTTAATCAGAGAGGTGAAGGTCGAGCGCCTTATCACCTCAATCATCGTAGTTGATTGTAACTTATCACATCCTGGACAATTGGCAAAACTGACAATAACCGTCGCCATCTGCCGTCTGTCTCGTAAAACCGGTTATCTTACTGACTGACGATTAAGTGCTGTTTGTTGACATTTTCTATCGGTCCTATTCACTTTTTCGTCTAATCTTCTAATGAAGTCCTGAAAATTTCCGTACTTTTTGAATTACTGTTGGCTTCCACAATAATATTTATGTACTCGAAAAAAATTTGCGGAAGTAAGGTATTTCTTCTCCTTTCCGCATGCACTACGATGTCTTGTAAATTCATGACACGACCACTTTCTGTCATTTGTGATATTAACTACTCCTAGAAAATTGATAGCCAAACGTTTCATCTCAAATGACAGTAAATTTGAAAAATTTATCAGCTCTAGAAAAATCTTCAATAAGTCAAGTTCTCATCAGATATAGTAAGCATACCACTAATGTGTCGAGTTCGTTTGACAATATTCTTGCAAAATATTGATACACGTTCGCGATGTAGCATTGATTTCAATACATAGGTCAAAGTAGGGTGGACAATATGCACATAAAAAATATTAAAGCTCTCGGTGATGATCAATCTTTGTGGGATGCGCCATGCATTCGTGTTCAATTTTTACCTTTGTTTGAGATGATTAAAAGCATAACTGGCCTTTGCAATGACTCGCGGTGGCCTTCCGCTGTATCAACTCACTGATTCTTATCCTCTCAGGCAAGTCTACGACCAGTTCAATTCCAATTTACTGACCCCGCAGGAATGGATGACTTGGTGAGCCATGAGCGCGAGATCAAGCCATTGACTTCGTGTGCGACGCAGAGCATCTCTAACCATTGCGCCACTTACGCTCAATAAGGGCTTACTACTAAGAATTTATTCCCCAACAGTTTATTTGCCTAACGTAGTTTTTCTTTTGCTATAGCCCTATTTGATCAATAATATGCTAACCACAGATATACGTAGGATGTATAACGAGAAAGAATGTGCTAAATACTTCATAATCTATGCAAAGCACTTTTTCTCTAGCACTATTGCCATGCCATCACAGAAACTGTTTCCAATGAAAAGTTCACATGATTTTCCATAGAGTGAAGTGGTTGCAGCGGATTATGTGCATTGATTTGAACGCATGCCATGTGAGAGGAAATTTAGGCGTAGTTCACTTGGCTGCTTCATCAAAATCAGTTATGTGAATATGTTTTATAAATCTACTGCACTCCACCTTGAAACTAAATCTCCAATATAAAACACCAGGCTGAGCAACATTAAAAGCAAGAACAATGCATCACTAGCGTTAACAAGCATTTCAGAGTTGCACTACTTCGATATAAGTCTGGAAATTAGATTATGTGATAGCATGAAGAATAAAAAGGGGGCGAGTTCTTGTGTAAACCCGCTCAGTAAACATACACAAGATGATTTATGGCTTCTGTCAACATCGTAATGTGGTTGTGGTTCCTTGCTTCCAATATCACTCCACTATATCATAGTGATTGCCGTCTGACGATCGTCATCGATTCTAGAAACAGTCAACACGACTGTACGAAATAATCTCTCACTTGGTGTTCGCTTTCAGGGTTATTTTTTTCATGTGCTTCCAAAAGTGTGCTAAATAGATACCTAAGCACATAACTAAAGAGAAAAATTCTAGAAGGAAGTCTGAAAAAACGAAAACGAAATGTGTTTATGCTTAAGGGATCTCTAGCTTCCACCTCTCAGCTCGCTTAACTCGCTTTGTTTTTTGCTACCAAAATTAGACAAATCTTAAAAATTGTAGGTACATCGTTTCTGTATAAATAGTCTAAAAAGAAAATCCGAATTTTGGTGATCAGTGATAAAAAGTTGGCGCGCACACTGTAGGTTTAGGTTACACTATGGATCGACGCTCGTCTGACCAGAGCTGGCCATGCTGCAAATGGCTTCAGTGTTGAGAAAATAGAGTCAAAGTGGTCTAGTATAATGAAAACTTTGGTGCGATAATCAACAGAGCCATGAAAGTTTTCCTATAGGGCAGGCATGCATCCGCATGCATCTGCTATGCTAAGAATGGATTCAATTGCATGTCTCATTGTTAGAGAGCAAAAACTCAACCACAAATGCTTTATCCTTCATCTACAACATTATAGATTTCTACAAGCATATGAAAGAATCAGTGAGGGCGGATCATGTGTTGATGAAATGTACTGAGTTATAGTCTACTCTCCGATTCTAGTCGACTTCAAAAGTAAGAGAGTGACTTTTTATCGCTTCTATTTGATCTGTCTTCGCAATGTATTTTTGTGCGGAATCCAGTTCTTCTAGCATTCAATTCGTTTCTTCGTCTCCTCTTGAACGTCGTAGAATACTGATGAGTGCGTCTCCATCTCAATGACATCGTGAGGCAAAGATTGTTGAGGTTGTGATCGGCCTCACTCCAACCCGGCGAACGTCACAACCATTCGGTGACGCCTCCCAAAAGTCACTTTGATGTTGTGAAATGACTTTGCGATCCCTAAAAAACCTCTAGCTTGTGCTATGGAACTTTACTTTTTGAGTGTTTCTGGCACAACCCTCAAGTTTCAGTATGCCCGGTAGTCATTTTTGAGCCATGTATGTGGTCTGTTATGTGCATTTCTACAGTGCAATACACGTGTTTCGGCCTTTCAGTCTCGGCACTTGCACGGTACTCTTTCGCTCAGTCAGTTTCTCGGGAATCTACCCCTTACATAGAAAAATCGACGACGGACGTTTTACATGCGCCGATAAGTGTAAAATCACCGAACGAGTAGTGTTGTACACTCGATTGATCCTGGCTGTTAATCGTGATATCGTTCTTTTCGTTTCTAATGTTCTTTGAGATTACGCTCAAATTTCGAAAAACTAAATAGTTATTTTTGAGCAGAACATGTGGTTTGTTATAGGCACTTATACATTGCGTGTGTTAATATTTCGCCTGCGGTTCTTATAAGTAAGGTCTAGATCCTCAAGGAGCTGACCGAACGAAAAGGCACCTTGCAACTGACGAGGCTGAAAGGCCGAAACACGTGTATTGTACTGTATATGTTCATAGCAGGCCACGTGCTTGGCTCCAAAATAACTACCATGCAGGTAAAACTTCAAGTTACATGTTTCTCTCAGTACATCTCATCTAAGCAGAGTACAAGTAAAAATTTGCCGCCGCGACGGCGGTCTTCTCCATACGTTCTAAACAACCTGAGAAATCCAGTCTATGACGGCTTTGATCCGTTGTCTTCAAAACGCATAACGTGTCTGTCTAACCTAATTTCCTACACTGTGGAGTGTGGAACATATGGACTCTAGGGCTTTTCATCGTTGACATAGATCAGAGGTTGACCTCATATTCTTGACACATGTAAATAGTTATTACTAAAGCATAGCATAGTTAGGAAATTGATCTTTCCCTATGGTAATTTTTTATCACTTCTTATTGTAGACATGAACGCACAATATGTGACAGTGTGTTACGATTAGCGAAGCAAATTTCGCAACTACTAATTTTTCAGAGCATAAAGTGGCAGTGAGACAGCGTTCTGATACTGTCATCACACGGCACGTCGATCTCATGAGTAAATAAATTTGGCGAGCCTTCCAGAAAAGATTTATGTCACTTTGATGAGAATTCCTCAAATCTATAAGCCTGGTCGATCAGAACAGCTACCTCTGCATCTTAATATCACATCTGTTTCATATGCAAAAACAACACAATGGAATCAACGATTCCGTGACTTTTTATCTAGCAAGCACGAAGTTTCGAACACATCCTAACATTTCGGCGATTTTGCCTTCTTCAGAGCTTGAAAGTGCCAAATTGACATGCAATTCATATGGTTAGACACTTTAATAGCCCAAGTAGATGAAACCTAAACGAAAACGTAAAAGCTTACGTGCACAGTAATCAGCCTCTATGAGATAATCAAGGTATTTGTTGGTTTCTAGTTCACTAGTTGATACGTAGACCAGCCCCTCGAGGGTTACAGGAGCGAGCTATGTGCCTGTCTGGAATCCACAACACTGGATCCGAGATATGGAGCGAAATCACGCGTGATGACAAGGCACTTGTCTTTTTAATTCGTATTTGGATTTTTGGTATAAGTCCAAAATGCTTCGGGAGTTTTTCGCCTGGAGTTTTTCGTTCCTGTGTGAGGACGGATATTTCTGGTTCAAAGTTTGCCTCTATGAACTTGCGCTCTATACGTACATAGTAGTGTTTTTAAATCAGTTTTGTCCCTGCTGTCTAGGTGTTCTTCATTACGGACATAGAGAGACTTTCACGTTACCCCGATATATTCGTCACCGCACATTTCGCAAAAGATTAGGTGAGACTTTATCTATGCTAATGCAATCACCGTCTCTGACGTTGGGGCATATCATGTGCTCTTTCGTTTTGAATAGACGGTCTTGTAAACGGTTGCGAATTAACGGCTCCTTAGATTATTCGGTAATATTTCAATAACTGTTATCTATATCCCAAGCCTGTCTTTTTGATTCTTTACTGGTACTATAAATCTTAATCACTGATAAGGATATGACATATTTTGAGCCATAGGTCTAGTGCTATATAGGCGCCTATTTCGTCCTATTGGGACTCATCAGTAGCACCCTCCCTCGGTTCCGTCGATCCCTTGAGGTGAAATAATCCTCTAAAGGAACCGACGCCGAGTAAAATTAAGCACCCAAAGTAGGATGATGGTTTTACCTGACTTTGTGGTGACCGGCAGTCGAGGGAGGGTGCTACTGATGAGTCCCAATAGGACGAAATAGGCGCCTATATAGCACTAGACCTATGGCTCAAAATATGTCATATCCTTATCAGATTAAATCATTTTGAGCGGGTCTGTAAAAAAGCAGTCGATAGCAGAAGCATAGTTCATTTTAAGAGCCGTAAGCTCGACTGTCGGTCACCACAAAGTCAGGTAAAACCATCATCCTACTTTGGGTGCTTAATTTTACTCGGCGTCGGTTCCTTTAGAGGATTATTTCACCTCAAGGGATCGACGGAACCGAGGGAGGGTGCTACTGATGAGTCCCAATAGGACGAAATAGGCGCCTATATAGCACTAGACCTATGGCTCAAAATATGTCATATCCTTATCAGATTAAATCATTTTGAGCGGGTCTGTAAAAAAGCAGTCGATAGCAGAAGCTTAATCATTGAGATAAACGAAAAGTATGAAACAAATAGAAATCATATTTTCTATACCGAGTAAGCCAATTTCACAAAGTTGATAAGAATACAATCTTTCATCTAAAGTTTCGACGTCTTCCGCTTTTTCAGAGCCGCTGAGCAGAACCGATATCCACAGTCGTTCGTCCTCGTTGTGATCCTCTTCTTCGTCCCGTTCAAGTCGATGTTTTTCGGTAAAACACCCCTCAAACATAGAAACTCACTGGACGATATAATGCGATGTTAAGATGTTCACCATCAGCCTCCTGCCATTGACTCAACTAAGAAAGAAAAATTTGAGTGATTGGTAACGCTGAGTCTACAGGAAAGTCGATTTTTTGTAAACAAGTATTGCAATAACAAGAATAATTCCACACTTTATCGTTTTTTTTTTATTATTTTTCATGCAAATGAAATTCTTTCTGTTTAACCGCTTCTAGCTGTGGTATTATGCTTCAAATATACCCACTGATTTAGAGTGATGTACAGAACTTTTGCGTCAGGCGGGAATAGAACTCTCACCTCACTAGAGTGAATAAAGTGAGGTGTGGATTGTAGAACCGCTTGCGCGAAAGTTTTGCACATCACCTGTCATCTGTATCACCTGTCGTCCCGTTGATCGTCGAGTGATTCAAGTGAAAACCAGCAACACTTCCATTTTTCTTTATCGCGTGCAAGAGTAGCACAGTGGGCCCTCCTCGCTCTAGGGATTCGCTGAGCATTACATCTTTCTTCTATACCTTTTGTACACCATTCTACATCAATGGGTATATTTTTAATGCATTTGAGTTTTTGTTTTTATTGCCGTTCAAAGCAGCTTTTCGCAGTTATTTGGATATACAACACTTATACATTTGTTCTATGATAGAATGGTCCCAAGAGCAAGAGCGATTGTTGATGTTGCACACGTATCGTATAGATACAAGTGCTGCTGGGACTTTCCGTCGACGAGGTCTACTGTCGTTAATTTGATGAGTTAAATCGACGTCTAGATCGCCTCCGCCGGGCTCAACTTGTTTAAGATGACGTTGAAGACTACTAAAAATACGTTTACTATAACTGCAAAGAGTGAAGAACTTGGCTAGGATCGGTCAGAGGTTCAAGGTACGACTACTCACTAACAGTCCTATGAAAAATTCTTGTACCATTTAAAATATCACATGGTTTATATCAAAAAAAGAATATAAACAATTCTATACCAAAATAATCACAAGATAATTCACAATTGAACGATACCTAAATGACGCAAATCAATTACAATAATCGTTAAAAGAAGCAAAACAGGCACAAAATTTTGCATATGTAGAGGATATTATCTTCTACAATTTTACCTTAAAAAAAACCTGAACCTAGAATCTGAATGTTTTTCACCAGCAAAAAGATTCAATGGATGACTTTTTACCAATTCGGCGCCATTAACCCTTTGAGTACGACATGGATTTTCAGCCTCGCATGCGATACGATCGACCTGCAAACGGGGCGCTTTGTCATCATGATATAGCGCTTTTGTGATGAGATTTAGCTTTTGTCGTCACTAAAAAGAGCAATTCATCGTCAGCAGATGTTTATAATAGAACACTGGCTTCTTTTTTTATCCTTGAACGAATAGTCATTTTTTCAACCGTACTTTTTCTTTTAACTTCGATTTCGATATCAACTTCAAGTCAACTAGTCGATAAACCGATTAGAAGATCCGACGTTTGAACGGAAATTCTTGGAAAAGGCGTCATAAACCTGAAAAAGGCTTTGGAAAGTTGAGTCATGAATTTAAGCAAGATCACATTTTAAGATCTAGGCCACCCTCAATACTCTGCACACTGCTCCCGTCTATAGCGTCCGGTGGTGAGACGACCGGTGGAAGCCCTCATGATACGCAGGACGCCATTGGACCTAGATCTGAAGGATACACAAACGACACATCAGAGCTTGCTTCTTACTGTGCACATATAGTACTAGAACACTGCTCTCTGACGCCGATCTTTACGCACTTTCAAAAACAGCAAATCGCGCGAAATTCCGTGTGACTGCCGTACAGGAAACAGAAAAGTAGAAGACCGATAAACGTTAACCAGGCAGCAGGCGTCTGTCATCCGCAAAGAAAAAGTCCCGCTACGAAATGACGGTGGCGTAGGCTATTGTCGTTCACTAGCCCATTAGCCATATTGTCGATTCATGCGAGATCCTTTCCCTTCGCATTAGCCATCCTTCGTCTCAATCCGATCTACGCTACCATTAATTGTTGCTTACCGACCAATGTAGTTGATACACGAGAACTGGATGCACTTTATTATCAATAGAGTAAATTTCCTGTTATGATAAGTGGTATCACAAATTTCTAATCGGAGAATTCAAAGTCAAGATAATCGCCAGCGCGAGCGAATGTAGGATTGGAAACTTTGGATTAGGAGAAAGAAATAAGAATTTAAAGCGTCTTGTAGCATTCTTGTCTACAGCATATGTTCAATGGAAACTCATCTTTCCAGAAGAAAGAAAGTCGCTACTGGTTATGGGAGTCTTTTGGTGGTACGACACATGTGGAAAATCGACCATGTGCTCACTAACAGAAGATGATGCTTAACTGGCAAATCCGTACCCCAATCATTCCGTACTGGGTCCTGTCAGCGCTTTCTTTGCTCAAAGAATCGATTCAGTCGAATGAAGGAAAAAATTCATGTATCGACCACGAAAAAAGATCAAGCCGTTTAGGCCGTAAACATTCTAAATGAAATCGTATCCAATCATGACTGGTAGTTCAGGGTGGATTCAATCGGAGACTATCAGCTGTTTGTCGAACTTTAGAGTTGTGCTGAATTTCCTTCAGTTACGTAAACTAAAAGTTCGGATTGCATCTCCGCTACCACTGAAAAGTTGTTAAAAAAGAGGAAGAAATTGAGGCTTGATCTTGATGCAACACATGCAGTTTGGGTAGTAGAAAATGCTAGTGGACATGAGCTTTGCAAGAGGATGTGTGTCGGTACAAGCAGACAAAATTTAGAAGCAGCACAAAAAGAACTAATTCAAGAAACTGTCGTCACAATTTCCGCCAATAAAACGTTTCGCTGTCAGCCGTATGAACAGCGACTGGATTACCAAAACTTCCAGTCATGATATGTAAATATAACGGAAGATTCTACACTAATATTTTCCGTTCCGCCATCGCTGTCTTGGACCCCAAAGCCCTAAACAGAAACCGCTCATGATTTTACCCTCTGAAGTACGAGTTGCGTTAGAAAGGTTAAAGAGAGGCACAAATTTTGGACCTGATAACATCACTGCGGGCTTTCTGAGAGCTGGAGGCCAGAATATCCTTTGTACTTTTCGCGACACTTATGACATTTACCCGTAAAGAAATAATCTCAAACCAGTGGGACGGATCCGCATCAAAACGAAAAATATCCTTTGATGCATATTAATAATTTTGGATAAGGCACACTCAGCTGAGCAAGCAAAGTATGTAAGAGATGATAACGTAACATGTTTTGAGCCTTTTAAGAGGTTTAGTAGGGCACTTATACAGAGGTTCGCAAGAGATGTTGCTATATGGACCACATCCAGACCGTGTTGAGGGTCATAGAAAAGCGTCGGCAATGCAATGTGCTCTTGATCCTAATTTTTATTGACTAGGGGGAAACATTTGATAGCGTTGAAATGTAGTCCTATCAGCTCTTAGCTATTGAGGAGTGATTCCGTCCTATCTAAGAACTCTATCAGACTGCTTTCGCAATTGGACTATAGTAATTATTCCCTAAATAAATTCTATTTCCTCATTATTGTGCATTTTCTCTATCAGTTGTTACCTGTGATTCTTGTTATCTCAATTGAATCTTATAATACATTCAATTCGAGCTTTCAGATGAAGTTCCAGTGTAAGAAATTTGATAGATACGATAACATTGCTTCCAAATAAACATGATGCAAGTTGAATTATACAGTAAGCTATTCTCAGACACGATAACAACGCTTTCAAGTAAACATTATAGAAGCTCCTCTGTTGCATTTTTATCGTATCGTCTGTTTTGCAACTTTTCATGCTCCTTACTATCAATTGTTTTCCAGTAATCCTTTGTCCTCACACTATTATCTACGGTACAGCTTGTGTTTTTCCTCAAAGAGACTGCTTGTCATCGCTCCGCATATAAGTGAGTCAAGAGTTTAGAGAGGATATTTGTGTGTTTGTCTCTGTAATGGTCCGCTGATTTCGTGTAGTGTGATTCCGTGTCTTCCGGTATTTCAGTTGACCGTACAATTTCGATTCTACTCGCTCAAGAACATTCGCCGTTTGCTTATGCTGCATTGTCATCATTGCTATAAACAGTTATAACCCAAGCGTGAACTGTTCTGCGTAAAAGTCCCGCGAGGCAGTCTCATACAAAATCGAGCATTCCACTTCGAGTCAATAACTTTCGGTACGCGGGTTCGACTCCCGTTCACTCAGTTCTCTTAGGTATGCATGAAACATCTCTACACTGCGAAAAATGCAGTAAAAATACTAGATATTCCATGTCCCAATCATATTCATCCTTCGCTTTATTATTTTGGCAACATCTCAAAACCAGATATTATTAACCTCGGCATTGTTCGGTTATTCAAGCATTTTCCATTTTAAGTAATCATCCGAACAGCTGATGCTTCAGCGGATTACGCTTCTTTGAGAGTTTGGAACGATCAGGTTGTCTACAATTCAGTCAACCGAACACCCTTGTGATCTTAACAGGAAATCTAACCTCTCTTTCAGTCGCACTGAGAATAAGACAACTTTTGCACTCACTCGGCGCTTTCGATGCGTTTTCCAATGAGTTTTCACATGAAGATCAACCATGCAGAGTTTACATGGATGGCCGATGCACCTCTCATATCAACATAACAGTCTTATGTACTGTGTCATATCACGCGTCATTACAAGGGATTTCTCCCCGCAGTTCAGATTTGGCCTTATGGCGTTCGTCAAAAATGCTTCTAAAATCATATGCGATACGGTTTAGGTTTCTGTGCAAGGATGGTGAATTTCACTCCAAATCCTCCCGTCTCTGCCCTATACAAGCCTAGCATTCAATTTAGCTTTAAGCTTGCCGACTGGATATTCTTTTATACGATCGCGGAGTTCGCCGATGTCTTTGTCGCAGCATGATTACTGGAGATTAGGTAAAATGTACCGTATTCACAGCACAGGACATAGGCAATAGGCTCGCATAGGACACAAACACATAAAGGGGAGATTTTAAAGTAGAAGTGAAAATCATTGCAAAGAAATATAAAATCTCAGAGCTTGAAATTCTTGAAATATTATGGACGATTCGATGAATCCAAACACGAGCCACGGAGAGCAATGCTTTGTTAATACGCGTGATATGTCCCAGTGTATAAGTTATTCTGATATTAGAGGTGCATTGACAGTTCATGTGAACTCTGCACGATCTGCATTTGGGTAATTAGTGGAAGGCTCATAAAGGTATCTGAAAAGTTGTCTCGCTCATCTTTATGCAAAAATCTAGGTTTGGTAATTTCTTTCTGCGCAGTGTTTGGCTGACTGAATTGTAGACATCATGATCCTTACAGGCTCTGAAAGGCACGAAACCCCGAAACGTCATCTATATGAACAATTTATCTCATAACTATTTGAGCCAATATTCAATGTGATCTATTGGATTGGCTGACTTATAGAGCCCGTTACACGTGTTTCGACCTCGACCGTTTCGTCAGTCGGGCGAAACCCTTCGTCTTTAGCCATCCTCTCGGGAGTCCCTACTTTTCCTATAAAAGGTAGGCGACGATGAAAGATTTACACAAGCGCGTGCAAGTGAAAAATCGCTAGATCGGCAATTCTAACAAGGCACAAGATGAATAAATTGTATATTGACAACTTGTCGTAGTCGTGTTGAGAAGAAAATGTGAACTATTGAAGCATGCTGAGGTTAATAGAGAGTCAGTCTTGGGATTTGCTAACACAATAACATTCCACGCACAATAACAAGTACCAAGGAAGAAGGCTCTCCATGAATGTTAGAAACACTCTGAGGGAAGAAAACATCAACTCAAAATTGGCTTAACAGGAAATGGTCCTATATAGATGATGCCATTATGAGAAACTTGATTGATCGAATCGCTATTGAGCAACCAAGTCAATACTGCTGAGATGGAGTCAAAAAATTTCTGTTGTTACACCCGCTTTCAATTTTTCCGTATGGAGCAGAATAAAGCTTCCGGTGCCGATCATTAATTGAGGGGCACGCTATAGATTCAACTTCTTCATCTATCAACGGAGGGTGACTGAATCGTATTTAGCTTACGCAATGACCTGCGGTTACTCATACTGTCATATGTATCAAGTTAGTGTTGCTATTCTCTCAGAGAAGTCTGGACCAATATGCTGACCTCGAATCGCTTGGCTTGGTAAGATGAGAGATTGACCATCCACCTCGTGTTAATGGCAGAGCGCCCCCAATACTACGCTACGCAAGCTATAAATGCAAATCATACTCGCGCTTTTATCAATAAATTCTCACGTATTAGTTCCACCTCTCTCCCAATCACTCGCTTGCAATCATCTGGGAGCGCACAGCCTGGCTATCCTCAGCATTGTAAGATCTGGTCGGCCAGCACTACACGATGATAACGAGCAAGACGAAACACTCACCCAGTAGCCGAAACAGCCATGCATGATGTTCGAAAACTTTTGCTACAATGAGTACCGGGAAGTGAATCGAATGCTAGAAATACTGGAATCTGTACAACAAAATGGGACAATGGGTCGTACAAACCAAAAATAAATCCACACTCATTATTTATAATTATTGGCAAGCTTCAAGAATTTACGTGTTATCCTTATTATTTGTGAACGAATGAATATTTTTGCTTATACTTTACGGCTGCTTTACTACGGATTTCGTTGCTTTCATCAACTCATCTATTCTCTTTTCCGTTTGAAATCTTTCCAAATGCTCACAACCTCATTCTATTCTCGCTAGCTGCGAAGTGTTTCTGGGTATCGGAGCGAGATCTACGTCGGGGAGTCCATCTCGCAGTTGAGTCTTCCAAATTGAAAAGTAGTGCGACGTTCTCGGCTAATGGTGAACCATTATAAAAAATCACACTGTCCTGATATCTCAAAGTATTCGCAAAGTGAAAAATTCCCTCTGATCCACAAAGCCGTTAAGCCCTGTGGAGCTGACGACCCTGAGAAGCCCTGAGAAAAATTCGTTGAAGCTGCTGCATGACAGAGCTTTACGACCATGCTAAGCAGATGGCTCAGTTTTGAGCCCGATAGTAGGTCTGTGATTTGTTTAAGACTATCGAATGTGTCCCATACTGTTCCACTTCTCCAGTTCATCTCCTTCATATTGTTCTCCATGCACACTGAATGCCCAAGGTTAACCCTACGTTTGGTCTGTGTCTAGCAAATTTCAAACGTTCCTCACTTAAAAACATGTGTACAAAACCCCACTTCAAGACAATGTCAAACACCAGTAAGACAGAACCAACGTTGTTTTTCAAGTTACTCGAAAAATAAGCAACTTTAATTTTAACTAAATTCTTTACCACCAGATTTCAAGTAAAAAATAAATCCACCATTTCGTGATTAGCACACTTTCAGCAGTTCAAACAACTGGGTTTTGATGGCAAAAATTAAAATGATCACTACTCTTCCGCGTTAAAGTGCAACAATGAGCCAACATTGAGAATTTCTACGGAATAATCTAACCGGTCCCACGTCCCCCAATCAACATCATGACTCATTCAATCGAAAGCGTCACTTGGACGGGAAAGAAGCACCATCCAAACCAGAGGGAACACTGTCCTTGCCTACTGTCAATAAATGTTTGGTCAACAACTACATGCAGAATATATAAACTTATTTATTAGAAACAGTACGATATGCGCAGGTAAACACAAAAATGTTGATGAAAGCATGAGATACACATCAGAAACCACCCATTTCCATAACAAACAACATGCGTGTAACCACAAAAGCCGTTTGAAGCATGAAATCACATAAGGTTGTTCTTAATGTCAAGCTTTAGACTTCATCACCCTAGTTACTGTCACTATCTGACAAGAAGAAGACATACATTATGTCAGTAACCAACAAGCATGTGCTGCGTGTAATCATGTGTATACTGTTTAAGTTTCTAATTCTTTCACACTAAAATATTGAGAAACCTCAAGCAGAAAATAAATCTCTAACATCAGGAGAAATATTTTGCTGTCTGGAGCAAAGACTGAAAAGAAAGTTTCACTGTTATTCTACAGTACAGAAATAGAGAATTCCCTTAAGTAGAACTAGGGGAAAAAAGGAAAATCAAATACCACACAGAACGCATCTGTGCTTGTTGTACATGAGAACAACATCAAAAAGCCAATCAAGTGACATTTCCCAAAACAATTGTTCGAAACTGCCACATACAAACGAAGTATAGTTGATAGGAACACACCGCCCCATATTTTGAATACAACACCCAGAACCTCGCAAATAAACGAATCCGGCATTCCAAAAATGTTTCGTTAAAGTGAAACTGCAAGCGAGGTACATATATTGCATACTCAGAACTCGATAAGGTTACTAATACCTCCATTATTTGGTCTGGCACATGACTATCCTGAAAAGGTCTCTTATTAGAAAACATCTTGATAATACCTTTTTATTTATTAACCCCTAAGGGACCGCTTTGGAAATCGATGCGCACAGGTCGAAATGCGCGATTTTTGTTGTTCCGTCAAGGTTTTTTTCTCCGTTTTGCGAAAATTTTAGTGATTATTGTACAACTTTGATAGAGAGAGATTTTATCTACTTGCTCGTATGCTTTTGGTTTAGATATATGAGTCTTCCGTGAAGAAAACGCTGGTTCACTACGCAATGAACTGAAATTGGCATTCAATCAATATTATTGCATTGATCAAAGGTTACTACAATGAAATCTTCACTTTAGACCTTCCCTGAATTTGTACAAGATCCAAGACTCATCATAGGCAGAGAAATTTAAAAGAAGAATAAGTGATTCATCATAAATGGTGATGCATGCTGTAGGCGATAGCAGTTCATCGAAAAGTTTCACTATAGTCAAGTTAATATGTCATTCGTTTGATAACAATTATTAGAGTTGACGCATGTCAAAAAAAAAATTGAAAACTTATGGATAGTGGAAGAACTCTGAGCGTGGGAAAGGCATTCGTGTCCGAGTAAAAAGCTTGGAACATTGGCATTATGGTGACTTTTGTTCAGAAATATGTGTCTCCCAAAAATTATTGGGTATTTTTCTCTCATCCGCTTCCATATTTAAAAAAACATATTTTTATAGCTCTTTGATGTTCTAGTTACTATTCGGCAGCTTGAAATTCAAAAATTGAAGGGTGTATTTTATTCCCACATTGATTTTCACAACATACTGTAAGATTATAGATAAAATTTTATTTCACACCAAAGCATTTTTCAATGGACAGGCTTTCCATTCTGAATTTCAATAAAGATTCGAGTACAAATCTCAACGATTTCGATGATATGCTTGATTTCTGAGAAAGATTTCTTAGTCTGTTGTTATAGCTGAAGAATTGATGGGTTTCGTACTCAACCTGCATCACAAACCACATGAGAGTTGCGTCGCTTAATCGACACAGCGCCGAATGTGAAACTCAACATTCTTCTAGCTGTAACAACGCACTAAGGAGTCTTTCTCAAAAACCAAGGATAATATCGACATCGTTAAAAACTACGCTATTGAATGTATATGAAAGTCTGAGAGAAAAGTCGAAATACGAAAAGTACTCAGATGCGCAACATTTTATTCACGTTGCCACAGCTCGCTAAGAGTCCTTTTTTTCAAAAGGCCAGCTCACCATTGAAATTATCGAGATTTAGGCTATCGACTGGTTATTGAAAAGCGATGTCTTGATACCAATGTTCCGAAATCAATGCATATTCCGGTGCAAGTTAGGCGTGATGCGTGTGAAATGGAATTTTGACTTGATTGTTACAGCGCAATAAAAAGTGTTTTTGGAAGACCAAAACGACTATTAAACTTGTCCAACTTTGTGCTATTGAATAATTACTAAGTTTTTTGAAGTAAAGCTTTGCTCAGCGAAAAATGCTTTAGTGTTAAATGAAATTTTCTTTTTACTGTTAGAGCATAATACAAGGTCTTTTCAAAAAAATCGAATTTCGAGATAAGCTGTCGGATGACTAGCCAAATATCTGGAAAGAGCAAAAAATACGCTTATTAAAAATCGGTACCATTAGGTGAAGTGCCATATTCGCCGTAATGACGAACACGCGCTCTTTCTTTACTTACTCCAGCTACATACTACATTTACCTCCACGTTGACCTCTATTTTAAGGGTTTCATTGCAGAAGATATGTTCTCAACTACGTTCCTCCGAAACAAGCGATACAAATGCACAATAAATGTCAAAAGTTTGTTTACTTCTTACAAGTACGTGGTATTACCGCTGATAGATAAAGAGTTTAAAGTCAAGTAGTCGCTTTTCATGAAAAAAAAAAACCCTAGAAAAGGTCCATTCGTGCTACTCTTTTTCATGTAATGATAAAACACCTCTGACGTTTACAATTTATCCATAATTACCAATAACCACCTATGACGTCCAAACGGCGGGACAAATTTTAGGCGTAAAATGTAGTATTTCTTTCACTCTTACGGTGTTCAATGACAAGATGAAGAAAACCAATTACGCATTCAAAATTGGCTTTTCAATTAGTGATAAAACTTCAGTGAAGAGCCATATCGAAGCCCCAGCGGAGCAAATGAAGCAAATTATGTATGAAACATAATCTTGTTTTCGCTGCAACGATAATAAGTTTTTTGAACTCGAATGTTAGACAGCGACATATTTATAAATCAATATCATTCGCTGGACAGGAACATTTCATCGGAGTATAAGTTTTTCGAAAATTTGAATCTCTGGCTACAACGCTACGTCGTGGGTTTTAGAAACACCCTTTTATAACGCTGTAATCTGATAACCAATTTTAACCTACCAATTTTGATTTTTTGTAACCAATTTTAAGGTTACGTTTCACATTCGCCTTTCGTCTTCATTTTTATCACGCGAAAAATTCGCTGGAAGCACGAAAAGCATATCAGTGTGTAGAAATTCCCTGTAATATCAGTATCGTAAGTCTTTATCTGAAGTTTCTGTCGATGGAGCAAAAAAATCTCCAATTAAATAACAACATTTAGAACGCAATCGATCTCCACGCCCTGCACCCCCGCCCCCCTCTCCCTCGCCTTTCCGTGAACTAGCCCGTAAGCAAGTCGTCGAAAATGTAAAAGTCGATCGATTTTCTCTGCTAAGCGGTATTTCCGGAAAATAAACACAACTTTAGAATCATTGAAGCCTACAACATCGAATGATTAGTAATAGTCCAAAGAAAGAGCTCTGTCTTGCGAGGTGTAAAGCACAAACCTTTTCTTTCTCCTACAGCGCTATCAAGAGAGCTTTTCAAGAAGCAAACATATTTTTGAGTTCTTCGGAACTAGTGTTTCGAATAAGTACTAGCACCCTGAGGAAGGAGTTTTGTCCAGGGAACTATAACCGAGATAAGAAAAAAAAAACACGTGGTCGTGTGAAACATAATCTTTTTTTGAATTTTACAGTGCTATAAAAGGGTGTCACGCAAAATCGACCATGCAGAGTTCTAGCCACATCTGCAAGCTTCTGAATGACTACCAACACTTTTATAAAAATTCCTGACCAGCGAATGACATCGATTTATTTATTTGTCACCGTCTGATATATAAGTACTAAGTCTTTTCTGAAGTGAATATATCATTGAAATAGCAGAGATTGAAGCTTTTGAATAATAACCAAATGTCTGATGAAAACTCATTATCCAGCGAGAAAGGTCTTCAAACAGTCGTGTACCATATCTGATACACGTGGTTCCTAAAGAGTTAAACGGCACTCAGTAGCCTCTCCTTCGAAATTCACTCGGGTCCGTGCACAGTTCCCATTTCGCGAACAACTTGCGGATTAGCCGGACCGAAGAACGTGCTACAGCATTCCATGTTGTCACCATTTGCCATCAATAACTACGTCAGTGTCGGGGTGGCAGGGATTCTCAGCGCCCCCCTACTATGAGATAGATTTTAACATAAAAATGCCAAACTTCTTCTCAGCTTAAGAGACGCTGCTGGACACCCCAGCTTGATATCGTCGACTATACTGAGGTTTATCCACTTGTGACAAGAGGTGGGGGCGTAAAATGAGGGTCTTCAAAATTTTGGCACTTTGCCCATCTTCGCAGCGTGTTTCCTTCTTTTTTTCACTGTCCAAACCCCATCACTTCTAGCATTAAATCGTTTTTGATCTTCTTCTCGGACGTCACAGAATAATAATTGGGCGCGTCTTTTTGCAATCCCGAGTATAGCCCAGGGTGACTTCGGCGTTCCATAAGGCGCTCGTTGTTACTGTTGACCACTCGACCACGGCGCTCGTGATGAAGGAGGGAGGGAGGGGGAGGGGGAGGGGGGTTACTAAGGCTTACTTACAAACTACTTGAAAAGTAAGCTTGCAAGAAATGCATACCTATTTGTTGCTGATTGCACTCTACGCCGCAGTCTCCTGATTGATGTGATAAACGGTCTCCAAGAGACGGATACTTCTATGATATCTCTGTGCACGGCGACGTGTATGTAACTTCCATCTAGAAGCAGCCTGAGAATTGTTTGAAAAGACAGGAAACACAAACATTTCTATATGGAGCTTTTCTACATAACTCGTTTATAAGGCGCGAAATCTTCCGTATAGATTTTTGAAAGATATCCACAACTTACCCCGCCTTAACTTTTTTCCAATGTCTAGCGTATTCAGAGCGTAGTGCATCCATATCTGCAGGATTTACACTGGTATCAAACTTGTCGATATTTTCCCTATCGGGCCATTCCGATTTTTCTGGATAAGGCGAACGGGCCCGTGGCAGCGCCACGATATCGCGCATGACGAGTAAGTCCTCAAATAAAAACCAACATTACGAGAAACAATCACGAAACATATTGTGACTCAATCTCTTTCCAATATTTTTTATTAGGTCGTTTCATGAATTTTGGCACTAGTGCAATAAAAACCAAACTTACTAATCACAAGTAATTAAAACCTCATGACTTTGTTGTCGTTAATGAGTGCATTTTCATGCGAACATTTTGGCACATAACTCGCCTATATCTGCTTTGAGATGGAGTTGTCTTCGCAACAATTTGTTTACTATCCACCATGAACGAGGGAGCGCAGGGGAAAATACTAGTGAAATGGTCGCAAGATTTATGGAGTTTTCTATGGACGACTCAAACGCGACTGATCCTCCAGAATGTCCCCTCCAGCTGAACTTCGCTAACCACTTCCTAACCGTCCATTCTACAACCGTATCGTCGCCCCAAGCTCTGCCAATCTTGCGCGCCGCTTCACTAGCATTTTTCCCTACGCGCTCTCTGTGAATGTACTCATTAGCAAGTACTCATCAGTAGCAAGCGAATTTGTTCTCCAAACAGCTCCAACTTAGAGCAAGTATAGGTTAGTTCAATACCAAAATATTCGCAAGAAAATGCGCAATTGAATTACACCAAAATTAATTAATTCTAGTTAATAAATTCGGTGTTTATTGCTCTAGTGCTACACTTATGGATGGACCTAATATTTCATAACCATCCTAAACACAAAAAAATTGATTCATGAAGAAGCAAACAGACGACTCAACGGAATCAAAAAGTAAAATTTCTGACCGACACAGGAGGATAAAAGGTCTGAACTTTTGGATTCTGCTGAGCTGCACTGATGTCACTCTGCGTAATTATGCGCCGTTATCTCAAAAAACTATAACCCATGTCCAAGATGGGCAAGACACTCGCGTGTTCAACTTCAGTTTTGATGATAGATATCAACGAAGAGCTTATATTCACTGTCCAGCGTAATCAGCCAAATATACTCAGGCACATCTCAATATAGTGTCGAGATATCTCGAATCAATAGACAGTGCTCTGCCTATTGTTTTAATGATTCAAAGAGCAGAATCGCATTGAACTAAAGGTTTTCACAAATTCTATCGTCTACGCACTAGTATACAGCAACAACTGGAATGGAACCAAGGAAACTTTCGCTCTGAATTTTCCTCAGTCATCTTCCAATCCTAGTGGTTTTATCAGCAATCACTTGCCAACAGGAATAGGACCACTACAGCTGAAAGATGACTGAGAGAAAAGCAAAGCAAGGGCCTCAATGTAACTGATGCATAGGTGAGCTCGCGCCACTATGTAATCGCGGGCTCGTGGATAACTCATGTCTCAAGTTCTCCTCATATCTCAGCATTCTTGTGTCTGTATTTCACGTTGTGCCTTGCCATGATAAAACGACACGCAATGGACAAAAAGTCTACGAAGGGGTCTATAAAGAAAGAGGTCGATTGGAGTAGTAAACAAATGTTTAAAAGTTTGATCCATCAATATCTCCTTCTTGATACTCACTTTTTGACAGGAAGAAAAACGCCTCATCAAAGCTCAAACGGCGTATTTTAGCTTTATGTTTTGAATGCTCGCTAAATCCCTCCTAACGACCAGCGAGTGATTCTCGGCTAACGATGACATTCTCATGATTATGCAGCATTCGGAGCACCGTTGGATCCAAAGATGATCTATGACTTTCCTGATAGACAGACAGGAGCACTGCCCGTCCGCTCCCTTTCTGTGCATCTCACCTAGTATAACATTTTTCATAATTGAATTGACATTCACTGTCGACACAGGTCGAAGGGCGAAGGTAAGATAGAATGTCGAATCGATTATTTCCAAGAGTGGTTCAATTCTTGAACTTCACTAGAACTCACTTTTGGAATTAATTTCACACTGCTTTTCAAAGTAATCAGGATCGATAATTTGCAAGCAATCACAAAGAAATTTCGAAGGAATCACCGAAGAGCATGAAAGAAATACGGTTTTCGTCCTAATTAAAGAACGCTTACCAATGACGTATCTCCAGGTGGCGATGGAGCTACCTGCGGTTCACAAGGATCAGAGCTTTTGCCTCGAACCCATGCACGACAGAGTTGGTACATTGAATCGGTCCGTCCATCACGAAGCTCAAATGGTTTACCGCGCAATTCGAACACCATTTCTAAGAATTGGCACAGGTTAGCTCTCATACGCCTTGTATAGCACATTTCATACTAGAATTTCGAAGACTACGAAAGTCTTCTCAAGAAAACACGTTAGATAACAAAGAAACTTGACTGTCGATATAAAAAAAAAACGAAAATAATCGAGAATATTGGAAATTCCTTAGTTTTTGAACGAAAACTAAATTCAAACTAGTACAATAGGTGGTCTACAAAGGTGAACAAGGGTACAAGTTAAGGCGATTCTCAAATCTCGCTCATTATATACGCATATAGACAAAAGTAAAAAAACTTCACTCACGTTTATCCTTACTTTGCACCTTTCTAGGACGTCCAGGTCCTCGACGAAATTCGTGTGATTCCTCCCTTACAAATAAACTTTATATTTTTACCGAATTCTTCTGTCGATTGGATCGTGTAAAGCTTAAGTGATGAATTTCTCCATTATTCCTCTAACGACTTACGTCTGTTTCTTATCAGTCGTATTAAGCCATGGAGATTCGCCTTGTCGAATAGATGTCAAAAGTGTTCCGAGACGATTTCGAGCAAACTTCATGTCTGGCGATTCCGGTGGAACCATCGAATCTTCAGCTATACGAGCGCTGTAAATAGTTATTCTTTTTAAGAAAATAGATAAACATTTAAAATTGCTCACAAAAGACCTTTAAGTTGGACTATTCAAGAGCAGATGAGAAACATGCACGAATACGAGTTTCAATAGGATGAATTCGGATCACAGAAACAGAGCTGTAGAATTTTACATCTATATGACGTTACTGCTTCTTTATCATGATAACAACCCCTAAGCACATTGCAGAAGACACGAGATATGTCTTGATTCTTCGCCGTTTTACCATTTTTTGGAATAACTAGGTAAATGGGCGTAGATGATATTCTCAATGCCTTCTCAACCTCAACACAGCGTTTCATTTTATGCACTATCACTAAACAAAGGGGCAGTGGCCGAGGTCAGTGATGCTCGGGTGTGAGGTTATTCCCCCTCTCCCTTTAGGTAATAAATCAATGAACGCCCTAAGTAACAGCCCAGCCTGGCTGTCGTCGAGAGTGCAAGGAAATCTGGCCGACCACTATTACACGACGTTCCTGAAGAAGACAAATCCTCAAGCAGGCGATCATTGTGAGGAGATGAATTTAATGCTAGAGATACTGCGATCCGCACTAGAGATACTCATTAACAAAATGGGTCGTATAAAAGATAAAGGAATGTACATCAACAGTCTCAATCGACTATTTTGGGACGTTGCTAAAAGTTGATACATCCTGACAGCTTTTTTTAAGCCTTTCATGAGGTCTGCTATGACACCTATAAGGTGCTAGACACGTGTATCGTCCTTTTAGCTTCATCAGCCTTGATTTCCTCCACCGTGCGTTGAGGGTGAATAGTTCAGCGTCGAACCTCTATACAAGGAGCATGTACCCGAGGAACTGACTGAACCGAGAGGCACCGTGCTACTGATGAGGCTGAAAGGCCGAAACACGTGTCTATCACTTTATAAGTGCCACAACAGACCTGACGAAAGGCTTAAAAATATTTCGGGGTACAGAAATAAAGCAAACAATAGTAATGCACGAAGGTGAACTCTATGAAGAAAATTCAAGGTGGACAGGATAGAGACGTTGGAACTACGAAAGAAGACCACGATTCTGAGTTCAACTGACGAAAACAACCTCAGACAAAGAATGCCCGCCAGTTCATTTGCGCAATCAGGTTTTCAAAAGTTGAACGAGTAACGCCGACAAAGGCCGCCAAAACGCAAGAAACGCCTGTTCGGCCATGTCATGCCAAAATCTTGGCGCAAAATTTGTATGGAACATGTTCTTCGAATAGTCACATTATAGGCTATTTGCAGCAGATCAGGAAATAAAAGTGACATGGAAGCAACTCAAGTAGCCTTGCATCGTCTCTGCGGACATTCTCAGCAAGTATTGAGTGACTGATCGAGATCGATGCGATGAGGATAATACAACACCTCTGCGAACCTACCCGAATCGTTTAGTCGGCGACAACGGGGTCACAAACTCGCTCGAGGGTACGATCTCTACACCACTGCATGAGCCAAGAAGCGACTCTTCCGGTATCACATACTCATCCACCACCTGAGGCATCGGTCCAAGATCCGGCTCCATTTCCAATCAGATAACTGAAACGAGGGGAAAAAATAAAGGATGAAAACACATTCCAAACACAAATATGGCGAGCAATAGGTGTCTAATGAGCGTAGGCTAAATCGCAAAATCATGAAGCGTGCTGTAGTCTTAGATCGGCCCAAAAGTTGCGAAACTAGAGCAATAAATACAAAATTTAGTAACCAAAAAAGATAAGAATTAAGGTTTTGGTATCGTTCAACTGCGCATTTTCTTGTGGACGTCTTGGTATACAAACTGCCTATTTTTACTTCAAGATGGAGCTGTTCTGGGAACAAGTTCGCTTGCTAGTCATGCACTAATGGCGCACAAGGGAAATGCTAGTGAAGCGACGCACAACATTAATGGAACTTGAGACGATGATACAGCTGCAAAAAGGACGGTTACCAAGTGGTTCGCAAAGTCCAAAGCTGGAGAGAATAGCGTGAAGGATCAGTCGCTCTCCGGCCTCCCACGAAAAGCCTCAATGCTCTTGCGTGCCGTTTCGCTAACAGTCCCCCTAAGCGCCATTCGTGCATGAGTAGCAAGTGGATTTGTTCCCTCGACAGCTCCAGATTAAAGCAAGTTCAGGCAAGTTGTATACCAAAATGTTCGCAAGAAAACGCGCGATTGGGGCGATACTAAGTTATGGAATTTCAATCACATCCAGTTAAGAACCTCTCCATTCGACCGCTTTTTTATAGACATCGCTCAAAAACAATGACAGTCTGATAAAATTAACATGTCTTGAGCCGCTTGTTAGGTCTAAGTGCTAGACAGGCGCCTGTTTCGTCCTCTAGGACTTTTTAAAAGCGCAGTAGTCTTTCGCTTCAGCCACTCTCTTGAAGCTACATTCGTCTATGGAGGAATCGACGCCAAGTAATAGATCACTGCAAGTCAGGTAACAGTATCACCTTACAGTGCAGAGACTAGCACTGGAGGTTGTGGTTGGTATGGTTGCTATAATGAATCATAGCAGTTCATTGGACCGCTTTTATATAGGCCTCGCTCAAAAACAATGAGGGTCTGCTAATGATATAACAGTCTTGAGCCGTTTATTAGGTCTGAGTGCTAGACAGATACCTGTTCCGTCCTCCAGTACTCTTCAGTAGCACAATCCCTCGGTCTAATCGATGCTTTGGGGCTATGCAGTCTTTGAGCGAGGTCTATAAAAGAGCGGTCGAATGGAGAGGTATGATTCATTTTAGCAGCCGCAAGCTCGACTCCTGGTCTCTGCTATATCAGGGGATTCTATCATCTGACCTGCAGTGAATTATTACTTGGCGTCGATTCCTTCAGAGAGCATAGTTCCAAGGGATCGGCTGATAAAAGGACCTGTGTTACTGAAGAGTCCAGGTAGGACGAAACGGACACATGTCCAGCACTTAGACCCAACGAACGACTCAAAACATGCTATGTCACTATATAGTTAAAAACTTGGTGTTTATTGTTCTAAGGCTAAAACTTATGAAACGACTTAACTAAGTGAGTTCTGAAGAGTATAAAGTCATTTGCTCAAAGTTCAAAAGCAAAACGAGAAAAGCCACTTCACAATTACTACAGTATCATAGCAAGAATAATCCAACAGATGTGAAACAACTACAGAACATAATAGATCAACAATATCATGTCAATGTTCAGTAGCATACCATTCATAAGTCAGTGGACAGCCGTTCCGAAAACCTATGCACCGAGAGCTCAATTGAATAGATGTCATTTCTTAACTTTCGTTTCGAGTGTTTTCTTAAGACCACAGCTCAAATTTCAATATGCCCACTCCAAAAACTCCAGGGGACTGGAGCTCCCACAGAGATTAGCAAAAGACGAGAAAGGGTAACTGCCCGACTGACGAGATCGCAAGATCGAAGCACGTGTATCGGGCTCTATAAGTCAGCCCTCCTTTAACAGACCACTGACATGCGTGGCTCAAAAATGATTGCAAGGCATATTGAAATGTCATTTCTATTATCCAGAAAGATAAAATGTAAACGGACACGAAAACCAGCGTTATATACAATATTCATTCTAAGAAAGCCGCAAATATATTATATCATCGGAAGGAATCCGGATTTTCACTCAAATAATTCTCGAAAATATACTTTAGTTTATACGTGACAAAAATCATAACGCATACTAATAGAAAGCATGAGACAACCACATAAATATCGAGTGTTTCAAGATACTCTTTGCCAGATCCTCTCGAGGGTTAGTCTCGTTTTTGAGCCATGGTTCCGGCAACGCAATAGGCTAGAAACGCTCCGACTGCAATGGTTGTCGAATAGATGAAACGGGCGACTACCATCAACCAACCACATAATAAAAATACCGACGAGAACAACCTGCAAAGGAGAACGACTAGTAATTGAATTTGATATAAACCATAAATCGAGATTTCATGGAAGGATAAAGTTACTAGGCCTTAGAATTGGCAAGAACTCGAAATAATACAAGAATTTCGAGCAGTTGTTTGTCAATGGACAACAACACAAGTCTTTCACATAAGAAAGACACAAAACCCAAACGAAGTTTGAACGCTTTAGTCCATAGAGAGAACTATGAAACGGTAAATTCGGTGGATATAAAAGCGGTGGCAAAGCAGCAGTGAGCTTGCGAAAAAAGAAATCTTAGTGAAACTGTAATGGAAACATAAAAATCAAATTTGATCTATGAAAGTATATTCAATAAAACGACTTGGAAGTGAATCATTCAATCATTTCTGAGTGATGTTAGTTTACAAGTAGGCTGAACTCTGCATGAAATCCAACTGGGCCAACAAAACTAATACATATACATAAATTTTCAGCGCCCAGATCACCAGTGACGTGATTTGTTTCGCCTATAACAAGAACAAGCTTTCATGTGAAATTTCTTTTCTAAATTTTTATTCGCAACGATATGAATTAAAATAAAACTTTTAGACAAAGACCGATGATTATAGCACTATACTAGATGCTAGAACTTCTCACAAAGCCCATATATTAAACGGACGTTCATCTACAATCCGAAATTCTCGTTGACAGAAACCATTCAGCCTAATCTTGCTGAGGATACTTTTTTTTTCATGTGAAGAACTGATAATATAAAACGGTCACCCATGGGAGCAGAGTGAAAGCTAAAAAGGATAAAGCTCTCGGTGTTGATCAATCCCTAAGGGATGCGCTATGCATTCGTCTTAAGTTTTTAACTTGGTCTGAGGTGATTGAAAACATATGTGGCCTTTACAATGACGCGCGGTTGCCTACCGCTGTATCGAGCCAATGCTGCTTATCCTCCCAGACAAATCGGACCAATCCGACCCCGGAAAGGTGGATGGCCTAGTGAGCCAAGGGAGCGAAATCGAACCATCGACTTTGTGCGCAACGCAGAGCACCTCTAACCACTAAGCCACATGCGCTAGCAAGACCATATTACCACGCCACAAAAGATGAAAAGTTTAGAAAAATTTTGAGGAATCCAAATTAATGATAGATTAACTACTGATAGACAAAAGAGTGGAATACACACGCCGTCAGAAGCATGAATACGAAATGTCGATTGGCTGTCCGAGTGCCCATCCACGTGAGAGCTGCCATTGCGACGAACAGAAGCAGGTCAGACGATGAGTTCAGTGCCATTTGAATCCATCGCCATGAAAATGCCGATCCTCTAAAGTAATATTGGTGAGGAGAAACAAAGGAACAAAAACATATCTTCAAAATAGATAATAAACTCTCTTCTACTGTATGAATGACTCAAATAACCGAACCTCGCCCCGACCCATAAAAGTACGAAGCTACTCGCTACAGAGTGAGCAGCACCCCATCCGAGACCACCAGCCAAAAACCGAACCTAAACATTTTTGTAGAAGAGAATGCATACTGAACTTATAAACAACGCATTATTATAATACGAAGAAAGGCTTTTCAGAAAGGAAAGAAAGAAAGAAGGTCCGTTTTCAGTCGAAAGTATTAGATCGTTCCATAAGCTGTGGTACTAGACCAATAAATATCAGTTATATTAACCACAAGTACTTGTAATTGCATGATTTCGGAATCGTTTGATTGCGTATTTTCTTGGGAACATTTTGGTAAAAACCTTCCCTATACTTGCTTTCAGAAGGAACTTCTCAGGAACAAACTTGCTTGCTACTCATGCACGAATTGAGCGTGGGGTTGGAGCTTAGAGCTTGAAGCTATGATCCGGTTGCAGAAAGGACGGCTATGAAGTGGTTCGCGAGGTTCAAAGCTGCAGAGAAGAGTTTGGCGGATCAGTCGCGCTCGGGCCGTTCACAAAAAGCACCATTAATCTTGCGCGTCGCTTTACAAGTATTTTCCTTCATGCGCCAAACCTGCCTGAGTAACATGCGAATTTGTTCCCACGGCAGCTCCATCTTAAAGCTGGCATAGGCAAGTTTTATTCGAAAATATTCGCAAAAAACGCATAACTGAAAGATATAAAAATCAATCAATATTAATTTCTTTTGTTTAGTTAACTCGCTGTCTAATGCACTAGTGCCAAAACTTACGACATTCAAGTAATGGAGAATAATTTGAAAAGCACAATGATCGAGAATCGATAGAAACGAACTTCTCCTTTTCCGTTGAGCAGATGTGTCATTACCATATGCATTCCAATGATGTCAACAACATCAGCACTGCTCTTCAGCAGCTCCTGAAGGACGATATGACTGGTTTTGAATCCGAGAAAACTGAGTGGTACGCAAAATCTCGACCTCGGCGGGAGGTGAACCCGTGCTTCACCTATATTGGGGACCGCGTGGTACTACTACATCACTAGGGCCACCGCTTTGCTACCACTTTTTTTCCGTGCCAAAAACTTTGCCTAACAGTTTATCTTGGTTACGCATTTATAGCTTGTAGTCATAACAATGCTATAATAGCAGTAAGATAAGACAAAAAAAGTCATTTTGATTCGAAATCATGCGAAAAATGAACAAACCGGTAAGACAGCGAATCCGTCGGCGTCCGTAGCCGGAAAGAATGTTGCAAGAAGAAGCAGTTTTATCAACTGCGTTAGGAAATATCCACCACTTGCTTGAGCACATCGCCAGATTGAACAATACTCATTTAAACCTGAACTACCATGAAGTGAAATGTTGACCAAAGAATTGGAACAAGTAAACCCATACACATGCCTGATAATGTTTATTTGAGCCACGCTCGCGGTCTATTACGGGGCAAATTGCACAGCCCGATACACGTGTTTCGACCTGACAGTCTCGTGAGTCGAGCGATGCCCTTCGTCTATGGCAAGTTCTCTCGAGGGAACCCAAGCCCATACTAAAAGTAGGCGACGACCAACGTATTACACGATCTATCAAGTGTAATTACACCGAATGATGAACGTTGTACATTTGAGTGCTCGTATAAGTTGCCCTATAATAGACCACATGCGTGGCTCGAAAATGATTATCAGGCATATTGAAATTTGAACGTAGTCTTCAGAACACTCGAAACGAAAGATATATACCCATATATCACATAGGGTTGAGCAAAACGTTTTCGGAAATCTTTGAAGTTGCAATAATCAATAGCAAATCATCTTTTATTTGAGCGCCGATTGCGGTGTTATGATATTTGAATAAACCTAATGATGTAAAGTGGTGTGTAAAAACGTTTGCATAGCCGGGATTTGAACTCAGATCTTACTCTTTCCGGGAGCATGTGCTAAACCGTTGCACCACCAACGCTCGTTTTGCACTCCACTTTTTCTACGCTAGAACGCGTTATCTCGGAAAGAGTAAGATCTGGGTTCAAATCCCGGCTGACGCAAACGTTTTTGCACATCACTCTACATCTTTGGAGTTTCGTTATAATGAGCAATCCAACAACAATATCTATTCTTCGAAGCATAGACCATGATTGTCCACGACTTTCTGCCATCGTTTTGCAAGATTCCGAACGTGCTCGAAGTACTATTCCGGCTCTTTTGAATCGCAAAACTCTTGACATGCTCCTTCAACTTAATGTAGTGATTCAAATCGACGACCCTTTCAAATACGTTGGAATAATCAGAGTCCAAATCGGGTGGAGCAACGTCTGGAGTGTAGGCGGGATGCTACTACTCGAATGCTGCTGCTACTACTGTTCTCCGTAAGCTGTAATTTTTCCAACAAATCGTACTGTTCAATAGTTATTTCGGAGTTGAACTTAATGAACTAGATGAATATATTCGAAACTTCTAGTAAGAAACGATATCAGATGTTAAAAAAACGAACCTTTCAAAAATTTCTCAGTACTTTTTGCTCTACCTATTACGAAACGAAACACCTACCGGAATATTTATAGGCGATGAAGTACGGAGCATAAGCCAACGCTACACAGTTGACGAAGTGGAAAAAAGTCATACAACCAACCGGGATAGAGGTAAAACTACCTGGAAAAGTCTAGGAGTAAGATCAGTACTGCAACAGGAGCAAACCTGCACTGAACGACTGAAGTGGAAATATGCCTAAATCAACAACGACCAGCTGTGAAAGGCTCGATGATAGCCATAAGGAGAGCAAATAACGAGCAAAATATGGCTTGTTTCCGCTCACTGCAGAATTCACGCATTGTGATCTTAGTCACATAAAATCACCGTATCCACCACCACCATAATCCCCACAGGAAAACCGCCTCCCGGTCCACCGTAATCGTCGAATTCATTACACCCAGAACCACCACCGCCGTATCATGCAAGAGGCCCTGGCCGCCGCCACCACCGCCATAGTCTTCTCTTCCAACCATCTCTAACTTGGGTTATTAAACATATGAAGCGAAAGTCCAACTGAATATCTTGTCACATCAACATATTACTGATAGAAACGTCTAGTATATGAATTCCATAAAGCAGCCTATACGATGAAATACATCGCTAAAAAGGGAAAGAAACTGATTTGATCTATCTGCACGGTAAACGTATGAGGGCCAATATCCTCCAGTCGACTGTCTTCAGACTCCGCTCAAAAAAATCAATAAAATTTAATGAAATGCTTTAAACCTTTCATAGCATCCGGTATGGCACCTCTAGTGCCGGATGTACGTTTCGGCTATCTCGAAAGTCTCATCAGTAGCACATACCATTTGGTTCATTCCTACTATTATAGGGAATCGACGCTGCAGAATTTTCATGTCAAGTGAAATCACTCTGTAATAATGTAAACCAAGTGATCAGTTCACTTGACGTGGAGTGATACTTGTGCGGCATCGATTCCTTATAATAGTAGGGGTGAGTCAACTGGTATGTGCTGCACGTCTAGCATTACAGGATACCGGACTTCATGAAAGGCTCAAAATATTCTATCCAGACTACTTCGAGAGACAGTCATCATACAATGTTCCAAGTTTTGAAAAGTTGGGTCTAAACATGATAATTATTATTTGGGTCAACTTATAGTGTGGTCTATTGATGAGATCTCGTACAGCCCGATACACATGTCGTGGCATTGAGCAGCCTCGTCACTCGGGCAGGCCTTTCGTCTTCAGCCAGTCTTCTTCTCGGCGTATCCTAGTCCTCCTATCCCTAGTTCCTTCAATCATTCGTCGTCACCTACTCTAACTAGGGGGATCGGAGCACCCCGAGAGGAATGGCTAAAGACGAGGGGCCTGTCCAAGTGCTGAAGCTACTCAAGACCAAAACAAGCGCATAAGACTGTACAAGAGCCCATAACAGACCACATGACATGTGGGCTTAAATGATAATTGTGAGATATATTGACATTTGACCGCGGTCTTGAGGAAACATCCGAAACAAGCAGTTGGATTATTCTGAAAACATCTCGTAGTAATCCCCAAGATCGTCTGCCCACTGGCTACCGAAGAAGCTTCCGCCAAGACGTTAAGTTAGAATAGATTATATTCTGATAATCTCCTGTTTCTGATTCTCATAAATAAATTGCAAGCTCCTAACACATATATTTCAATCCTTGTTATGTTAATTCCCAATATTAAAATTAACCTTGTCCCTTATTGAAAAATCCAGTGATTTTCTTGATAAGCATATGCAAGGTTGTTAGTGGAATAATCCGATGAATTCGATGGTGCTCAAGAGGAAAATATTGACAGCTGACATTTCGGTGATTTCGTCCTCACCAGACCCATTTTGCTCTTTTAGAGCCTTCAGACTATTTTTGAGACAAACCGATTCACAGAGTTGCAGCAGGTAGAAATGTTTTGGAAGCATTGTATTCAATAAATCCAACTACAAGCAGCCCCACATAGTTTAATAGAATGTTCTAAGCCTTTCATGAAGTTCAGTATGGCAGTTCTAGGGTTAAGACGCATGTTTCGGCTTTCTCGCACGCCTCATCAGTAGCACATGCCATTCCGTTGATCTCCGTACTATTACTGGGAATGGTCACCCAAGTTCTATCCCTCGACTTCCAGTGAAAATGATCACTTGATGTTGCGCTCTTTCGGAGTAATTGATTGCTGACTGAATGGCTTACGGCTGCTACGAGGCATATGTATCAACACCTTCCAATCGACTATTTTGAGACCTCGCTTGAATTTTCAATGAACCTCGTAAGCGGATGTTAGGCAAAAGACTTATAGATTATTAGCTTCATTTGAGATGGATGCATATGTGGCTTTTACAATTACTCACATTGGCCCAACGATCTATCAAGTCAGTGCTGCATGCCTCCCAGACATGTTTGGTATCACGACTCTGGAGAGATCAGAGACTTGGTGAATCTTGAGCGCAAGATTCACCAAGTCTTTCGTCACTCGAAGGACCTCGTGCGCGACGCGAGCACCCTCTAACCACTTCGGCCTATAAGCTCTTTATTTATAAAAACAAGGACAATACTTTATTGCTGTTCGTTTCGACAGTCGACAATCAAACCATCTTCGCTTCATGACGATACCAGCCTTATCGAACCAAGCATCAGTCAAGCGGAACGAATGTTGACCTATTTCGATAAAGCCTGTGGAAAGATTGGTCTTCAACTGAATCTAACGAAAACACTGTTCATGAGAAACGGATGGGTTTCTAATGCCCCATTCACGCTCAACTGAACGACAATCTCCGAATGCTCCAATTACATCTATCTAGGTCGTGAAATCAACATGATGAACGACCTAGCCCCAGAGTTGAGCAGGAGGAAACGAGCGGCTTGGGGAACGTTTAAGAGCATCGAAGATGTAGTGAAGAGGACAAAGAACATCCGACTCCGTGCCCACCTTTTCGACTCGACAATTATCCCTGCCCTAACGTATGCAGCAGAAACCTGGTCGCTACGTAAGCAGGATGAAAGATCACTTGGAGTTATCGAACGCGCAGTCGAAAGGTCGATGCTAGGAGTATCCCGTATTTCGCAAATGAGACAAAGGATCCGAAGCTCCGACCTACGTCAACGATCGAAAATCAGAGACGCCGTTCTACACGCCAGGATATCGAAGATAAGGTGGGCCGGACACGTGATGCGCTTCAACGACAACCGATGGACGAGAGCCGTTACCGATTGGATTCCTCGCGACGTCAAGCGCTCTAAAGGAAGACCACTGACCCGTTGGTCCGATTTCTTCACGAAAGCGATAGAAGAAAGATATGATGCTCAGCGTATCCCTAGAGCGAGGAGGACCCACTGGGCTACTATCGCACGCGACAGAGAAAAAAGGAAGTGTCGCTGGCGCCCGCTCGAGTCACTCGACGATCAACGAGGCGATAGGTGAAGGACCATGAGCAGAAAACGTTACATTGAATGTCGTATCGATCGAAAACCCTAAGAAATCAATATCTACGAAAAGTGCACAGCAACAAGTCAGAATCAAATTCGAACGACTGGAGGACAAAAGCCGATATTTTGAATGCATCGCGCTCATACCCTACGCAAAATTGCAGAACGCAACGGCGCCCACCTCACTTACCGTATCCGCAATCGTGGCTCCTACAGATCCCTCGTCGTCTTTGATTTCATTTCATGGCACTATTAAGCTGTTTTTATTTCCTTTTTACTATTCATTATTGATTGATTCTAGTTCACCGATACATTAAATTTTGGCATTTGGCTCAAAAATCGATAATTCATCCGGTAGAATGTCTCAAGCTCTTCAGCGAGGGGTACAAGAAGCGGGTGCAAGAAGCATCTCCAGTGGTAGACGCACCTTTCGGCGTTCTCGCGCACGCTCGATCAGTAGCACTTGCCGTGCGGCCGTCTGCTCGTCCCTGCTATGATTGAGAATCGTGGCCGAACAAGTATCACTTCACGTCAAGTGAAGCAGTCACTTAATGTTGCGTTCTTTCGGATTGATTGCCGATTGCATGGCTTACTGCTATTATGGAGCAAATAAAACAATACTTTTTAATCGATTATCAGACGAGTTAAAACATTTTTTCAGGCTATATATTGAACTTAAAAGCCAGGTCTTAAAGAAGTTGATTGAAAGGTATTGTTACATATGCTCCATAACAGCCGTAAGCCATTCAAACGACAATCAATCACTGCAAAGTAATGCAACATCAAGTGATTATTTCACTCGACGTGGAGTGATACTTCTTCGGCGAAGATTCCTAATAGTATTGGATTGTTCCATATGATTTGGCACTAGAGCAACAAGCAACAAATCTATAAACCAGAAGCATCTAGAATTACATTGTTTTGGTGTCGTTCAATTGCGTATTTTCTTTCGAACATTTTGGTATAAAACTTGCCTGTACTTGCTTTAAGGTGAAGTTGTCATAGGAAGAGATTCAGCTGCTTCTCATGAACGAATGTCGAGTGGGGGAAAATGCTAGCGAAAAGGTGCGCAAATTGACGGAGCTTGGAGGCGATGATACGGTTGTCGAAAGGACGGCTAGGAAATGTGCCTTGTAATCATTTTTGAGCCACGCATGTCAGTGGTCTGTCAAAGAGGGCTGACTTATACAGCCCGATACTCGTGTTTAGATCTTGCGATCTCGTAATGTTTGTCGTCGCTAACTCTTAGTGTGGGGACTGGAGCACCCACACAGGATTGGAAAAAGACGAGAAAGGGTATCTGCCCGACTGACGAGATTGCAAGATCGAAACATGTGTATCGGGCTCTATAGGTCAGCCCTCTTTGACAGCGTGGCTCAAAAATGATTGCCAGGCATATTGAAATTTGAGCTGTGGTCTTAAGAAAACACTTGAATTGGAAGGCTAGGAAATGGTTTGAGAAGTTCGAAGCTGCAGAAAATAATCTGGAGGATCAGTCGCGCTACAGCCATTAATGGGATACTCTATTAAACTTACGCGCCGCTTCACTAGCATTTTTCCTTGCGCTTCATTCGTGGCATGGATAGCAAAGAGATTTGTTCCCACGGCAGCTACATCTTAAATAAGTATAGGCAGGTTTTATACTAAAATATTCACAGAAAACGCGCAGTTGAACGATACCGAAATCACGCAAGTCTAATTTATTCTGGTTAATAAAATTGAGTATCTTTTCCTGTTTAGCCGTCCCGAGGTGTTATTGATATTATTTATTGAATATCAGCGAAGCATACAACAATACCGTTAGTAATGCAGCTTGAATATACAATATTCGAGGTGGCTAACGTTTTGGCGGGCTCGCCTTCTTCAGAGCCTGGAAAGATCGAATTGATCCACAATTCACTAAGCCAAGAACTCCATAACCCTAGCAGAAAACGTTAGAGATAAATTTTGGATCGCATAGTAAAAACTTCATCCCAAAACACCTTAGAAATGAGTTGCGTTGGTGGGAAATTCATCTCTAACGTTTTCTGCTTGGGTTATGGAGGTTTTGGCTTAGTAAATTGTAGGTCAATATGGTCTTTCCAGGTTCCGAAGAAGGCGACCCGCCGAAACGTTAGCCACCTTGAATATTGTATATTCAAGCTGCATTACTAACTGTATTTTGTATGCTTCGCTAATATTCAATAAATAATATCAGTAACACCTCGGAACGGCTAGACAGAAGAAAACACTCATTTATTCAAACCATGCCGAGGTAACCCATTGATGTAGAGTGATGTGGAAAACTTTCGCGTCAGGCGGGACTAGAATCCGCACCTCATTCTTTCCGGGAATGCGTGCTCTAGCCGAGAAAGAGCGATGTGCAGAATGGGCGTCAGTAGTGTAACAGATAGAGCACGCATTCCCGGAAAGAATGAGATGCGGGTTCTAGTCCCGCCTGACGCGAAAGTTTTCCATATCACTCCACATCAATGGGTATACATTTGTGTAACATCATACTACCGCTGGAGCGGTTGAATAATCAGAATTTCGTATGCCGAGGTTAATAGATAGTCGGTCTTTGAGTTAATAAAAATGGTGCTTATTACTCTAGTGGCAGAATTTATTGGAGCGATCCAACAGTAGAGGAACGAGCAGTCGAATCGCATGTGCTGCTGATGATGAGGCTTGCGAGAAAACCGAGACACGTTCAGCACTACAGATGCCATATCGGACCTCTGAAAGGCTCAAAACATCCTATCTGAATATCTTTTGTTTTATTCCTACATATTCGATTATTCTGTGTGAATGTCGCTTTCTGGAGCTCTAGTGGACTAATGGAATTTACTGTATGTTCAAAGACAATTATAGAACAATGGAAATACTCGTACATTAGAGAATATGGGCAATACACATGGATCGTCAACAAAAGGTCCTATTATTAGCGTCGAAGAGGCTCGAACCTACAGTGAGTTTTTCATTGCAAATTCGGGGTGTTTTTCTTTATTCAGCTGCTAGCCAGTTTCAAAGTGGTGGCTCGTTCTACAGCTTACCTCTGATTCCTTGCTTTTTCCTTCAATTACTTTATTGTAGAAGATCCTTTCATTATTATTTGAGCCAACTTGTCATGTGGTTTGGTAAGGGCTCTTGTACAGCCCGATACACGTGTTTCGTCCTTGCAGACTCGTCAGCCGGGCAGAAACCGTCGTTTTTCGATCTTTTATAGTCAGTTCTCTCGGGAGCCTTGCACTCCTTATAGAGGGTCATCGAAGACGAATGTTTTACATTCTATGATAAGTGAAATTTCCACCTTCGACGGGTTCTGCCCGACTCACGAGTCTGTAAGGACGAAACACGTGTATCGGGCTGTACAAGAGCCCTTACCAGACCACATGAAAGTTGGCTCAAACAATAATGAAAGGATCCATTGGAATTTGAGCGTGGTCTTTACAAAGCACTTGAAATGAAGGTATAATACTCTATTGTAATTATTTCGTTGTACTTGTTTCATTTGGAAATTTCTTGTTTCCTATTTTACCTAACAATTCACGAGATCGACCTCTACTGGTCTCGGCATTGTTCGAAGCAGTTTTCTCTATGATAAGACGTAAGGTTGTTAACAAGATTTGAATCTTTTCATCATGACGTTGACTAACGTCTGGGTAATTTACCTTCTTCAGAGCCTTTTTTTTTCTTGTAGGCTTTCCAGTTATCACTGAATACCAGCCGTACAGAGTTGCATAGGCTAGAAATATATCTGCAGGGGAAGTCGAGGGTCTCGTAGTCACGTGTGACCTCGGGTCGTACCACAGGCTGATGTCAGCTGACCCGAGCTAGGCACATCCCTTGCCTAAGGGACCTTAGGGAGAGCGAAGCAGCTCTGCATAAGCGGAAATCTCTGTATCTCTGTGACGCGAACCAGTGTTGTATTGAGTAGATCTTGTTAACGTCCGCGTGTCTACTTATGAAGAGCATAGTAAACTACATTAATCTACTTTACAGTTTCCGACGAAGAGTATCGGAGACTACGAGCTGCTTTTTCGGGTTTCAAGAAGCAGTTCATAACATACGATGTGAGTTGTTTGATTTTTTTTCGAAACTGATGGCGAGATGGCTTAATTACGAAGTTCGTCTCATCCAGGAATTCTGCTATCACGTTCTTGGTGGTGCGCGTATTCCGGAAGATAGGCGAAGGGAGCTCTTTCTTTTTTGTTCCCGGAATGCTGAAACCCTTTCGTTCGATAATCTTCTGACAGCTTTGGTGGGACTGTGTCGAGTTGAGCAGGTTCAGGAACGTGAGTTATCTCGATGATCGTTGTATATTTAGACGAATTCCATAACGAGAGACGTTGATTTGATAACATTTTTGAGCCTTTCATGAGTTCCGTTATGGCACATATATTGTTTTGAGTGAGATCTCAAATAATAATGAAAGGATCTAGAAATTTGAGCGTGGTCTAAACGAAGCACTCGAAATAAAGGTATAATTATGATAAAAGTACCAGCCAAAGAGCAATCGAGTGCGCAGCACTCTGTGTTGGGTGAAGGTTTCACTTGACATAAGTGTAAAGCGTTCGTCTTCGGTGACTCTCTATAAGGAGTGTGAGGCTCCCGAGAGAACTGACTATGAAAAGATCGAAAGACGACGGGTTCTGCCCGGCTGACGAGTCTGTAAGGACGAAACACGTGTATTCGGGCTGTACAAGAGCCCTTACCAGACCACATGACAAGTTGGCTGAAATAATAATGGAAGGATCTCAAAAACAATCGAAAAACGGGGAATGTCCAAAAAGTGTTCATTTTTATCTATTGAAACATCTTATTATGCTCATTAAAATTCTTGGGAGTGTGTAGTAGGTGTCATAGAATTTCCACCGGAGTCCGTAGATCAGATGGGACCAGAGGAATTTCACCATTTTCTCTATTATGAGCCATTATCAGTATTCAATTGTATTGCCTTCAGATTTCATTGAAGAATGCAAGGACTTTGCCTCTTGGGGACTTCGACCACCGCTGCTGACGATTCCAATGAGCGATGCGTACATATCGTTCTATGAAGTGATGTCCTACGTCACACATTGTGAGAGTTACTTACTCGTTCTTGCTCATTTTCTCTTGAATCACCACAGTATTTTACTTGAGCATAGCTTCTAGTATACTTCAATTACCGACCACTCATTTTGCCTTCAAAACATGTTAACGTTATGAAGTGACTATACGTTTTCAAATCAAATCCTTTGTATTTAACCGCTTCTAATGGTGGAATGAATTTTCAAATATACCTAGTGATGTAGAGTGATGTGCAAAACTTTCGCGTCATGCGGGACTCGAACCCACATCTCACTCTATCCGTGAGCGCGAGCTCGAACCCGTTGCACTAATGACGGCCATTTTGCACACGTCTTTCTGCGCTACAGCGCATCTATCACATCACAACGATTGGTGTGCAAAATGGGCGTCAGTAGTGCAACAGGTTAGAGCGCGCTCTTCCGGATAGAGTGATGTGGGTTTGAGTCTCGCCTGACGGGAAAGATTCACGTATAACTCTTTATCGGGTAGTATACATCTTCTTTACTAATTCAGGTGATTAGCAAAAGACCGTGCTCATTCATTCTACTTCAACTTTTCTAGATGATTGTAGTACTACTGTGTTATTGCAGTGTCTGTGGCTGAGGTAATGGAACTGGAAAAGGTTTTCGCCACGATCAGTGATCGTTCTGTATGTAAACTCTCCAAGGATCGCTGGGATGCTGCTTTATGTGGTTGTTTTCCAAAGAAGTTTACCGATCAGTGTGTTTTTGGAGAAATCTCCCCTGGCATCTTTGATCGAGAGTTTGGTCAAAACAGCTTTCAGGTTATTTCGTGTATTTGACGATAATGGAGACAATCAAATAGATTTTCGGGAGCTCGTGTGCGGACTGTCGGCAATGTGTCGTGGACCGTTTCCGAGTCGACTATCTTGTAAGAGCTCGTATATGATTGACAGGCAGTTATCAGTTTTGGAAATGCAGCCCTATCATGAGACTGGTGGAGGCTTATTTATAGTTCTCGCGAAATTGTGGGACGAAGACTGTGATGCCATGCTTTCGGATGCTGAACTCGAGGAAATGTACACCGATTTGAATGTGGTGAGACTGATAATGAGCATATGTTCGTATATAAACTAATACATATGCATTTGTATGTATTAATATCTGTTGCTGTTGATTCTAGCCTGAAGGTGACAGGATGGTGGCTAAGAGTTCTGGTGATAAAGCGGCCGTAGTGGACTTTGCCACATGGGCGAACGACAACGAGTACGCCAAAGAGTACTATGCAATGGCGATGGAAGTAGGCCATATATGCCTGGGCCTTCGTCCAGAATCACATCGTGTCGGTTTCGCTCTTGTCAAGTGAGTTCGATCATTCCGTGTTTTTTAGTTGCAAATCATCGTCATTATTCTTGAGCACATCTGCACCAAACGTTTCTCTATGATTATGAACAAAAAATCATTCGTAAAGGAGCCATCTTTAGAAAACTGAATAGTGAAGAATATAGTTCAGATGAGGAGATTCATTTACTCTCTGAATGGTTATACAGCAATCCAACTAGAAAGCAGCGTTGTTTTAGCAGAATTCCGTTACATAACTTCTCGAAACGCGTAGTTTTGTCCAGTTCATTCTTAGCGGGGGAGTACGAAGGAAAATAATGCCAAATACAGCAAATTTGAAGCCTAGGATGACCTCCAAGCTGGGGTTTTTTTTCCTAAAGGCTTTTTAAGATCTTTTTTCAGTGGGTGCTGGCTAACGGAAACTGAATAGAAGCGAACATCAGTGAGAGAAAGCCAGAGCAAGGGCTTTGATGATGTAGTGGAAACAAGCCTTCCAAAGGATAATCGCGGGTTCGAAGGCGCACCAGGTTCAAAGCATAGCTTCTATCTCATACTCTTGTCGTTGTGCTTTACAGTTCTTTCGAATATCGTTCAAAAAAATTGCCCCTACCTGAATGGAACATTGTGTCTTCTGTATGGCATAGTGCTTGGTTCAACGCGGCAGCTGAAGGAAAGGCCCCACCACCAGTGGACAACTCAGCTATCAAAGGTACTAAAGCGGATGACGGATGGAGTGGAAAGGTTAGATTTTTGAGTGTTATGGTATTTTGTTGGAGTATCTTTTTTACTTGCACTTACGAGCCAAGACTACTGATTGACAAAAAATTTCAATAGTCGGGAATATATTTTTTTGAATTATGTAAATTTTGAGGTTGCTTGCTTGTCGTTAGAATCGGCAAATCTCAGAATAGATCTCAGTTCAAAAGACTATATCGCAGTTCCTCCTGTATTGTGGAGAGCTTGGTTACGATGGCATGGAAGTGCACAGTCGGTGGGTGTGTCAAAAATAAATGCTCTACATTTTTGAAATTCTTGAAATGCAGTCGTAAGAGAGAAAGAAGATAGTTACTGTCAAGAATTTTATTGGTCCACCATTCGTTAATTTTCAGGTTTTTTTCGCTATACTTCCTCGAATCCTTAGAGTTTTTTTTTAGGGTTCCTAGAGTGTTTATTGTTCTGATTGCGGACGTTTTATGATATTGTTTTCGCTTTTTAAGGTCGATGGTCAATTCACGCGTAAGAGACTTGGAGGTGAATTCTTCCTGAATGGAAGAGAGGCTCTGGAACTATATCCGTTGGATATTTTACTGCTTGGTCATGATAAAAAGAAAGTAAAAGATGTAGATGGCATACAGCAACTGTCACCTTGGGCGTGTGCTCAGGTGCGTTTTATTTAGGATTGTCCTTGTTACAATATTTATCAAATGACGTCACTGAGCATCAAATTCTTTTTGCGATAATTGATACAAAGGCATAGTTTCAAGGTTTCTCGAAGTTGCACAGTGGACGAGCTGCTACAACTGTGCAGAAACGAACTTCGACTCGGTGATGGGGATGCTAGGTTAGGAATAATCTATCTCTATAATAGTTCATTTTAACGTGCTGTCTATAGGCTGTGGCTGGTTGGTGATGAGGGTAACACTCTGCTGGACGAAGGACAGAGAACATTGCATCAACTAACAGTGAAGGGAAAACGTGTTAACAAGGTTATCTTAAATGACGGCTAAAATAAACGGAGTTTCATACTTCGTCATTTCAATGATGATCGCTTTTAGTTTCTTCTTGAGCTGAGGGATTCGAATGGGGTATGGCCAGAAGAATTACGAGCATCGCTGACAGGCGCTCAAATATCGTCGCTAGCTTGTACCACTGGTAAGTCTTTGAAATCGTCAAACACTGGTATATTTTCTTTTTCTTTCACTTTTTTCCTCGTAGAAAAATTTTGTGGTGATTAAGACATTCACTTTGCTAAGAAGTAGTTTAATGAGGTTGCGCTATATCTTAGTCTTTGCGACATAAAATGAAATCATCACTGGATGGAAAGTGTTGTACACTCGATTGCTCTTGGTTGGTATCAAATATATCATACCTTCCGTTTTGAGTATATTCGTAAGACCACGCGCTTAAGTCAGTATGCCCGATAATCATTTTTGAGCCATGCATGGTCTGTTATAGGGCAAATTATAGAGCTCGACGCACAGTGTTTCGGCCTTGACAGCCTCGTCAGTCGGGCAGTACGCTTTACCTTCAACTAATCCTTTCGGGTGCTCCAATCTCCATACTTAGAATAGGCGACGACAAACATTTTATGCGATCCATTAAGGTGAATTATCACTTAGTGAAAAGTGTTGTGCACTCGATTGCTCTTGGCTGGTATCGTCAGATATATCATACTTTCATAGATCATGGTGGTTCATAGATATGATGTGTCTCAAGAAAACACTCGGAAACGAAGGGAATGATATATTGACGATCCATCCAAGAGCAATCGAATGTACAACACTTCCTACTCAGTAATAATTTCACTTGTTGGCACGTGTAAAATGTTTGTCGTCGCCAACTCTCTATAAGGGCTAGGTTCCCTCGAGAGTATCGGCTAAAGACGAAAGGTACTGCTCGACTGACGAGGCTGTGAAGACCGAAACACGTGTATCGGGCTCTGCAATTTGCCCTATAACAGACTACATGCATAGCTCAAATATGATTTTCAGGCATATTGGAAGTTAAGCGAGGTCTCAAGAAAACACTCGAACGAAAGGTATGAAAAGGTGCAACTTTTTGCACACACACCAAATTCCTTTGCCTTTCCCCTGCGGTGTTGACTACTGTTTATTGTTCAAAAGAGATTTTTATCTTGGTAGGATTAGGTCTTTTCCGGAAATCCATCAGATTTTATGAGTACGTAGGTATTAATCTTGTGTTATACTTCTATGTCGTTTTCAATTTTGAATCGACCTAAGAATGATTAAATCTTTAGGTCGACCTGGAGCCGTTGGTTTAGTAAATTCAGGGAATTTTTGTTATCGAAACGCAGCTATACAGTGCCTTGCTCGTGTATCTCCTCTAACGGAATACTTGTTAAATGAGACAATTTTAAATGCATTGAAGAAGTTAGTTTTCCACTTTTGTTAACTCATCTGCCTGATTTTGTTTCATATGGTTTTTATGACCGTTTAGGAGGAGATGCTAATAATAACGCTTCGTTCGCCACAACCTTGGAATATTCGAAATTGTTGAAGGAAATGTGGTCAACGAAGAATAAGAATATCTCTCCTAATGGCTTCAATGTAGGTTGCATTTTGTGTATCAAGTTATCATGGAACAATTATTGTGATTGGAAGGCGTAGATGACTCCTATCATCGCTCTCGTTTCCGTTACGAAGTTTTTGGACTGACCAGGATATGCCATTCATGACAAAATTCAAGTCGAACAAAAGGAGTCTTGAAATTACAAAAACCGAAATCCATCTCTATTCTGAAATAAATAGAAATACTTTGCTCTTACTTTCTCATTATGAGACTATAGTTTCCCTACTTCCACATAGTTTACACGATTTTGTTCTCACATTTATGCTGTTCGCTACTCATCATTGTGATAGCTTTTTTTTCTCCAGGAAGCAGTTCGATTTGCAGAGCAGTTCGATGACGGAGAGCAGCATGATTGCCAAGAGTTTGTATCTTTTCTAATTGAACGATTCCACACTTGTGTTGCTAAGATGGAAAATGGGGATTCAATAATTGACGGTGAAAGATCTTATGAAACTAGAGAAAATGCCAACGAAGAGGCAACTCGTGATAAATATGAAGCAAGTGACGAAGCTAAAACGGACGAGGAAAAAGCCGAAAAGGTGAAGTTTATGATAATAATAATTTATGAGACGTATACTACATATCAAAGACGGCACAATCACTTGTGCATTTGATGTTTCGAAAGGAAATGTTGAAACAGATGTGTTATAGCGTCGGATTAGTATTAATACTGTTGTCCTAGGCGTGGAAGGACTACCAACGAGATAATCATTCACTGGTAACATCACTGTTCTCAGGTTTGGTTAATTTTTCTTCCTAGAACATTTACTTTTGCATTTTATTTTACATTTTATCACACTTATTCGAAAATTCTAGGCCAACTGCGCTCACGTCTCATTTGCCGTAAATGCAAATCCGCTTCGTCGGTTTTCGAAGTCTTCACATCACTGAGTCTTCCTATTGGCTTTGAAAATGTGGAGCTATACCAAATTACCGGTAAGTCCACGAATCTTTTTCGATAACGATTAGCATTTTGTGATGTTGTTTGGAACCGTCTTAGGAATGACACAATACATGACGACGCTTTGGCTTAGTACGGTGAAGTGACGTAAAATGCAGAGGTCGCCTAAAAAGTTTAGCACTGGATTTTTTTCCCTAACCGAAAATTATGCAGTACTATCAAAAGCGTTACGCATAATCTCAGGAAGTTAGAAATTACTTATTTTTAAGTATTATTTTTGAAGCTGTTATCTGAGGAGACGGATCCACTTCGGTAAAAAAAAAATGTAGAAATTAAGATTGGAAACTCTCCATTAGTGAATGCGTCGTCAGTGAAAAATTGGCCAAGTGATTGACTTGAGTGGTGGGGCTACTGAAGTGTTTTAGAATGTTTCAAAATAGCGGTTTTATCGTCGCAGTGAACCTTAATGAATTGGATAAATGTAATATAATTCCAAAAAAAAAGAATGATTTAAGCTCAAAAAAATGGATAAATGATAAATGATCTTTTGATATGGATAAATGTAGTTAAATAGTACTAGAAGAGCAATGGCATGTTCGGAAATGTTTATGCAGAAATTCATTTCTGCTTGTCGCCCATCGCATTGAACATCTATTCAGAGAGGGAGGTCCGGTGAAGCTTTTTAACAAATTGCAAGCAATAACAAAACTGGAGATTAGGATCTCTCCAAGAAGACGAAAGAAATATTTATGGATGTGGGAGAAAGTCATGAGTATCTTAGGCAGGACACAACGGTGAATATGTTGTCTGGTATGCTGTAGACGTGCGAATACCTGAGCACACAAATTGCACTTATGTGAATGCTGAACTTTTGTATTTTTCATGAACTTCGTAGAATACTGGCTGGACAGATCTCTTGCAATCTCGAGGATAGCCAGGCTGCCGCGTTCGTCGATTGATTGTCAGAGATTTCTGAGGAGCGATCAACTCCGCACTGAGCGTCAATAGCCACTTCGCCACCGCCTCTCTCTGCATGCATTCATATAATTTCAATCTATCGTCAGACAGAAGATCTATGGTTGTTACTGTACATTTATGGTGTTAGTTATAGAAAGGTATAAGCTCATTTATCTGCGCAAACCATCTTATCATGAATTGCTGTCAAACTATTTCCTACTGAAATTGTCATAAAGGATAAAGGATAAAGCTCTCGGCGTTGATCAATCCCTGAGGGATGCGCCATGCATTCGACTTCAATTTTAACTTCGTTTGAGGTGATTGAATGCACATCTGGCCTTTACAATGACTCACGGTGGCCTCCCGCTGAACTGAGTCAGTGCTGCTTATCCTCCTAGACAAGTCTGAGACCTGTCTGGTACCAATTTACCTACCCCGGAGGGATGGATGGCTTGGTGAGCCATGAGCGCGAGATCGAACCAGTGACCTCGTGTGCGACGCAGGGCACCTCTAACCACTGCGCCATATGGGAAAATGTCATAGCGTGGTTGAATTGATTACGGCGGTGTAAGTTGGCAGGGCTGAGTGTTTATGCTAAATTTCAGGAGTTTCATTGAATTGACCATAACTGAGTGTAAGGGGCTACAAAAGAGAGGAGTTCAGAGAAGATGCGCCAGACAATTAGTCTAGTTTTTCTCAAGATAGGTCAAGATGAAATGAAAATTTGTGTTCTTTTGACTTAAGTGGTCCGTCGCGATGGAAGTGTACCACGACGGTACGGTTTTCGACTGCCGCGTGAGTGTACAGTGGGCGCATTCAAGGGTCTTGTCGCTGAGGCCAGCGGAGTCAGCCGAGACGCCTTGACTGTACAATGTCTCAGCAAAAGAGGGTGTTTCATGGTTAGTACATTTTCAATATATGTCGAAATCTTGGTAAAATGTTCTTCTGTTTCTTCAAATTATTTTTAGCATAGAATTTTACGACTTCACGGATTCTCAGTTTCATATTTAACCGATGTTTTTGGTAGAAATTGGAGGAACTCTCTAGTCTGAGCGCATAGTAGAAATTTTTAAGCTCTATCTCTCGATCATGTCTTACTTTTGCGTATTCCCAGAATCCTTCAAATACTGAAGACAATATTGCACTGAGTTCAGTACCATCGGGAGCACGTCTTTATGCACTTCAACTTCCAGAGGATACTCCTGATTGGCGAGTTGCCATCCATCGAAAGTTGGTAGGTGCTCGTTAGAATTTGGTAGTTATAACAGCTTTGAAAGTTTTGATATATTTCCAATTTTAGCAGTATAATTATGAGCCATACTTTCTTGGTGCGACTGGAGGTTTCATAGTGACGCAATTTGGTTTGCCTCTTATTGTGCCATGTCCTATGGATATCACCGGAAAACAGTTGTACGAGGATGTGATGGTTCAAGTGAGGCTTTCAGATCGAAGATTTTCTTCTAGTTGTTGCTTGAATGGCATGTGGAAATCATACATAAGTTTACGTCGACTTATCATTCACTGGGTTGCTGACAGCGAAAAAATTCTACTACGAGAATGAATTTCTATTTCTAATAAGTCTTAATTTTGTAGCAATTGGCTTAAGATTCTGGTAAGTTCTGACATGAGTTGCTTACAAATTTGAATCCGGTAGATCTCTGTCTCTTTAGATCCTGTAAAGAATAGCGTTAACTTGGTTGATATATATGGGCGCCAGTCTCTCTATGTTTTTTGTTTGGTACGAAGAGGGAGCAAAAAAACGAGTACCGACCAGTCTTCAGATCTTTCTCTTTTTTTTAAGCTATCATGACGAGAGCACTCGAATTTATAGTTGCCAAGCGTGGTAATTACTAATTAAAGGGTAGGTTATGCGAATTTTTGAAGTTGTACGTGTCTATTCAGATGTCTAGCTTTGTAAAGTTCTGTCTTCATTTTCTACCATTCTGTGTGATAACTGGTTGCGGACGGAAAGTCCCTCTACCCCATATTCGTCATCAAATATCTTTTGTAATTGGGGTGGAAGGGAGGGGGGGGGGGGGGGGCTTTATACGGTTTTCGCTGCTCAACAGACAGACATTTTGAAAGGGTTATATGCCAGAATTTTTTTGTAGTAAAGTTCTCATTCGTTTGCATTCATCAACTTTTACTCATCTCTGGATTAAGAAATTAACTCTCCTAGATGCGACGCTTCATGGACACATCGTCACCGACGATATCCACTCGAGCACATGATCCGTAAGTAAATTCATTAACTCCATGTTCAATATTCCGATTACTGGCCTATATTACAGTTCTGAGGATATTTCGTTTGGATACCCGTTTTCGCTCTGCTTGGCTGACGAATCATGGGAATGGTGTGGTCAGTGCTCACCTCTGCGTTTTTGTCGTGGCTGCCTTATAAAACCTGATTCCTGCTTAGTAAGTTCAGAATGTTATAATGTTCATAATTCAAAAGTCCGATTCTCTCTAAACCTCAGCATGAGTAGGAGAAGTGCAAAATTTTACACGATCTGTTTTTTCTCTATTTAGAAACTTGCACGAGGTTGAATGCCTTCTCTTTGAAAATTTTATGACTAACGTTTCGGCAACCACGCCCTCGTCAGACCCTTTAATTTTCTTATGGGAGAGGTCCTATAACTATCAAAAAGACTGGCAAAGGCAGGGTCGCCGAAACGTTAGTCGTAAAATTTTCAAAGAGAAGACGTACAAATCTCGTGCACGTTCTGGAGAAAAGGACAGTTCGCAAGAAGTTTGTTATAATGCTTATATTAGGTCTCCCCATAAGTTTTGGTACTAGAGCTCTTAACACCAAATTTATTAACCAGAAGTAATTAGAATTGCTTAATAACAGTATTCAAAGTATACACCATCAGTCTGAGCACATTTCCTTCATCTCTCAAGCAGCAAACCAATACCAAATTTGTTCATACTTGCCGCATCATGGCCGAGAAACGGACCCTTTATCGTAATTTGCTGTTTTACGAGTACGAATTGGGACGTGATACACAGACCGCCTTCGAGAACACCGATTGTGTAAAGGCTCAAGGATTCATGTCCAGGTGAACAGTTGCAGTTGAGCCCTTTCACGTCAACGTCGCTGCAGTCTCATGCTGCTTCGGGACAACGCAAGGCTGCGTATCGCCAAATTGATAAAAAGGAAGTTGATCGATTGGAAGCTTTGGACCATCTGCCGTACAGTCCTGACTCACCGCCGTCTAACTAGCACCTGTTCCGGTCGCTGGAGCATTTCCTGAGCAAAAAGAAGTTTCGAGATATCAATCATTTGCGTAGAGGATTGACAACTTTCTGTGAATCCAAGTACGACGAGTTACATGACCGCCATATAAATTTCTTGCCTAAGAAACGACAGCGATGTATTCAAGCTGATGAAGCTTACTTTTAACTAATGTTGTTGAGCAGTTTCGATTGCTTCTGGTTAATAAGTTTGGGTGCTTATCGCTCTAGTGCCAAAACTTATGAGATGACCTAATATTTTACACAGCAACTTAGAGGTTTGTTATAGGCTAATATTCCGAAAAACTGTGGCATCGCTGTTGACTGGCTGCCAATAGCGCTCTATCTCAAATACAATCATTCACAGGAACTTGTAGGTTTATCGTGACATGATGAGCGTTATCAAAACTTTTTCCCTATATTTCAAATTTTTTGAGATATTAATCTTTTCAGGCTTGCGAAGACGACGAGTCGGTAGCAGAGACTTGGTCCCGTCATTTTGCCCCCTCATCATTGGAACATTGTCTGGAGAGGTTCAGTTGTCCAGAAACGTTAGACGCGCTGATTCACTGTGAGATGTGCAATGAGAAAACGAAAAGAGACAAGGTGATGACAATATGGAGACTGCCGAGATATTTGGTTAGTGATGAAAATTCTGTTGCTGTCTGAATTTTGGCTTTCTCCTATCAATTTTTTAATGTAGAAGACACAGTCTTTCAAACGAGGTCTCAAAAACAGTTGGATATAAAAGTTTTCATCAATTTACCAGTCACGAGCAGTCGACTGTTAATCATTGAAATGTCACTTGATCTTATCACTTGACATGCAGTGATTATTCATCTTTGCAGAGTAGGATTTTTTCACTTCACAGGCAGTGTAACTTATTCGGCGTGGAGTATATTTGTAGGGGGTGAGGATATATCCTCTTAACTCACTGAACCGAAAGCCACCGATGAGACTGAAAGGTCGAAACATACGTCTAGCACTATAAAAGTGCTATCAGACATGAAAGGCTCAAAATGTGTTATTAGATTATGTATTGTTTGAGCGAGGGTCTAAAAAAAAGTCGATTATAAAGGTATTCTTTGAATATTTGACTCTTGATGAACCACAGATAGCCACGAAGAGTGCAGTAGTTTTATGGTTTCACTGTTTTTTTTTTCTTTGATTTTACGTTTTCTTGTTCCGCATTTTAGAATTGAGAGCATAGTTCGAAGTGAAAGGTTTTTCATTCGTCAAGAAATTAGAAGCTATTCGTGGTTTTTCTTCTTTCAAGCTAATCTTCTTCCGTTGATACATTACGATATGAGAAATTTAAAAGTTTTGGTTTACTCATGTCCCTATATCTCTGTGCAGTGATTGAATTTATTCATAATTTAGTCAACTGATTTTTTTACCGAGAGAAAATGCCGCAAGAAACTGAAAGTAGATCAATTTTTCCAGTAATTAGAGATCTTTTTTTCACTAGAACTATGCTTTTTGTGCGATATGGGATGTTTCAGATATTTCACTTGAACCGATTTAATTTCAGATAATTCATTTGAAGCGATTTGAGTTTTTACGATATGAGAAGCGAATGGGAAAGTGTAAACGTGTGATAACGTTCCCACTGAAACAGTTCGATCCTGCATCGTTTGTGGACGGTAAGGGAGAAAGGAGTAAATACGAGTGCATTGCTATCGCTGTGAGTTTCTCCTACTTTTCGCCGTTTTTCTTTGTTTTTTAGTTTTTTTTTTTTGGAGCCTCTGAACCTTGGTATATTGACACTGTAGGCCAACTCTGATTTGAATTCAAACTTTGTTCAGTGCAATTCATTAAGCTACTTTTACAAATCTTCCCGAAAGGTTTGTGAAAACTGCGGGTGTTGCTTTGCTGCTGCTTGAAGAGTTCGTCCTTTTCGTAAATTCCATATAATTATGGTCGAGATAAACTTCTTACAGTCTTCGGGATGGCCGAACTAGGGTAGGGTGATTGCGAAGGAGTTATGGAAAGGGTCAAAGCAGCACTTTTTTCCTAATGACCTACACCACTAAATACACGGCCACCCCTTATCTCTTTCCTCCCCATCCCCATCTCTGCTACTCTTCCACCTCATCCTTTTTTTGAATATTGTACCATATCTGATCCTGTTCTATCAGAAAATGAAATAACAATGGTTTTTAGCTCTTCGAGTGAAGAAAGCAGCATATATTTCATTGCAATTCCACCTTTCGCTAATTACTTCGCATTTGGATGGCAATTATAGCAGCGACTTTCAGTCGTTAACGTTTCTTTCATAATAGATCGACCATTGATAAGAGTTTTATTGCTCACACTTCGGGTTATATTGCAGTATAAAAGTGTTCTGTGTTAGAAAAGACTCTAAGGATGACAAAATGTCTACAAGGTGTAATACTTCAATGGATTTTTTAGAGGTCTCATTGGTGGATTGATCAGAGAGCTGTTTTTTTTTTTCTGTAGGTGCGTTCAATAAATTGAGGGGGAGGGGGGGGAAGGCAACATGCATACATTCTATCCCTGAATCTACCGAATTTGTTGTAATGAAGCCTAGTGATCAGTCTGCTTGCTACAGTCTGTGTTAGTCTCCGCTACATTAACTACTGAAATTTGTCTCGAAACATTTTTTTATTATCAGTTCTAGTCAGTCCTCAATAAAGTCGTGAGCCTTGTGTGTAGTCAAGGATACTTTTCATTTTCTTTTGTAGAATCATTACGGCCAGCTGTCATCTGGTCACTTTGTAGCCTATGCTCGTGGAAGTGGAGAGAAGTGGTTACTATTAAATGACTGCTCTGTAAAGGTGAGTACTAGTTTCTTTGAAAAATGTGAAAACATCAGTTCCTCTTTATAAGGTTTGTGTGATGGTCATGTTGTGTCATCAGTCATCGAAAGTGCTTTGCATTTTTGATTGTACCAATTGAGTCACAATTCAGTCGATTTTTAGGCAAATGTTACAAAAGATCTTATTTTAAATAAATTATGAGGTGTTTATACAACTTTTTTGCTCGTCCGATTGTTCTTGTGATACTGTACTTTTAGTTTTCTAGTTATTTTAGATGAAATCAGAAGTTACACTGAAACCATCTATATTAAGAAGGGTTATCTATCAAATAGGAGATGATCAAGTGAAGCTTTTAACATCCTATGACGAGGTGATACCCTAAATGTTGAGCGACGGTGCACAATGGAATAGCCTTTATCGTTATTGATATCTTTGGGGAATGAGCATACAGCGCGCGAAAGTTGGACATAACACTATTACAATCGGTCAGAAATTACTAGCTTCCAGTCATCTATAAAATTGTATAAGGGGTACAAATCTGACTCCGCCGTTTTTTTTTTGCTGTAATAGCAGTAAAAACAAAAATATGCAATATTTTTATTTGTTTGAAAGTGCGTCAAAGACGCTAGTTTATTTTCACGTTTCCTATTTACAAATGACGGTTTTTAGAGGACTTTAAAGATGACGACTTTTCTATCCGAAAAACGCGATTTCTTTTTTTGAAATCTGCTAATTTGTAATTTGAATTGCTAACTTCAGGTGGTAATCTGGCGGTGCAATGTCTGGAAAGTAAGGCGGGTAAGGTAAAATTTCCTAAAATTTCCCACCAAAGCCCTTATATGACGTTCTTGATCGGTTTTCCAACCTGAAATCGAGCGTTATAATTGCTACAAAATTGCGAAGTTCGTGTCGTTTTAGCTTTCTACTATAATTTTTGCAATGAAATTGTATGATCTCGATATCGTTCAACTGCGCATTTTCTTGCGAACATTTTGGTATACAAATTGCTTGTACTCGCTCTAAGAAGGAGCTCGTTCCAAGCTCCATTAACATTGTGCGCCGCTTCACTAGCTTTTTCTTCTACGCGCCATTCGTGCATGAGTAGCATGCAAATTTATTCATACAACAGTTCATCTCAAAGCAAGTATAGGCAAGTTGTACATCAAAGTGTCTGTAAGAAAATGAGCAATTGAACAATACAAGAATTAAACAATTCCAATAACCTTTAGTTAATTAATCTGCAAGTAAAGTTCCCCAAATGCCGTTTATCGCGGGTACAAAAGTCTTCATCTTCAGAGTTTCACGAAAACCATGGTGTAATGTGTTTTGTATTTGAAAAATCATGTGAATAAATAGCGCTTTCAATATACTCTAAAAAAATAAAAATTTGCATATTTTTGTCTTTACTATTACTACAGCAAAAAAAGGCGGAGTTATATCTGTACACCTAATAACTAGAGAAAATCGCATCGAAGAATCGACTCACGTTTCTGGACATCATCGCTTGCAGTAACTAGTTGACATATGATGCTAAGGGTAATTTACATCGTGCTACAGACCTACACCTGCATCACTGACTTCGTCGAGTACACGGCATATCAAGTTGATGGTAGTCATGTGAAAAAGAGGTTATGGTCCTCACTAGGTAATATCCAGTTCTTCAATCTTTAGCATAGGAACTATGTTGAACGGAATGCGCGAAATTATGTTCACCGGACTCTTTTGTGTGAATCTGATTATCTGTCAATCACCACGTAACTTTCCAAATACGAGGAATCACCGCTACTTGTACACAGCAAGCGTTTCAGGAGCGACATTGGACTTAAGAAGAGGCAAAGAATCGGAATTATTAGTAGGACTCGTGACTATACATGGGAACGATTCGTGAATCTAAGAATATTACCAGATATCATAGTTACAGTACTTTATACTTTTGAGGTGCTACTCAGGAACCTGGTAGCAAATGGAAGTGATCCCGATCATTGCGCAGGAGTTATGAAGCCCACCTACTCGTTAGTTCAAACGCGCATCGAGCCTGCCGAGCCTTTCAACTATTTAAGTCGAGATAGTGGTGTTATGTTTGTCAAGGCAAAACTACTTCCTTGAGTCCACGCACCTCAAATCCTGAAACTGAGGACTTAACCAGCATTCAACATCATTTGAAATTGAGTAATTTTGTGTAGCAAAAAAAGTCAAGGTCTCACCTACAATCATGTGGACTTAAATTGAAGTCCTCCTCATGCACTTATGTGAAATGAACCATTTGCACAAAATCTCAATGGGTAGTCATCCTGTTTTTGCCGAGGGTGTTTCTGGGCTAACTTTGACTCGTAACAATAGCCTTAACGAAAGATCATTTTTCTTTTTGAGTGAAATCTCGCTTCACGTGAGAAAATATACCACGGGGAATGTGTAACCGTGGATGAAGAAACCTTCTCTCTTGCGGAATGTCACGCGTACCTTAGTGGTTGCGAGCCAAATAGAGTTCTGGAAAAGCAATTCATCAAATTATAATTGGGTGGAAATCTATGGAAATACGTTGAAGTCGAATTTACAGTGTTTCAAAGATTGCTGATTTGGCTTTTTTCAGTGATTTTTCGAAAAACAACGAACATATTTTCCTGAAAAGTGTGCTAAATTCTAGTGATAGTCTATAAAAATCAACTTTCTTTATCACTTTTTGTGGGTAACAGCATTCGTAGTGAAGTTTTCTTGGAGTGCTGCTTGTCTCTTTTATATTTAATCTTGTGTATTAAGGAAGTCACTGAAGAAGAAGTGGACAGAGCAAGCGCATATCTTCTCTTCTTCGAAAGAAAGGATTGAGAACAACTGCCGAGAGGAATCTCATTAAGATTATCGGTAACGCTTTCATCGCATCGTGCTTCATTGACACTCTGAAATGATTGAAGTGATCGGAGAACGAAGTTACTTCTGCCCACCAGACATTTTGTGTTATGGAAGCATTTATATGACTTTGTATGAAAACAACATATACGACTGGTAAGCCTTTGTCATTCAGATCCTTGTGATCATTTTTTGTTATTATTTGTGATATTCGTATTTCATTGATTTCTCCTTTTCTAGTAGAATTTATTGTACATTTGGAATTCATTTGGGTCGTAATTAGACCTCGCGTTTTACGCCTTATGTTTACAAGCAAAGTTTCTGCCGACAAATGATGATCATGTGAGACCATCCATCGTTTATATTCTTTGTTACCCTGGTATTGTTTTATCTAAATATCCATAGATATGCGCTCAGTACAAAGTAAGAAGATCATCCAAATATTGTTCGTTTATCTACTTCACTTTCTCGTACACCGTTTGTACATCCTCTACTGCTCATGAATTAACTATGACACTTAAAATGGTGATTTCTCCACTATTTATCATTGTGATTTTATACTGTGATAATAATGGTAAATTAAATATTATGAATTTAAATGTTGTTAAAAATTTTTGCTACGACGGACCATCGCGAATGTAGGCCTATTGCTTTATCAAAATAGTAGCTTCATCATGGATTTTTGTTTACAGTATAGCACCGTAAACCAAGTGTGTAAATGGATGGTACAGTTGGACAAAAAAGGTTTATTGAGAAAATTCATTTGAAGATTTTACGTTATTTTCAAGCCTATTAGGAAGATTATATCAGTTTTTGTCTTTTAATCAGAATGTAGATAATGTTGTTCCTTATTATATACATCTTGCAGTTGAGCCTTTGAAAAAATCTTTACAGTGGTCCATAAATTGGATCAATAGTTGGTATTGTACTGACATGTTCTACGTACATGTTACGGCTTGCTTATGCGCTCTAAAGCCCATCCAAGGTGTTCTGTTTATCTGGATCTGCTATACTGCAAACAAAAATCCGTAATGAAACTACTATCGCTTGTGATGTTTTTGCGCGTGGACTAAATCCTACCCCTCAACACTCTCCGACGGTCTAGAACGAACGCTACGCTCAGGCTATCCTCGAATTTGCTAGGAGACGCACTGAACTAGTATTCTACGACGTTCAATAATAAGACGAAGAAACGAATTGAATATCGAAGTATTGGGATACGCACAGTGAAGAAATTGATTCAGATAAAAACATAGAGTGATTAGGCATTTTTGGGGTAAGGGAGGTATGGCCGAGTGGTTGTGATGCTCGGGGCGGGATTGCGCCGATGCCCTACCCCCGACTCTCTCCGGCAATCTAAAACGAACACCCAAATCTGGCTATCCTTGAGGTTGCAAGGTGATGTGCTCGGCCAGCATTTTTCGACACTTATGAAGAAGAAAGTGAATCGAATGCTGGAAGTGCTGTATCCGCACAGTGAGAATAGATCGAATCAGATTGAATGATGTAATAGCGTGAATGACATCTCATAATTATCATTTGAGCCAACATGTCATGTTATCTGTTATGGGCTTTTGTACAACCCGACACACGTGTTTCGGCCTTGCAGCCTCGTCAGTCGGGCTGGCCGTTCGTCTTCAACCCATCCTTTCGGGGTGCTCCAATTCCCCTACTTAGAGTAGGCGATAACGAACGATTTAGGAGACTAGGTGTAGGGGACTGGAGCACCCCGAGAGGATCGGCTGAAGACGAAGAGCCTGCCCGCTGACGAAGCTGCTCAAGGCCGAAACACGTGCGTGTATCGGATTGTCAAGAACCCATAACAGACACATGGCATGTTGGCTCAAATAATTACTATGATTGGTATTTAGCTTTTCTTTCCCGTTTATTACGTAAGTCTCTGGACATCGTATTAGCGTAACAGATTCAAATAGAATAAAATGGAGTTCATTCTTAGAATTCCTAGTTAGAGGACAGCCTCATTATCTACCAATTTTCAGATCTTGAGGCAGCTAACTGTTGGATTTTGGGCTGTCCGGGTAAGCGCAGGGTAGTCGGCGGAGCTTGTTAACTTTAAACCCTTATCTTTGTGGCTACCACTCTAGGCAGCGATGTAACATTCTATGACGTTTGCAGAGTATCATAAACAAGATTGTTTCTCCAATGTTGTGAGTTTTTTTTTCATGTAATGGAGTAACGAGGAGTCAAAACAATCGAAGCAGATGAAATCAAGAACCATTTCTTTTGAGGATAGCTAAACTCGATGATGAGCAAGCTAAAAAACTGTAAGTTCAGTCAAAGGTGGAGAAGTAATCAAAGGATGATCTAAAAACATTAGACCGTCAAAGAAGTGAGCATGAAATTACTTTTTCCAAAAATAAACCTTTTAGGTTATCTGGGTGATCACTAGACGGAAAGTTCAACTCGTTGTCCCACTTCTTTCAACGTTGTTGATCAATTTCTCACAATTTACAATTATTCTGAAGAGAAAAAGAGGTCTCATACTGTCTGCCAATTTCATAGGTCCAGTTCCGTCTAGTTCTTAAAGGTGTTCAAATCATTTCTATGAAGGAACTAGTAATGGGGCGTTAGTGTAATGGTTAGAGGTGGCCCACATCACACACGTGGTCGTTGATTCGATCCAGCGCCGCGGGCTCAGCTAACCTATCATCCCGGTTTGATAAACTGGTGTAAGACTTCTCTTGGGCGGTGGCAGAACTTATTTGACATGAGAACTAACAACAACTTATTGTATAGACTACATATGCATTCAGACACGTTAAACGATTTTGAGTGGAAATCAGTACTTGGCACATCTCTCTGGAAATGACTAGCACCAAGAGTTGGATCTTCTAATGTGAAGTACTTCGATACACAAAGAAGGCGGATGGGAGACAAGTGCCCTCCAGAAGTCCTCCAGCCTGTCCTGTTTGCAAGGTGAGTTCCTGTTAAAAAAGCTATAGAGGGTTCTTTAAAGTTTATGCCATTATTCTGAAGTAATTATGTTCGTCAGAAGTCAGAAAATGATGATACACGAGCTTGGTGAAGCTGCTTCAAATTTTGAATGAAAAGTGATTGAATTTTTGTTATCCCATTTGTGTGAGCTGTCAATTAGTTAGTCTATGGGCCTAATTGTAGACACTATAAGGCGTCGTAGAAACAATAGCCTTAATTCAAAAACAATGAATTCATGCATGGCTTTAGATTCGGTTGGATCTAAGCCGACTGTGGCAGATGTTCAAAACTCAGCGAAGTACAAAGACGATTTATTGACAATCGCTTGGGATACGCATAAGTCATCTGCATTAGTACAGAAATGAATTTACTTATGTTTACCGCTATAACGCAGAATTGCTGGGTGGATTTTTGAGTTTTTTAGTGATTTCGTCAAAAATAGTAAAAATGAGAGTTCTCAGCTGAAAACGGTGATGAGCTTTATCATCTTCTAGCACTCGTATCTTTCTGGGCATGTCTGCCAAGCGACAAGGATGAGTGGAATCATCACTTGTGGCCTCTTAAATCACTCAATGACTCATGGTATTGAAAATTAGGGGACCCTTGTAATTTGAGGTTTCAACAGTTTATTATTACTACAACAGTCTTTATATTAGTGTCACAGTTAGCGGAAAATTATTTTCATACTAGCGACACATTGATTTCTAACATTGTGTTGAAGCTATCTTCATGTCAGTTTGTGATGGAGAACGACTTCACATCTGACGCACTTCTGACACTGCTATCAGTTTTCGGCACAAATAAAAGCTGATGAATGATCAATATTCATCATTCATCAATGTTACCTGTTGGCACGTCTCAGCATTAAAAATACATAGCTGCTTCGTTATAAACAAAATACTGAATTGACTAAGTCAATAACAAATCAATCAATAATAGTGCTATATCTCAGAAAAATATGTACATAAAAAACGAGATAAATACGAAATTAGGCATAGTGGCAGATTGGCACAATAACCGATAAAATCATCGAATCGATAAAACAACATGATTCAAAATTACTGACGATAATAGATAAAACAAACTCAGCAAATCGATCATATACGAATAAACTAGCATAAACCCATAAATAGCGTTAATACGATACAAGCTTGTTCATACTAGATCATAGATTTCCTGCAGGACTCAAAGCAGACAAGGGCACGAGAGAAAACGGCAACCATGATGTCTATATCTAAACAATACCTATACATATATTAAGACAGTGGATAGTTAATAGTATACATACTAATGTTGTTAACAAGAAAACAATACAGGTATTGCGTGATAACTCTCGTGATTCGCTTGCATATGCTTCAGAGGTGATCTATGTAATTGCCGAAACTAATTCAAAGAAATAAATACAATCAAATACTAAGGAGCCTCAGCATGACTGGGAGATGTTCCTGGCTGTTTGACTGCGAAGTAAGCGTGAAGTTCATCCCTCCGAGTAGGGTCACCCAAGCTGAGAAGGATTCCGACATTTCTACATTTAAAGCCCAGAGTAAATCGTATTAGGATTTACCGCCGTTTTGGCAGTAGTAGTCACAATGTTGCGATCTCTGATTCACAAGGGAAGGAGACTGCTTCTAATGGTTTGCTTCGAGACTCCAGCGACAAAACAGCCTAACCATCACATTTTCATGTGTTGGCGTCCGCACAATTCGTGAAGATGGACCGTCCAATATCCAAGTAATTAGCAAGGACAAAACTGTGACGTTTTCAAACTACTTGTCCAGAGCGCCAAGTAAGAGGCATGTCAGGAATTCTTGTCTTTTTTGAGTGTTATAACAGGTTCAACACTTGTCTTACGCGTGGAACTTAGCACTGAGCAAAAGTGACTGCTTCAAAAATGTAAACTTATGTACTTATTCATCTCATGTGATGATTGTGTTCTTCTATCAGTTCTTAAGACGGTCACTTAATTTTAATAGGTCTAGTTAGATCTGACTTATTTGCGGTCAGTTCCTTAGTAGCATCAGTCCAATGCGGTGACTAAATGAGATTTTTACTGCTGATATGCACGTCAAAGTTATCACTGGACTACGCCGACTGAAAGCAACTGATAGTAAATTTTGTTTAAAGGTTTTTTCAAAAATTTAGTATTCCTTCGATGACTTAGCCGTGATAGCCAAGCTGTTCCGTACCTTATAGTTCACCCTTAGCTGTGATGATGGATTTGAAATACCAAGTGAATTTAGTTCTCCAAAAATATTAGAATATCTAACAAGTATGGCATTTTTCGTCGTCGTAACAAAAAATATCTCATTGATCATATATCCAAGAATACTAAGTGGCACGCAATACTCTGAATCTCAGCTGGGACTTGCACCGACGTATCACTAATACTGAGGCTTTGTGCTACCATTGCACTAGCAAGATCGTTGCTCTTCTATCACTATTTCTGCGATACGATCTTCTTGATTTTCTCATTTTATAGAACAGTTCACTGTATACAGCTACGTGTTTCATTTCAACGGTATGATATTTCTATTATATTTAACATTCAGGATCGTTAATAATGTTAAGGGGGAGGAGGCATGGCCGAGTGGTTGTGATGCTCGTCGCGGCGCGGGGCTGATTCCCATCTCCAAAACTTCCCGGTGGTCAGCAACGATCGTCTTATGGAACACTACAGGCAAGCTATCCTCGAGATTGCAAAGGATGTGCTCTCTGTATTCTATGATATTCAAGAAGAAGACGAAAAAAGAAACAAATTTAATGCAAAAACTACTAAGATTAGCACAATGAGGGAAAAGAAACTGTGAAAATGGATCAAAATAAAAATGAAGAAAAATGTCGTGAAAGAGGGCCAACATGATGAGGCAAGGTGATTAGAGATGAAATGTGTGCATTGATGGTTTTGGTCCGACTCCGCATTGGGTCATCGATGTTCTTCTCTGACTAGGGTCACATAATTCCTACGAGTCACATCAGAATGAAATTTTCTCATGGAAAGCCTGTGGTTTCTTGTGAGGAGTTGGAAACGCTATTGCACGATTAAGCCGGAATTTTGGTAAGAATTTACACTGCTAGCATTGAATGGCTTTCACGAATAGGATAAGACATTCATGTAGCACTGATTACATGCGGAAAGTTGGATCACTCGCCGAACGAAGGTTGCAAGGCAACAAACTAAAGTGCAAGGGCGAAACCCGAGTATAGGAGTCTAAAAGAGTCCATAACAAACCACATGACATGTTAGCTCGAATAATAATTATGAGATCCAACAAACTGAACGAAAAAATGCAGGTTTTTACGTAGAATACGTGAAAGTCTCATGTATTAGATTGAGATAAAAGTTCTTTAACACCGCTGAGAAGTCAAAGTTTATACATAAATTCGATCAAAAACAATTATAGTTATTCTTGAAAAAAAAGACCACCATTATCCACGATCTTCTTCCAACAATCTGCAAGCTTCCGGATCTGATCGGCTTTGAGTCAAAAAACTCCTGACATGCCTTCAAACTGATCAAATGTCTCGAATTGGCGTCCACGCAGGAAATGTTCCATTGTGACGAAAATTGTAGACAATCGGACGGGGCAGCATCTGGACTGTAGTTACTTGCGGCAAGGCTTCGTCTTCCTCCAATTCATCAGACTTTCCCTCAGTCTTTACTCACGACTGTTTATACAGACCTCGCTCAAAACAGTAATCCGATAATCTGATAACATGACAACATGTTTTGAGTTTTTCATGTCTGGTACTTCACTTGTAAGTGCTAGAAAGCTACTGTTTCACCCTTGCAGGCTCCTCAGTAGCATGGTGGGTGCCTTTTCGTTCAGCCGATTCCTGAAGGGGATTTAACCCTACTTATAAGAAAATCCACGTCGAATCATCAAATCCCGCATGTCGAGTGAAAAAATCAAGCCAATCAATCTACCAGCCATAAACGCTCGACTGTGGTCACTGCAACACGGGGCATTTTATCACTGGAATGTGTTGATTTCTGAAGACTTTACTAAACGCAGATCATAGTCCTTTTTGCCAAATGGATTTTGACAGTCAACTAAAGGCGTAGCTTGGCCTTTTGGTGCTCACGACGTGTCCTAGTGGAACGTGGAGGTTTCTTATGGAATGTTCCTAAGATATTCATGAATTCGTAATCCGACTGCATGAAACAAGGATAAAATTTGGATTTTTCACGAGTGTTAAGGAACTTTTCCTCAACCTACTTTTATTAATAAATAAAGATACAGTAATAAACATGACTATGTGATGATTAACATTATATATATATATATATATATATATATATATATATTATATATATATATATTATAT